>JABTTQ020002028.1:0-600000 GCA_016081115.2 Rehmannia glutinosa | reverse complement strand
CTCAGCCCGGCTCAGATTGAGGGGGGTGTTAGCCATATGATCATCACAACACCTCAACCATACCTCAACCATGATCATCTCATCTCAAATGCATCCATTCAAAGATATTAGTACCATGTTATTTCTTCACCATTGATTCAAAGATATTCCTCCTTATTCCAAGAAGTCAACCGCATCATTACTATTTTTGTTGTTATTTGATTATACCTCGTACACTAGGAGGCCTTATCTAGTGTAGCTAGGATTATAGGATTTATTCTATATATAGCAAGTCTGATGAATGTAACAGTAATAAGAAAGATATTCAATGAAATGATGTTGCTATATGTTTGT
Source organism: Rehmannia glutinosa (assembly GCA_016081115.2). Lineage (NCBI taxonomy): Eukaryota > Viridiplantae > Streptophyta > Magnoliopsida > Lamiales > Orobanchaceae > Rehmannia > Rehmannia glutinosa. The sequence goes on along the minus strand of JABTTQ020002028.1, from coordinate 599,667 downwards.
TTTCTTTCCAAAATGCTTTCCTGCTGCTTGCTAAATCCTATCAGTCCTTTCCAAGGCAACCCGAATGCTACTGGATCTCATCGAGTTGCTAATCATCTTTTAAGTAAATATAGTGATGCCAGTGGCTCCTCATACATGGTCAATTCTGGTTTAGTGACCTTCTGTCGCAATCTTGCCACCCACCTGTCGGAGGCGTGTAAGATGGTATACTAAATTCTTGTTTTGTACACCCAAAATATATCATTATATGGTATCATTGTAATTGAGTTCTTTTTTTTTTTTTTTTTTGCAGATAAATGTTTTCTTAGATGGTATCGGAGACATGGATGTTGATCTTATGATATCCCGATAACTTGTTGAATAGTTGGTGACCGTCCAAGAATCGTTGTTGTTTGAGAAAATTTTACATATCTTTATGGCGTAAGTTCTGCACCTGAATTTTGATATGACATGAAATAATTAACTTTGAGTTGATCCGTATATATGTGTGATTGAAAATAAATAAGCCAATGGGATAGTCGGATTTGTTGTTTCTATGTTTCCCTAACCAGTATGTCATTATTGTTTCTGGGCGGGATCACCGACTGACTCTAATTGCAAGGCGTTCATGGCATTATGTTGGTTCCATGTTAGAACACAATCATGCATATGAAGCATTTGGAGTTACCTGTTAGTAACTTAAATGTGAATACTCTTTGCTAGAGGGTAATTTGGTTTGATGCAACTTGTTCATTTGCTTGAGGCATCTTCCCATGGAATCCAACAAGGAGTGAACTGCATGACCACGGGAATAATACAATTCGCCTGCTCTGAACGCAAAAATAACGGGTTCCTCCTGGTCCTGGGGTTCGAGGTATCGCCCATACTGATCGGGTTTCTTCTATCAGGTATAATTATAAATATGCCGATAAATTATTGAAGTATGTTGACAGAAATGGTCTATAAGGAAAATCTGTGATTTCCACTTGACTAAATGTAGTTATCATTTTGTGGTTGTGTTAGTGGTTGATCCATTTAAAACCCCTCTGCGGAGAGACATCGAAAAGGGAACAAGGAAAAATATATTGAACGGATGCAAAGAGAAAATTCAAACTCGAATGCAGAATCAACTAATAGAATTCAAAGGGAGTTTATTGCTTTCTACCGCATCTATGGTTTAATACTACTGAGATGATGAAGAAAACTGTGAACAAAATTGGCCGTGAGCAGATTTTAGCGCCAGGGAAAAAGAGCAGTTTTGAAGAAATCAGTGGCGAATAAAAAAATAGTAATGGGTCAAGTCCAACGTGGGACTCCCGATGGAGGCAACAAGTATGTATATATATTTGTTTGTTGTGTGCCTTTTTTTTTGGCCTTTTTTTCTTCTAATAAATTGGTCAGCATGTGAAGTGTTATGCACGTGTTTTGCATTTTGAGTGTCATGGGAATGGTTTAAGGCTCGAATGGTTGAATGAATTTGAAGGAATTAGGGTAGTAATATCTGAGAGATATTTGATGATGATCAAAATTGAACGTGTTTTCTGTTAGTGGTGCCAATCTTCTAATGAGATGTACCAGTTCAAAACCTTTTCATTCTTGAGGTTCGGAAATGGGTTGAGGAGGTGGTCGCTGGTTATCTATTTGTTTACTGAATCATGGACAGTGAAGAAATGCAGAAATGTTTTTCCTTTCTGATTTTGCGTGTCACTTTAAAATACCACAAATTTATCTTGCCTTAATGAGGCTACGTCTTCTTTGTGCGAGCCATTTGAATCTTGCGATCTGTCATTCACTTTTAGTGAAGACCAATAAACTCAGAGAGATTCACAGGCAGCTCAACTGGGGTTAGGGGTGGGTGGGATGGCTGTAAAACAATATCCTAAAGATAACTTTTTATTTTTGTATTATATTTCATTATTTAGTTGCTTCGTAGGATCAAGAAATCTAATAATTATATTAGGATGAGAAGACAATGAGAGTGTTGTGACTGATGGAGAAAATAAATAAGTTAAGAGAGAAGGAATTGAAGCAAAAAGGGGTAGAAAAGAAAGCTTAATGTATGCCACGTTAAGCCAATTCACGCTACAAGGGTATCCATATCTTAAATGTCTTATACAAAGAAAAAACAAGGTTGATATCTGATCAACTTTTTTCTTAATCCTTCATTACACATGATGCAGAAGAATCACAGAGGCCCAACAAATCATTTTGCTTGAAGGACATAATCATTCTTTTCACTCTCTTCAGAAGTTCCTCAGAAATTCCATGGTTGATCAACTGAATCAACAAATTGCCAACAAATAAATACTTTGAGTTTGAGTTGATACAAGTTATCAGATAGGCATGCAATATGGAAATATACATGCAAAATAGTAGTGAAATATATTGTGTTGGTGCCATGAACAATACAAGTATCCTACAAAATGTGTTATATAATGTAGTATTGTACTATGATCCAAAACCCAAAATTTGAGCCTTTTCTTTGGAGAGAATTTGGCAATTTGGACCATCTTCTTCTTACTTGCATTTACCATGAAAATGTAATTCACAGTAAACAAATGTGGCTTTCTCAGTAGATTGTATTTTCATTTTTCTCAGTTTTCAATTTCCTTCACAGTACTTTGATTTGGAGAACAAAAGGAGAGAGCGAGAGAGAGAGCCAATTGCAGACTTTTTGTGGATTTTCTCTGACTTCCCTTTCGCATATATGATTCTTTTTCTTTATTCATTGTTTGTCTTCCTGTTTACTTAATAGTATCTCATACTTCATGAATGTTTTTCATTTTTATTTAAATTTTTATGTTGCATAGGTAAACATGAAAAGAAAAAGAAAATGAGTTTTTACCTATGCAATAGTTAACGAGTTCATTTAACATAAAATTATATAAGTGTTGCTTTGTTTCATGTGTTGTGTGATAAGCATAATATGTTGTAGAAGAACGAGTTTTAGGTTCAATGGATCATTATAATTTCTCTTAAAAGCACACAGTTCAATTAAAATGAAAGAGCCATAAGCTAGATATGCCCAGTTTATATCAAGCACAATTTAAATTTCATATTTTATCCCTAAACACAACAGTTTGCACATGAAAAATGAGTTCAGACCCGTGCCTCTCCGGCTGGATGTAGAAGGTGAGTGGCAAGATGTGGAACCTGAAATCCAGTATTTTGAGGTGGGCTAGACTGTTGAGAATCCTTATATAACCATAATGGGCAAGCAAAAGACATGTTGCCAAGATTTTCTGGGACAAAAACCCTTTTAGCATCGATTACATGACATCACACTAAATATGATGTCTTAATATTGAAGTTTGGTATGGAAGCGCAAGTGCACTTGTTGCACGCGTGGCTTGTTGTGTAAAGAACTCCGGTAACATATAATTATTACTTTTTGTTTTTTTCCCTTCTGAAAAATGCATCCTAAGAGATTAGATTCTCTGCGCCAACTAACCTCCCATTAAAGGATTGTAAAGAATTGATGCTTTCTGAAATGATGTTTTCCTGTATCCATTTTCAATTTTTCTTGCGATCAAATATTCGAGTAGGAGACTTAAATTTTATGTTTTTTGGTCAGTAGGAGGTTTATATTTTATGTATCAATAATTTCTTTTCATTGTACTATGTGAATGATATCTATAATAAAACTAAAGTAAATTAAATTATGTTAATATATTGTTTTAATTGAATTAGTAAAATTATACAGTTCACGTGCAACGCATGTGCACCTTATTAGTACAATAAAAGGGTGTTTAGATTCATCAAATTCTAGCAAAAGTTATCAATACTTTTAGAATAGTATAGATATAGATATACAATAGAGTGGAGTATTGGACTTTGGGAACGAAATATTATTTCACGATGAGGGAGAGTTAGACCGATTCTCTAATTGCACACTTTTGAAAGTAACGAAATCTAAGTTTTAGCTCAAGACACAATCTATACCATAACAAAAGAAGAAAAATATAATGACATATATGAGAAGAGTGAGTAGAAGTGACATTTTACTTGTTGTATTATTGAAAATACGAGAAAAGATCTTTCTAAAATCTCGTCGTGCTAAAGAGATATTTAACATATTGACAATAACACATAAATGCGAATTGCATACAAGCAATTTCAAACAATGAATATTTAACTTGTCTTGACCATTAAACCACCAATTTAAAATCTTCCTAAAACTGCATTCACAATCACCACTGGTATTGTTCAAATCCAAGATCTGACTCCAATCAACACTCGTATTGATCATAACAATCTTCCTAAAATTCCTAAAGACCAAATAGCATCACCTACATTATTTTCTATTTTTGCGTAATCCTTATCTTGAACAATCATTACATCGATTACTTTCAAACCCCTCAAAAGCAGACTCCTGGTTGCATATGTCAGTCAAGCACGGAAGCACCATTACACATAGTACAAAGTATTAGGAATGTGTATTTAGTATAATGTCTTACCTAAAGTCGAACCCCATCATCACCATCATGTTTCTTTTCAACTCCATATTGCAGATTGTTGCTCCCAACTCGAGACCACAAAGGCTGACATAATCCTCAATAGTCAAGATATAAATTTTTGTGCAAGTATCTATGTATGTAACACCATTAGCATTCACATAATGCAAATAGTTTTAATCTATCTATGAAAATTAATTTTACGAACAAAATTCGTATATTAGACGAGACTTACCTAGTAATAATTATAAATTTAGACTTAGTAATTAATATGTCATCAACCAGTATTTATCATAAAATCATAAGCATATTACAAATGTTTAAAAGAATATATAAATTTTCAAAAATTTATATCTATCTAATAAACCAAATGAAACTAAAAACATAATACATAATAATATGGTCTATATAGAAGCACACATATAATATCAATCATATAAATACTAAAACAAAAAATAAAGTTAAAGATATTATCTCATTTGAGTTAATATTTTTGAATTTAGAAGATAATTAACAAATTTAAAAGACATTTTTAAGGATTCTATCTACACTATTTTTAAATTAGTTATCTTCTCAAGCTTAAATATTAAATGTAGAAAACCAGCAAGAAAAAAAAAATTTACTAGTTCAAAATCTATATTGTCGATAGAATATATTCTCTCATTTGTATTAATAATATATTTTTGAATTTTAAAGATAACAAATATTTAATAAAATAGAATAGTTAGGTGAGAACTATTTAATAAAATCGCATAATTTGGTGAGAACTAAGAAGTATATAATCTAAACAAACCAACAAAACTCGTGTATCACACGAGACTTACCTAGTATTAATTATAAATTTAGATTTAGTAATTAATACGATTATCAACTACAACTATTTTATCATAAAGTCATAAGCATATGACAAATATTTAAAAGATCGCATATAAATTTTAAAATATTAAGTGTTATTAATAATTTATCCAAAACTAAAACTGATTAGTTAATTATGATAATTTATTAATAATTTTAAAATATTAAATGTAATTAATTATTTACTTATGGTAATTTCATTTATAGTTTGCTTGTTTAATAATATGTAAAGAGATATCTCTTGTGCATTTGATTTTTATTTTTGTATCGCTACTACAAGTGACTTAGTCTTAATATGAAATTTGATTAAGGAATAAGGACAATTTAGCATACATTTAAAGCTTTACGAACTTGAACTCGAACTTGAACTCGATCTTTAACGAGCTGATGTTTCCTTTCATGAGCTCAAATTCGAGCATATAACGAGCTTTTTACGAGCCAAGCTCGAGCTACGCTCGTTGAAGCTTAAACGAGCCTTTTACGAGCCGAGCTCGAGCTAAGCTCGTTGAAGCTTAAACGAGCCTTTTTACGAGCCAAACTCGAGCTAAGCTCGTTGAATATATTAAACGAGCTTTTTACGAGCCGAACTCGAACTGTTTGCAAACCTAATAATTTTCAAACGAACCGAGCTCAAACTCAATTATGAAAGTGTTGGGATTTGGTCCAGCATCCTGCCTGCAATGGGCTTTAAAAGAGACGCGGCCAGCGATTCGAACTCGTGAGCGCTGAATTGCTTAGTTAAAGGATAGCTTAAAGGATATGATTTGGACTACTTGTACCAACAGATGCATCTTTTTTCCTGTGCCCATTACATAGAAACTCGAGGTTAAGCGTGCTTGGCCTAGAGTAGACATGGGATGGGTGACCCCCTGAAATTTTCCGAGTGCGCGTGAGTGAGGACAAAGCGCTAGAAAAGATTCGTGTTGGTTTGTGGGGGCAACACAATCCGAGTAGCGCTAGAGGTCCAACAACCGGTATCGAGCGGGGCACGAGTTCGAATTCCCTTGGAAGCACGCTGCAAGAGAGTTGCCGGAGCGGTGGAACTAAGATCTTTGGCGCAGCAGAGGTAAACGGACCGGATCGAAGGGTAGGTTGCCAGGTGGCCGAACTCGTAAAACGGATCGGAATTGAAGGTGTAGGTTCTTTGGGTGGACGGAATCAAGGGTAGGTTGACAAAAATCGGAATCGAGGTAAAAATGGACGAATCAAAGGTGTAGGTTCTTTGGGTGAACCAGGCCGGAGGGTAAGTTGCCAGGTGGCCGCGATCGAGGTAAACGATGAATCGAAGGTGTAGGTTCTTTGGCGGCAGAATCGAGAGGCGGCGTGACGCCACGCTTGAACTGAAGAAGTTAGCGTTAGAACTAAGGAAGTTTGACGGACAGCGGAGGTTGCCAAGCACTGGAGCTGAGATACTGGCAGGTGCTGGGAGGAGGATTGTTGGGATTTGGTCCAGCATCCTGCTTGCAATGGGTTTTAAAGAGGCGCGGCCCGCGATTCGAACTCGTGAGCGCTGGATTGCTTAGTTAAAGGATAACTTAAAGGATATGATTTGGACTACCTATACCAACAGATGCATCTTCTTTTCTTTCTCCGTGCCCATTACATAGAAACTCGGGTTAAGCGTCTTGGCCCGGAGTAGACATGGGATGGGTGACCCCTGGGAAGTTTTCCGAGTGCGCGTGAGTGAGGACAAAGCGCTAGAAAAGATTCGTGTTGGTTTGTGGGGACAGTCGTCAATCCGAGTAGCGCTAGAGGTCCAACAGAAAGCTCGAATCGAACTCGAGCCAATCCAAAAACTAAATGAGCCGAACTCGAACTTGTTCCTGTTCGGCTCGGTTCGGCAGCCTTAACTATCAGTAAAACACTACAGCTTGCAATGAACGTTTGAGGCATTTGGAAAATTAAATTATCCAAGAAATCATCACTGCACAAGCAGCAGACATTCACATTATGCTGTCCAACCATTTTCATTCATCTTCTAGTTAGATTATAAATAGAGTTAAATAAATAAGCCATCATAACAATACTATATCATACAAAAATAGGCAGAAGCAACAAGTGTTATTAAGCGGTCAAGCATCATTAACAAACTCTCTGTTATAAAGCAAGACAAAACAAGAAATAGCAAGTGTATAAACGAAGATGAACCAAGCGAGTTTCCTAAATCCTAGATACGGCAAAGTAAGAACACACTCTATGGAAAAAAAATGAAATTACCCTCTTCCGTAACATCCAGATAGAAAAACCCGATAAATGAATCTCTGGAATCTATACAAAGATCGTGAATTTTGGCTTCGAGAACAGTCACTAGATCCAAGTTTTTATCAGGAAATCGATCCGTCAAGGGGGCGTCTCTGATGAAACTATCAAAGACCTATAAAAAAAAGATTCGGCAGGGGATTATCAGCACCAACACTGTATTATCTCCTTTTGTTAGTAATCAACATTAGAAGAGACGAACTGCAAGTTAAATTAATTACAGTTTGATAACTCATAATAACATCCCAAAATGAACACAAATCCGTAAAATAGGAAGGCATCCCCATATTCCAATCCATGACATGCATAGAAGACCTAAAGGCAGAGCCAGATGCTACAAAATTCATTGCACTACCAAGAAAGTAGTAAAAAAATAATGTGTAAAACTAGGAGGAAGATTACTTCAATCTTTACAGCAATTAACTTTGTATCAATTTCATATAATTAGTTATCATAAAAACATAAATAAATGAAAATCACAAAAAGCCCAGATTTTTCTTTCCAAGGCAATTCAAATGAAAAAAGAACATATTCTGCAAGGTTTAATGATGTCAAACTAACGGCTCTGATTTGTTCTTTCCACCCAGACTTTAACAACTATTTAAACACCTGAAGAAACGCGTCTCAAGGATGAATGTTTTTGTTGTTCTAAACAAGGTCGAAGCTACCAAAGTAAGAAAAAATTTAGAAATACCTCTACAGTGGTCATCATCATCAACTGCACCTTATCCCACTATGTGGGGTCGGTGGTGTGAAGTTTATAGTGTCAATTAATTGTCTAAAATTAGTTAACACTACAAATTCACACAAAAAGCAAAGTGGCAAAGTTTTACGCCGGATGCCCTTCCTGACGCAACCTTCATACGAAGGAGAAATGAGATGAAATTCCAAAACCATCAGCATTATAGGTTTTTCCACTTGCATGGAAAATACGATGAGACGGCGATGAGTTGAGATAGTTGCTCTAGTTATGTTCCATTACATGATTGATATTGTAAAATCAACATGTAGGTCATGGAACATGACCACCTCTACAGTGGTGACTAAACAAATTACTCTTAAGATTAGAAGCACTAGAAAATGCTGATAAACACCAATCACCATAAACAAGCTCAAAAAAGGCAGAGTATTATCGTGAATTTATCAGGAAAGATAGTGAATTACTCTAGCTATGCAAAGATCGTGAATTTTGGCTTCGAGGACAGTCACTAGATACAAGATTTTATCAGGAAATCGATCCGTCAAGGGGGCCGTCTCTGATCAAACTATCAAAGACCTATAAAAGAAGATTCCGCAGGGGATTATCAGCATGAGCACTATATTATCTCCTCTTTTGTTAGTAGTCAACATCCCAAAATGAACACGAATCCGTAAAATAAGAAGGCATCCCCATAATCCAATCCTGGACATGCATAGAAGAACCAAAGGCAGAGTCATAGGACTGAGCCAGATGCTACAAAATTCATTGTACTACCAAGAAAGTAGTAAAAAGAAAATAATGTATAAAACTATGATGAAGATTATTTCAATCTTTACAACAATGAACTGCTTATCAATTTCATATAATTAGTTATCATAAAAATATAAATAAATAAAAATCACAAAAAACCCAGATTTTTCTTTCCAGTGAAATTCAAATGACAAAATAACATATTCTGCAAGGTTTAATGATGTCAAACCAACGGCTCTAATCTTGTTCTTTCCACCCAGACTTTAACAACTATGTAAAGACCTGGAGAAACGAGTCTCAAGGATGAATGTTTGTGTTGTTCTAAACAAGGTTGTAGCTACAAAAGTAAGAAGAATGTGATAAATTCCTGTACAGTGGTGAGCATTCTATTAAACATTAAGAAAGAAAAGATTTGCGTTTGAATCCTCATCTGCTTTAAGCTGCTACCTATGATGCTCAAACTCTTCATTTCAGGCGAATCACCAGTGTCTACATCGTGTAGACACTGGACATGACATGGAACACATGTCCGATCCTCCAAAAAGAATTCGGACATTTCACACATATACCTAAAACCCATACCATCAAGAAACGAAACAATAAGTCAACAGGCCTCATAATATGGTGGTTAAAGGTACCCCAAGAAAATTAACTATGGTGATCCAGTATCACTGTTTCAATGTGTAGCCCCTTATAGGGGGAAGAGATAAACAAATAAGATGGCACACAAACATGACATTTTCCATAAAGGTTTCTTCAAGACTTACAAAAGAAGATTCTGCAGGGGATTAAATAACAAGTTTGATAACTCATAAAAACAACCAAAATGTACATCAGTCCTTACAATAGGAAGGCCACCCCTAACCAAAAGGGAAAAAGAAAAACATGAAAAGAAAACATGCAACACTAGAGGGCAGGTGCTTAAGACTGGTTACAAATTGGTTTATCCATTGCAATGTAGAACAGACCAAAAAGTCGGAAGTTTAAACCATCTTCAATTTTGTCACGGACAGAAAATTTAAACGACTTGAGTGTAGTTGTGGCGGGAAGCAGGGGACTGCTGTTTGGTTCCATTTCCTCCTTTCCCATGTAATCATCGGGATCAAACCAGAAACCTTTTCCCTTGTTGTACTCATCCAAATCAAAGCAGAAAATTTTTACAGAAAGGTGAGCAAGACGGCTGGTACGTTTGAAATCATTCTGTATGACGCAAAACTTGAATCGACTCTTGGTCGCATCATGAGGAAGAGGTGTGATAAGGCGCTGCTTGTAACGGTAATCGAAATGTGTAGATGGCATGTCGGGATAGTCAAAATACTGTCGTCCATCACAGGCGCGGTTTGCAGTCAGAAGAAAGTCATAATCCTGAACTTGTATAAAGTACCTAGAAGGCAATCGAAAACCATAACGAGGAGGACGTATGCCGCCTGGTGGGTCGGCCGACCTAAGATCCATGGTAAACATCCCATTGACTTCGCCAAAGGCATAAAACAGCATTACATGGTCATTGATGAAGGTATAAGCCGTGATACGGAAACGCAAACCCTTCCAAGAGTTGGGAATTCCAGGGAGCTTATCCCATGATTTACAGACAGGATCGTAAATTTCAAATCGCACCTATCAAGGCATGTATCATGATCTTGATGTCGACATAACTCTTGAAATAATGTTGAAAAAACAACAATTTTTTTCCTATCCGGTGTAACAATGGCAACAGGGCAGGTTTTGAGGTCATGCATATCCTCAATTTTGACGAGATGGCTTTGACGCAATTTAAGATTCGCATCATTGGAAGTAAGTGATGACAAATCAAATGTATAAACTGAACCCCACCCTCGATGAGGATGAGGAAAGGCATTCACGGGTGAACCAACGATATAAAGGATAGAATCTAACACGCAAAAAGCTTGGGGAGCTACGCAGTAATAATCAAATCGGAGTGTAGGATACCTGAGTAATTCGGGAGGAGTATCCTGATTCAAGTCTACAATATATATATGGAAATCATCATGTCCGTCATCAACAAGCTCGATATAAGACTCCTCGTCGTGACACAAGGCGTAAACAATACCCACTTTCTCTCCAGCAGAAAAAGTGGATGATGATGATGATGATGACGGTGTTTTCATCTTTTTGGAGGGAGAGGGGGAATCAAGACCTGGGTAATTGGAGGTGTGACACTGAGACAACGGCGGAAACAAAGAACCCTAGCCACAACACTTGCAAAAACGAAATTTAGATTAGGGCTCGGGATTTTTGGAATTTATATAGTTGATGGGTATCATGGGTATTGTTAAATTTGTACTCTACTAATTTGAAGGAATGCAAATCGAGAGAGAAAGTAGCGGGAATGTGTTTTCCATATCTGAACCAGTATCTGAAAAATTACAACTCAAACTCACACAATTCGTGCTTATATGAGGAAGCGGGAAGAAACGTGAAAGTGCAATAGCAACTTTGCTAATCTGAACTAAAACCAAACATATTAGTCCAACAACTAAAATAGCCCAAGATGCTAACAAGTGTCTAGAGTCCCGCTGCTATAAGAAAAACAATTGGGCTTTTCTTTTTTTTGAGTGTTAAAACAATTGGGCTTTTATGTTCACATAAAATATAAATAGAATAGAATCAATGTTACGATGATAGTTTAATTAATTCAATGCACAATAAAATATATAATGTCTTGTGAGGTAAAATCGTAATTGTATTTCTTTTATTTAATTATATTATTATTTAATTATTCACTCATGTATATTCATCATTGGATTTTAAAACAGTCAATTGAGCCATAAGGCCCAAACTATTAGTGAGGAGCCTATGAGGCTCAGGTTGCTATATCCGTCCCACGCGGCCCACTTTATCATATAATGCTCATGCGGCTCATTAATCCATGTATAAAAAGGTATGTTCATCCCATTTGTAAGTAAGTTCAATTAACTCACTCGCAATTACATTCATGACCTATGGATTTTTCTTACCTATAGTCGCCGACTTGAAGCAAAGGATGGGCCTCCCGAGACCACTCTAGGGACCTCCCGATTTTGTTCTCGTGTGTTGCAGGCTAGTTCTCATCCGAATATTCTACCGCTTTGGAGAAGAAGTTAGGCCCGATTATCGATACCCTAACTTGGAGTGATCTCGTGGAAAACAACATTATTTTGGCGTCAAATGCGGGAACAAACAAGACACGATAATGGAGACAAGGTCACATGCACACAGAGTTAACTCACAGGCCACCAACTCCAGAGCCAGGAACATTGGGCAAGGAGATAAATCGTCGAAGACAGTCACATTTCCCGTCTCAAGGGGGCGCCCATCCTCGGCTCAAGTGGTCGCCCTTCCCCGTTACACTCAAGAGGGTGCCCTTAACTGGCACAAGGGACGCCATTCATCGCTCTTGCTCAAGGAGACATCTTTCCTCAATCTCATCTTCTTGAAAGGGCACCGCCCATCGAAGAAATTCGCTTGACCCAGGAAGCTCTCCAAATCGTGCTCGATGAAGCTACTTGGAATGCTCGGAGGCATTAGGCTGCGACCGGAGATGTCGAAAGACCGGGCACCCTACCGTAGTAGCAACTTCATGAAGACCTAGACCGCAACAGCAGTTGCATAAAGACTCCTCATAGCTCCACCAGCTACGGTTGATCCTAACTTGACTAGAATGAGAGCGGAATAATAGATTAGAAAACAACCAGACACCAGATAAACCATCAAGCTCCTAGAGAATAAACAATCATTGAAGTATATCAAAGACATTTACAAGCTCACCTCCACACTCCGACTGAGGAGTTAAGAGCCATATAGACTAGTCAAGCTACCTCTAGAGCAATCAACTCCTTATAAAAGATCACAACTCTTAAGAAGACTCAACATGATTCCACCTCAATCAAGAAAGCTCCACAAACTCTTCAATCCTTTGACAAGTATCTCATGTTAGTCCAAGTGGCTACAAAAATCTAGAGGGGAGTGAATAGATTTTCCCAATTTTTCAGATTTTGCCTCTCTTTTTCGAATAAATCAAAAATATTCAAGATGTAAGAGAAGGTAAGAATAATGAACGTAATAATTTATTGTGGTTCGACTCACCTAGAGTTTAATCCACTACCACCCGATATATCTTAATGGATTTTGAAAAGAAAGTTTTATTAATCGATATCAATCGACTACAACTCAACTAGAAGAGTACCAAAACTCTTCTTACAACAATAACCTTGAATAGCACCAAACTCTCAACATCTAATCTATCAACCAAGTATGTTCTCACCAAAAGGACACTCAATAAGTAATTATTGTCTTTGATGATTTCGATCAATCTAGATTACACCTCAAAAGAATGTATACAACTTTGAAAGTGCAAGTGTAATAAAAAAAAGGCTAATAAACAAGATGTGAAAGTGCAAGTGTTTAGGCTATTCCAACAAGAGTATGAAAAATGAGATCTTGAGTAGTTTGCTGAATTTTTCTTGTTGTTTTGTAGAATTATGTGTTATGTTTGATCCTTCAAGTTCTTCAACTATTTGTAGTGAAGCTTCAAGATTTGATCTCTAACATATGCTTCTCCAAATTGAATTTTGTCTACAAAAGAAGGATCAAAAGATCTACAAAAATGGTTAAGAAATTGATAAAGTAAATATTGCTGATAAGTGCTACTGCAATGGATAAAATTTGCTATTAAATATCATATAGTGACTGGTCGCTATGTTGAAAATTCGAAAGTGTGAACCATTGGGCAAGATTTGACACAAGATGGTGTCAAAGAAGGGCGGTCATAGTCCATGGCGACCGATCGATGTACCATGGTGAGGTGTTGCTATGTGTTATCAAATATGGGTCGAAACTAGAATCACATATTTGCACATATAAGATGGATCGAGCATACCTATTTGTAGCCGAACCGTCGATCCACATAGCCAGGATTTAGACCATCTACAAGCCTTCTTTTGATCCATGTTTAAGCCATCTACAAGCCTTCTCTTTGGTTGAATCGCGAGCAACAAACAAACCCCTTAGATTGGTTGAACCGCGAACAAGATCACAAACCGCCTTTCTCGTTGGTGTAAATAATTACTAGAATTATTTACTTGGATATGCAAACATTAAACCCTTGGAGAACTTTGGTGATGCTCCAAGAAGAAAACCATAGAGAGAAATTTTAGGAGAGAGATAATTCTTTCTATGTGTATGAGACGATCTAATGACCTAGTCTGATTATAGGGAGAGATATCAATATATATCTCAATCCCCTGTATCAGTTAGAGTCCTGATGGGAGAGGTTGCTAGATAAACCTCATCTAAATAGGACTCCCTATTATCTCAAATATGGATGCAACCTAATTGCACCCAATATCTCCCACTCATACATATTTGACTCGACTCATTCAAATCATATCCTCATAGTTCTCATCTCACGTCTCTTCTTTTATACAGGGAATAAGGCGTGCGACCAAGCGAGAAAGCAAAGGTGAGGAGAGTTATATTAAGTCATCACCAAACTAACATAACCCTATAACTCAATAACTCGCTATGTACCCCAAACCAAGTGGTTGCACCCAGTCAAACATCTCTAGATCCCTCAATGAAATAAATAGAGCATGCTCGGCTCACTCAAATATGTTTATATATTCATGACTAGTCAAACACATTTTGACATAGTCGCCCGGGCTATGAATCATAGAACATAAGTGCGTTACCAACTTAATTCTTCCTCGACCCCACATGCCAATTAGCTTGGTCTTGACAGTTTTCCTAAACATGCTCCGACAGACCAAATTACACATAGCCATTGGATACATGCTAAAGTAGCGCCATCAAGCTTACACCTCATGACATGGTCCAAAGTCCCAAAGGGTACAAGAAAATAATATGGGCTCACACAGTGACGAAGCAGGGACCCATTCAGTCACTTTCCCATAGGCGGTCGCCTCAAAGCACATGTAGTATGAATACGTGTTATGATGGATCTCCCACTCAATTTAGGCATGTCACACTCTAGTCATCATACAAATCTTAGTCCAGTCGCTATTCAAGCGCCCGACCTGCGTACTACTCGTAGTCACTCCCAAAGTGTCATACAATAGTTCACACATTCGGCTACAAACAGGCTTTTATGAAGTTTGGACATACTTCATAATCGATCAACTCGGATCTCATCTTAACCTTTAGTTAAGGCGACTGTTAATTATAATTATACTTATTAACCTTCCTCACTGCTTTAGCGCGAAGGCGATCATTCTCAAACCTCGTTATGCGACACAATCTTTTAAGTCTCATCCTGCTCGCTCTCTTAGCGCCAAGGCGATTGCCCGTGTGAGAGGGCCAATCAAAGCCTGGTGACAACTCACAAATTCAGTATCAAACACATAATGAGAATCCAACATATCTCATTAATCACAATATATTCTCAAAGGCCACATAATCAATTCTACTTAATCCCTAATGACTCAAATGCCTTTGGAGCATATCTCCAAACAAAGGCTCATTAAAGGGATGAGCGCCCACACCGCTCGTTGAATTATGCCTGAGAATAATATTAACTATGCGCAAAAACTCTCAAGTGAAGTAAAACCTCGAGTAAATATGTTTGGTCTACCATCTATGTCCGACGCTCAAACCATACACCAAAGAAGTTTTACTATCACAAGACAACAAAATACATCATGAATGTGTGCGCAATGCGCATTATTTCATGATGCCAAATTTGCCTCTAGCAAATCATAGACCAATTTTTTAAGATATCTAAGTATCCACATGTCGGCATCACAATAGCGCATGGATTACTTCGATTCCATTCACCAATCACACTTCTAAGTACATGACTTACTGAGTACGTACATAGCGCATATCAAACATTCAACAGTGCTTACATAAACTAGCTAGCATTTCTTTTCATCTTTCGAAAATATCATTTATTGACTAAGAATATGATCTTTGACCATGGAGTGTAAAGACAGCCAACACTGAGTGGCGATAACTCCATGTTCTTTCCAATCATCACATTTTTGCCATATAAAGTGAGATACAACTCTTGACATATGTTCAGTGAATTAATTGACCATCGTAGGCCTATCAAAATGATAGCTCGATGAAATCAATGATGACTCAAGTCACGAGATGGAGTTTCTTGATCGGCCAATCAATGCGCTCTTACTCCACTTCTTGAATTCATCCGTGATCCACATAGATCTCCTTATTCAATTTTCACTGAACTATGTCAACATCAATCATCTAGGACAAACCTAGACGAAAGTGGCAATAATAGATAACATACCAGGCGAATTGAGGCAATCTCACCACTTAGGGAGAACATCTCAGAAAATTTACGCTCTTCTAACAAAGGCGTAAATTTTGTCCTTAGTCGAGCTACACACATGTTAATCAACCCATCTATATTGCACTTGACCTTCAAAAACACATGTTTCAAATGGTTTTGCATCTAGACAGAAGATTAACAAGCTCTTAGACTTTATTCTTAGTCATTCGGATTATCTTTTCCTTCGCAACAACTATCCACTTAGGGCATCAAGTGAAGTCACATGCTCTATCGACTCATCAACACCCACAAAAGTAATTGTGAAGGATACCCACTCAATCTCATATAGATGATGGGGAATATTTCATATTCACTCCTTTTACTTGCGGAATTTGAGAATCCTTTGCGTGTGAGACACTAGCTCCCACTGACTTAGTGTCGCTCCCACTATCCCAGCGATTCCTAGATGAGTACAAAATACAACATCCTTGCTAGAGAAACGAGCGCCTCCTAAGGATCTTGCAACTCGCATAGTTTCAAGATTTCTTATGACTTCACATGTGCTCAAGAAATCCCTTTGAAGGGAAACCTAAATCGTGCGACTTGATTCTCCACTTGAGAACACATATTCTCGAACTTACATAGGCACAAACCCACTAATTTGGGCTTGTACCAAACTAAAGCTCATACAGGGTTGAAGAATCATTTGGAAACACAAATTTTATGATGTAGGCAGCAACAAAATACACAAATCAATTTGCCCCATCATAAATCTAACCATTTTGAAGTGATTATCCCTTCTTCGCGAGCTCATATAGCTGCAAAATATTTAGAACCATCATTCAACTTTCAACTTTATTTCCTGCAACTGTGTGTCCAAACTAATTAGACACACTATTTTCGCTTCCCTATTAGCACATCTCCATCTCTAAGAATCGCTCAAAGCAATTTGGCGCTTCTAACTGATGAGAGTGAGAATGTACTAACTTATAGCGTAAATAGCAAGGAAAAAAAATATAATGCGTTAATTTGTGCCTCCCACTCATAAGTCTGCACTCAATTTAGTGGACTTAGCTTTACAGGAAAAGTAGTCATCTTACATTCTTCCAGCAAGCTTATCCCGCTGGAAAAATAATTATGCAGAGGGAGATTGACCTTAGTGAGTTAGACAATAAAGCCTCCTCGAGCTAATACAGTTGTCCTCCTAACCTCACATTCCATAATATCTTTACAAGATCTAAAAGAAATACTATTTAAAGCCAAGCATCACAAAAAAAAAAGATAGACAAGTCTTCTCACTCAACAAATATCTTACAAGTGCATTTATCCGAAGAAGGCTATATCGACACATCAAGTTGCTCACACCAACTGTTGAGCATGAGGTGACTCTTTTTAGCCTCATCTTGTGCGCTCTATAGCTGCACAACTCGATAATAGTCATGCACATTTGCTCAATCTCAAAACCACATGCTAAGTCAACCAATATCTACAAGCCACCCATGGAGAGATTTGGAAATATTAGCGAAAAAATAAGAGAGCAAATAATTAGTCAAACTTCATCTCAGTACAATTACGAGCGAAGTTACCAATCTCATAAGTGCACTTTATAATTGTTGATAGTTAATTACCTCATTCGATAAGGTGACACAACTTATTGTCACTTTATGGATCAATCTATAGTTCTAGTTTTAGCTTTTTCTCTTGTCAAGCTATATTATGCTTGTTCCAATATTCACCCGAGTTGGTTTATATCAGCCAGCACAAGCGACAAGTGCACTCACTTGTGTATTTCTCAACTTTTTATAATCAGCCTCTAGATAGGCAATTTTCATTAATAATAACACAAGTAACTAATATCCTTGATTCAACTGAAATAGCGATTTTGGATAACTAGATTATTTACTAGGGAGTAATCTCAAATTCCAAAAATAGAACTTAAACCCTTTTATTAAATTTGCAGCTTAAACAAATTAAAGCGCAAAATTAATCATTGATCCATAAGTACATCATTGGCATCTCATCTACGATTATTTCGGGCAATTAAGTTCTTATATTTGCGGATTAAACAAATAAAGCGCAAATACTTTCTTTAATCCACAAAAATATTGTTCGCGTCTAAGTCGCGACAATACTGGATACTTTGTCTATTTTCATGCTAAATTGGCTAAACTAAAGTTGGTGAGTTTGGTCTAAAAACACATTTCAATAATTTGCGCAAACAATTAGGTACTGATCTAAAATATTTATTCTGGATCCAAGTAATATTTATTATTTTCTTCAATTCAATGAGATCGAAAATTTGCCACCAAGGCTAGTAATCATCTCCCACCGAATTGAAAACCACAATAAAAATTACTGATCCTTGAATAAAATTATCAAAGTCCATAAATACATCATGCATGCATCCATGCGATATAAGTAATTACGAAAAAATATAGCCCCAATGAGCGACAATGACATATAGTGCATCATGTGGAGATAATTTAGACCTATGGTGGTAAAATAAAAAATATCATCGTAAAATTGATGTTACATAGCCTCCAAAAAAATCAGCTCAATGAATACATGCCTCGAAATAATTTAAAAATTTGCATATTTTCAAGGCCTACTACATCAATTTAGAAAAAGTAAAAAAACATAAATGAGGATACCAAATTACCACCATTGTCAAAAATTAACTTCCAAAATAATATTAATGTAAAACAATAAACACTCAAATATATGAGCACCCGTATGTCAATGTCTATTCATTCCCCACACATGATGATGCATATCACATCAACAAAATAATTGCAGCACAAAATAAATTGCATACATAAGCAATTAATAAAGCATGCAACTTATAAATAAAAAAATCAAATAGAATATTTTTGCTTGCACCTCAATGCGCAAAAATATAATTTTTTTACGCACCTTATGCGAAAAAAATTCCATGCACCAATGTGCAAAAATAATTTTCCCATGCATCACAATGCACAAAAAAATATTAATTTGTTGTAAGCATCTTAATGCGCAAAAATAATTTTCCTTTCATGCAACTAATGCGAAAGAAAAAATATCATTGCCACATATGTGCAATAAACAATTATTCATGCATCATATTGCACAATAATAATTTTATAAGCATTCTCATGCGCAAAAATAATTTTTGCAAGCACTAAATTGCGCAAAATATTTTTACATGCATTAACACTATAGCAAATAAATAATGCACAAAAATAATTTTGCAAATGTCCCAACACGTAAAAAATTAACTTGTTATCCAGTTTCTACATAAATAGAAAACATGAAGGAATAATAACAAATAAATCCTCTTAGCCTATTGGTGAGCATGCAATATATATATATTAAAAGGTCTATGGTTCAAATCTATGCCAAACCACAATCCAATATATATATATATATATATATATATATAATAAGAGCCGCTTCTAAAAGTGGTAAAAAAAAATTCCCGCCCATTTTTTCAGTCTAAAAATAGATGTGCTGAGATCTGTGAAACGTGTCAGTTATTTTGGAATGTAAATTATACTGAAACGTTTGCTGAAATTATGCCTGTACACGTGGAATTATTAATGGAATACAATATCTGCTTTAAACGCGTCTGCTATTTATGGAAGTCCATTTCTGCTGAAAATCGGCTTTTATGTATGAATGGAATTCCTTTAAATAATCATGCTACAAATTACCATAATTGGGCTGCATTGCTGTTGTTCAGACATTTATGTATGGAATGTTTTCGAATTACCGGTAATAAAACAATTTTAATAGATTACTTGAAAATCAAGTTTGTAATCTCAAACGACAATGGTAAGTATATTATTAATTTGGTTACATTATCTCAGTTAATTAACTTAATTAGTGGAAATCTGAATGCACAATTAATATTAATAAACCTACAAATTTTTTTATGCCATATAGATTTGTATACGCATCAATTCAAAATAGGAATTTAGTAAAGTAAATATTTTACAAAAAAAAAAGAATCTGTGGTGAATCATATATACAAATTTTTACGTAACTGTTAATAAAAGAGAGAGGAAAAACATAATAAAAAAATTCGGCTAAGATTTATATTTCCTTATAAAGGCTACACTACTAACTTATATATATGCGATACCCTGTCAGTTTGTTTTTAAAACACTCATCAGAACAAAGAGCAGTTTATTTTTCTCTGCATATTGGACAAACACTACATTCATATACAAAAAAAATGGCACCCATGTTGACTTTGATCAAGAGTCTGAATTCCTCAAAAACACAATGGAATGTGAAGCTAAGATTAGTACATCTTTACGAAAAACCTCAGTTTAATGACAAAACTTAAGTGCAAAGTTTGGAATGTGTTTTCCATGACTATGAGGTATGATGCATAATATATGACTATATAATGAATTATTTAGTCAAATAAATTATATTAAATTATCTGACCACTGTTTTTAATTATACAAATTGCAGGGTGACAGGATTCAAGGCACTATAAGAAAACACAATATTCAAGCAGCTTGAAAAAATCCTTATCGAAGGCCATGTTTATGCGATTAGGGATTTTATTGTTGCCCTTATTCGAGACAAATATCGAACATGTTTGACTAAACAAAAAATTTTGTTTCACGGAAAAACCCAGATTTTTGAGATGTTCAACAAAGTTTTCCCTCGATTTATGTTTCAGTTCAGAAATTTTAGTGATCTGGCTATTACAGACAATGTGGATGAGACCTCACTCTTCGATAAGATATATTATATTTATTTTCCTGTACATGTAAAATTTAAAGCATAAACTGTTATTAATTGATTAATTTTTTTTCTTTGATTTTATTATCAACAGATGTTATCGGTAGAATTGTTTCAATGAATTCGACTCAAAACACAGAGATTGCCGGAAAGAGCACTCGCTTCATAAAACTAACTTTGGAAGACTTGGAGTAATTTAGATTATCAAATTTTATTTAAGAAATTACGTTTAATCATAAACTTTAACGAAAAATTTATTTTGTTATTTTAATAGGAATAATCGCATCACTTGCACGTTGTGGGAGGAGTATGTTGACGAGATATTACCCTATCTCGAAGAGGGTCGATTCGAACCGGTGATCGTGATTCTACAAATGTGCAGAGCTAAAGTATTTTGTGGTAAATTAATAACTTAAACTTATTTCTAAATAGCAAGGTAAATTATCCATATTCTTATTTAATTTTTAATCAGTTTTTTTACTCTTTAATAAATTGTAGATAGAGTGAAGGTATCGAATACATACGATGTTACAAAGTTGATTTTTGATGCCAAATTGGATGAGATTGCAGACTTCAAGAAAATGTTAGAACAAATATTTAGATTACATTTTTTTTTCTTCCTTTTGTTAATAGATAATTATTATTAATATTCAATCTAACATTTTGTTTTTTTTTTTTTTTTAATTATTTAGGTTTATGAGCGAAAAGGGCAACACCTTCAATTAGTCATGTTAGTGTGCCTACTACCCGAACAATTGCTGAAGATTTAGAATTCGGAGAATCACCCGTTCGAATGATCGATCAATTGTATTGGAACAAAGAAGTAAATTAACAAACTGTTTTTTGTTATTACCTTTTATTAAAATAAAAATATGATTATAATTATAATATATACATTATATATTTTTGTGTTGTTTTTAGGTGGGAAGTTTTGGGTGTGTGCAACCATCCTTTCATTTATTGGAGATTGGTGGTACCTTTCTTGCAAAAAGATGCTCAAGAAACTTACAAAGCGCAGATAAATTTTCTATCGGCGTTGCGGCAGTTTTTATCAATCCGGTGTTTTCGTATTTAGTACAATTGTTTATTTTATTAAATATATATTACTCTATTCTAAACAATTCAATTAATCTACATCCGACTTTGAAATTTAAATTATTAGGTACAAAATTCATCTCCGGTTATTGATGATACCGGAATGCAACTTTTTGTTTGGGATAGAGATTGTCACTATTAATAGGCAAAACATATCTTTGAATTGAGAAACGAGTACTCACGAGGTAATTTTTTTATTTATTTCAGGTTTATAAATTATAATGTTTACGATTCTTTTATTTAATTCTTTTTAAAAAATTAAACGGAGAGAAGGAAGATGGGCGGATATACCGGATGACCTAGCAAGTTTGATTGATAAACAAGTATTTTCAAGGTTCAAGTTAGGGCGAGACCAACTTGATAATTATGACGGATCATTTTCAAAGGTGAAATTAATCAGCAGATTCTCAATTGATTAAGAAGTTTTATCCTGCCCGAAAGTCGTGTACTTAAAAAAAATCATTTGATACATAAATGTTTGTCTCTGATTATTTATTAATATTTATAATAAAAAAATTAAATATAACAATTGTTTTTTTTTTTTTGTAACTTTAGGAGTCTGACTACCTATCCAAGCTCCAAAGGAAGAAAAATCGATGGCAAGGTATATTTAATTTTTCATCATAAATATACTTAACCAAAAATATTGTACATTGTATTTATACATTTGTATTTTTTTTCTTTAGGAATCTTCATCGGAGGATGAAGTGAATACTTTTAACAAGTTGAAAAGGATTAGAGATGAAGCTGCTAAAAGTCCATCAAGTAAGCGAGAATTGTTTGAAGACTTGTCCTCAAGTAATAAGGCAAAAAAGCTTAAGATGGTTAAGGAAGAAGATGCGAATAAGTGAGAATTATAGATTACATGCATTAAGTTAGGTTTTTATAATTAGTTTTGATTATTTGATGTTTTCAGTTGCTTTGATTGTTTTAGTACATTGAGTATTTCAATTTTGATTGCAGTTTTTAATATAATTTTAGGCATTTACTATTATTTCGAGATTGATCGAGTTTAAATTTGCACTGTATTTTTTTCATTTGAGATATAGGAATTATAAAATTTATATTGATATTAAACTATATGTATATACAAATATACTTATTAAAATTGTTTATTAAGGTATTTTGCTTAATAAAACTAATAATAAACAAGGAAAAAAAGGGATAGATAAAAATGATGCAAGTACAAGTGATAAAAGTATTTTTATTGAAGACCCTAGCACCATCAGGATTCCACTACACTCAAGGTGTAGGGTCAAGTGGTTTTTTAGCTAAGGGTCTTCTTAATTCGTAATTGGTAACTTATACAAAACGATGGAATACAACAGAATAACATCAGTTTTTCTAACACACTTATAATACCAGCAAAAATTAAAAATTATAATATGCGAAGGAATGATATGTTATGAATTATGCAAAGAATCGAATACAACCTAAGAATCCAAACTAAATTTTGGAAATAAATACATTTCAAAGTCAAAGTCATAATTTTGGAAATGATTGTTGTTGACTTGGTTTAAATTCAAACAGATTTTCAAACAATGCTACACTCCTTAATATATGGAAATATATGATATTCTGTCCATAATAATTACTATTACCGAATTAAAAACACAAAGGTTTAGTTTAAAAGGTGAAAGATCATTCATTATGCATGTTTTTCAATCGAATTAACTACAATTTTCTGAAAAAACTTACAAAGTCCAAAAGAAACAGTCAATATTAAGCAGAAAAATCGTGTCTAATATTCATCTGTCATATCAAACATTGTTTATAATGAAGCAATTAACGTGAAAGACGTTCCGGCAAAAACATGCAAGGGATATATCTACCGACCACGGTATTAAATGTTTCTTTGCAAAATAGTTTTTCATAAATGAATTGTTTTGGACTACTTATGTACTCATAGATTTATAGGACTCAAGAAGATTGATGGTTAGTTTAGTGACTTACCACTTCATTTTTTTTTCTTTATTATGCCGCTATTGTAATTTATTCATCCGTAATCAACACGCATAGAACCTGGAATACATCAAGAAGTTAAATTAGTAAGAATACTTATCAATTAATCCACAAAAACAAAGAAATAGTTAGGGTGATGTCAACTTATCTTGTGATTATTTGCTGAGAGCAGTGACTCAGGTAGTATCAGCTGTTGTGTTTTGCAACTTTCCTCCCCAAACATATGGTTTATGTTGAATAGGACACAAAAAATAAATATTAATCAAAAATTACAAACCATTAATATCTATATATTTTATAAATGTAAGCTTTCGTTTTCATAGAAAGTCATTATTCAGCTTTAAACTAAAATGTATTCAGTGAAAAAATCTACTTGAGCACATATCTTATTCAGAAAGATCATACATAGAAATGATAAACAACTTCACATCTTTATTTTTTACAATTGTTATCTTTAAAAAAAGACAAACAAATCGAAATAATAACTGATGTTCGAAATTGTTCGGGAAAAAAACTCAAGACTTTTTAACAGATCTAATTAACATACACGATAAAAAAATTTAAAGTAAGATATACCTTCGATATTTTTGGGCCGCTCAAGAAACCTTATGGCAAAATGATAGAATCCAAAAATGAAAAAAAACAAAACTAATTAACAATTATTATTACAGAAATCAAAAAATGAAAAAAAAATCAAGATATGGATATATCAAAACGAAAATATACCTTAGATATTGTCCCGCTTAAGAAACCATATAGTCGCTACAAATCGAAAAACTAACATTTATTCTTCTAAAATATAAACAATAAGACTGTCAAATAACAAATAAAAAAGAAAAAAACGTAAAATCTATTCAAATAAAAAAAAAGATATCCAAGGTATATTTTCATATAGTCTGTTTAGTCTCAAGAAAAAAAGATATTGAAGATATCGAAAGTATATTTAGAAAAGAAAATAAACTAACATTTATTCTTCCATATCCATCCAAAAAAAAAGAAATATGTTTCTTCAAATCGAAAAATAAAACAAGTAAGAAAAAGCGTACATATAACAACATAAAGATTTGCAACTATTTTCTTAAAAAATATGCAAAAAAATAAAATCTAAATAATAACAGAAAAAAAATACAAAAATATACCTTGGATCCCGATTTTTTGACCGATTAAAACACATCAT
This sequence comes from Rehmannia glutinosa, assembly GCA_016081115.2. NCBI lineage: Eukaryota > Viridiplantae > Streptophyta > Magnoliopsida > Lamiales > Orobanchaceae > Rehmannia > Rehmannia glutinosa. The sequence goes on along the minus strand of JABTTQ020002028.1, from coordinate 574,453 downwards.
CGTCTCTGCAAACAAAAATAAAAACCGATCAAAAAAGTGAAGATCTTGGTTATTTTTGACTAAATCTAAAAATGACAAAAGAAAAGTAAAATGAAACTTATCTAGCCATTTTTTGGCGATCTATGATAATAGCTCCCCGTCTTGAGAGAAGTCCGACTTTTTTTTTTTTTTGTATGTTTTCGCGAGGTTGGGGTTTTTAGAAATGAAATCAACGATTTCAAAACGATAAATGATTAGGCGTGGGGATTTTTGGAGAAGAAGATAACAGGTGATGAGTGCTGAGGGGTGGATGAGACGATTTCTTGGATTTTCAGAGAATGGGTTTGGAAGAAATGGGTTTGGTTTTGGGAGAAAATGGTTTTTGGGAGAAATGTGTTTGGGAGAATTTTCCAGAAATGAGATGAGGTCGGATGCAAACCCTAATGACAAATAATACCCTATATCTAATATGGACCGTTGATTAAGTGTGATACGTGTCAAAATCTTGCTTATGACATTACACGTATCTATGGCCGGATAAGGATAGGAAATGAAGAACCTTCTGGGTTCTTGGGTTAATATTGGCCTCTTTTTTCTTTTTTATTTTTTTTTGTTTGAGAAAAGGTTAATGGGCCTCAAAATGTGTTTGTAAGATTAATTTGCTAATAGCTTAATTGGGCTTTGTTTTTGTAAGATTTTTTTATAAATGGTGACTTTGTATTATTTTATATATTATATTATATAAATTACATCTTAATTGTATTATCAGGTAATTATATTATTTAATTACTAAAAGTCGATTGTTTAATAAATCTTATTCGATTATTTATATATATTATTTTGGCATATTTAATTAATTCTATTTTTTTATTTTAAAAGTTTTAATGTAATTCCACACAATATTATATATATATATATATATATGTTAACTATTATTAGAATTTTACAAGATAGGATTATTGTATAATAAATTTAATTTATATATATATATATATATATATATTTGTGTTGATATAATAACAAAAATATTTTAAACGTTTTATACATTTTTTTAATATTTAATTAATATTCAATATCTAAATACTATTGTAATGACTATTTTTATAATAATTTTTAAAAAAACAATTTAGTAAAAGTTCTTGAACAGAACAACTATATTTCATACGCAATTTTTGTTTTTTCTATTTTTATGTCTTATGTTTTAATTTTTTAATAAAAAAACTGAAGGAACAATTAAAATTACCAATACACAATTAATTTGCTTAATATCTATCAGTTTATATTCGATTAATATTAATGAATATTAATTTTTATAAAACATATGTATGATTATTAAAAAAATTGGTTTCGCTTTTCATAATTTTTACTTTTTTTACATATTATAATGTATTCAAGCTTAGAAAATATTTTTTAAGACTACCTACGAGTGTTGTTTCAGGTATTTCATCGTGCGGAAATATTGGTACGATATCAAGATCACCACTTAGTGACATCACAAATAGTAATAGCATTGCAAAACCGTCGTCAAGAATTATTTCTAATGATTCATCGAGCAATACAACTTACCTTTTTCCAAACTCCCTGTGTAGTGGCTTAACAAAAGGTAAATTTAGTTTTATTTTAGTGATATTTAGTTAATAACATTATTGCATTTAAATCATAATTCGTGTAATTTGTTTTATTTTTTTTTGTTTTACAGAAAATATGACACTAACCCTGAATAGAGTTCGGAAGCATTGTTTTATATTTAGTTAATGACATTATTGCATTTAAATCATAATTCTCAAGATGCGCCTAGCAGCATTGCTTATTCATTTTCAAATTCCGCCTGTTTTCACGTTACAAATGGTATAGTTAATGTTTTGTTGTCTAGAAATAAAAGTGTTATATAATTAATATTTCATTATATTTAATTTTTACATAATATTAAAAGCAATGCTGACAAGATATTTCACTACCAGAGAACACTCAGAATCCAAACAACAGTGGTTTTCTTGCATCAATGATACCTTTGAAGAAGATTTCTGGCTCTAAAATGATAATTGATCTGACCATAGACGATGACGTCGAGACAAATATTAATGATAAAGATGCTCGATCCAGTCATAGTACTATATGTTCAAACCCACCTCCATCTGAAACAAATGAGACAAATATGTTGTTACACATCGGTGAGTGCATATTATTTAGATATTTATAGGTGTGTCTGTGTTGGTGTGATTATTTTCGTTAAATTATGTTTTGTATTTTATAAGTTTATATTAATTTAAATTAATTAAATTTAAATTTCACATATTATTGGGATATCGGTGATGCAACCTATAGGTGTCAGTTTTGTGCAGCCACGTTTTGGTATGATGAAAGAATCAATGCTCGAGTTAAATCAAACAACCCGCAATATTCTCTTTGTTGCAGTCATGGGATTATATAGCTTCCTACCTTAAAACAACCACATGTTTTGCTTCGAGAATTGTTGTTTGGTGATACTGAAAAAAGTAGACACTTTCAAGATAACATTAGATCTTATAATAGCATGTTTTGTTTCACATCGATGGGAGGGAAGATCGACAATGACATAAACAAAGGCGGTGGACCTCCAGTGTTTCGGATGTATGGGCAAAATTATCATCTAATTGGTAGTTTATTGCCGTCTGATGGTTCAACTCCGAAATTTGCACAACTGTACATATATGATACCGAGAATGAAGTATCACATAGACTCAATTCTGTCAAGTATGTTTTCTTTTTATTGTTAAATTCCAATATTCGCTACTTTTTTACTATATTCTCTACCATATTAATGCTTTTTTTATTTATTTAATGTTGTAGGCAAGGAAGTGAAACAAATAATCTACATGAAGACATTGTGGCTGGCCTTAAAAAAATGCTTGATGAAAATAATATTTTGGTAAAAACATTTAGAATGGCGAGAGAGAAGATTCAAGAATGTAGACATTCAGATGTTAGATTGCGGCTTATTGGTAAAAGAGACGCGGATGCCAGAAGATACAATTCACCTTCACGTTCTGAAGTCGCTGCTTTGATTGTTGGTGATTTTGATGAAGCTTTAGGGGATAGAGATATAGTGATTGAGAAAAAAATGGACTATTTCAAATGGATAAATGAGTTGAATGCTTCTTACTTGGCATTCTGATGCCCATTATTGCTACCTTATGGTGAAGATGGTTTCAGAGAAGACGTCCCTTTCTCAGACCTCAAGAAGACAACAACTAAAAGAGGAGGGAAAACAATTAGTGTTCGTGAATTTTTCTCATATCGTTTGCATGAAAGGGAAAATGAACCTTCTACTATTATGTCGTCAAGATGATTATTCCAACAGTTTGTCGTTGATGCTTATACGATGGTAGAATCAGCGCGATTGAAATATATCCATTTGAATCAGAAGAAGTTGTGTGTTGATATGTATAGGGGTCTCGCAGATGTTGTGTTTCGTGGAGACACTGAACCCAGCACTCAAGCAAAACGAATTATATTACCTTCAAGCTTTACTGGAGGTGCTCGATACATGATACAAAACTATCAAGATGCAATGACCATATGTCGGTGGGCCGGTTATCCTGATTTGTTAATTACATTCACCTCAAATCCCAAATGGCCAGAGATTGTCCGCTTTCTTGAGACTAGAAAACTTAATGTCGAAGACCGTCCAGATATTATTTGCAGAATATTTAAAGTGAAGCTTGATGCACTTATCGAGGATCTCCGTCATAATGAAATATTTGGAAAAGTTGTGTCGGTTATTAAAAAATTAAGTTCATTTTTACAATACAACTTTAAATTTTAATGTTTTGTCGATTCATGTCTTTACTTTTCTTTTTTTACTTTACTGATGATATACACCATAGAATTTCGAAACGTGGATTGCCTCATGCCCATATTCTCTCTTTTTTTCGGCCAAAGAGGATAAGTATCCAAATGCGGAGGATATAGATAAAATCATATCGGGTGAGATACGATGAAAAAGATGATCCATGCTATTATCTTTGCCGTTAGAGACTTCATGCTTCATGGTCCGTGTGGTGATGTAAGAAAAAGTTCTCCGTGCATGGTGATGGTCGTTGTAGGAAACATTTTCCAAAAAGTTTGTTGAGACTACTTCTATCGATGAAGAAGGTTACCCGCGATATAGGCGGAGAAATAATGGCGAGTTATTGAGAAAAATGGCGTCCCTCTTGACAATAGATTCGTAGTGCCGCATAATCGGAGATTATTACTTAAATCACGGGCTCACCTTAATGTCGAATGGTGTAATCGATCCACGATCAATAAAATATTTGTTCAAATATGTCAATAAAGGCCATGATCGTAAATCGCATCATTCTATCGAGCAACGGTGATGAAAGCGATGAAAAACCCGCTGTGAAGTGAACATGTATTATGATTGTAGATATATTTCGTCATGTGAGGCAAAGCGGCCACGGAGACTACTAGGATACGAGATGCGAAAGATAAATACCCTTCGGTTGAGAGGCTAAGTTTTCATCCGGAGAACGAGCAGTGTTATTTTTCATGATGATGAGCGAATAGGCGATGTTATTAACAAAAGCACCGTCGAGAGAAAGCATGTTCCTGGCATGGATGGAAGCCAACAAGATATACCCTGAAGCCGAGAGAGTTGATTTATGCGAAGCTCCTACGAAATTCACGTGGAAATCAAACATTAGGAAGTGGGTGCCGAGAAAGGAGAGGAATACTATAGGGGCGTGTGCACTACGTGCCTCCGGATGTGGTGACATGTATTATTTGAGGTGTCTTATAAATGTAGTGTGTGGTGCCACATGTCATAATGACTATAAGAAGATTAAAGGTGTTTAACACTCTTCTTATCGAGAAGCTTGCTATGCTTTGGGTTTATTAGAAGATGATAAGGAGTATATTGACGGCATCACCGAATCGAGTCATTTGGGTAAGTCTTTGAAAATCTTTGGATTTTATTTGTGTCATTGTTATCGTCAGATTCTTTGAGCAGGCCAGAAGTGGTATGGGAAAAATGTTGGCAATATCTTTCGGATGATATTCTATATAAACGATGGCTCCTTATGCAACATCAAGGTACTAATTCAGTGATTATATATTAGATATTATAATTTTAGTGTCAAATTCACGTATTTGTTTTTAAAATAGTTTTTTTATATTAAATTATTTATTCTTATATATTTTTATGTTTGTTCTTTTCTAACAGAACTCTGCTGAGTGAGGATCAAATAAAGAACCTGGCACTTTTCGAGATTGAAAAGTTATTGCGCAGTCGTGGTAGGAGTTTGCGTGAGTTTGCGACGATGCCCTTTCCGGATGTTGATAGTATGGATATGAGTCAAAAGCAGTTGATATACGATGAGTTGCGCTATGATCGTAAAGGCTCGCCATCGAACACAATAATCTTCTTTCAAACATGACGGATGAACAAAAAGGCGTGTATTCTAAAATCATGCGTGATGTTCAATTGAATAGAGGTTGTATGTTCTTCGTGTATGGATATGGAGGCACTGGTAAAACATATTTGTGGAGGGCTTTATCTTCGGGGTTGAGATCTAAAGGGCATATTGTACTTAATGTGGCATCCAGTGGGATAGCTGCTCTTCTATTGCATGGCGGAAGGGCGACACACTCACGATTTTGAATACCCATTAATCCAAATGAATCGTCTACATGAGAAATCAAAATGGAGACTCCGCTTGCCGAATTGATTGTTCGTTGTAAACTCATAATATGGGACGCCAAGCTCCAATGATGAACAAGTATTGCTTTGGGCGGTGGAGAAAAGTATACGAGATATTATGAGTGCCACATTCCCGGGTAATCTCAAGTCCCATTTGGAGGTAAAACGATCGTGTTGGGTGGGGACTTGAGGATATATTGCGATTGTACCCAAGGAAGCCGACAGATATTGTCAATGCCACGATAAATTCATCGTATTTATGGAAAGATTGTAAGGTCCTTGGATCGATTTAAAAATATCTTTGCTTCAAAGTGCCGGTGAAACAGGATGATTATGAAGATTTGAAGAGATATTCGAATGGATCGCTAGCATTGGAGATGGAAAAATTGGAGGAGCTAATGATGGTTGTGCCACAATTGATATTCCTGAAGATAATTTGCTCCACTCAACTGGTGATCCAATTTCTACTATTGTCGAGAATACTTATCCAATGTTTAGAGATGCCACTGATGATCCGACATATTTGAAGGACAGAACTATCCTAGCACCCACCCTTGATGTCGTCGAGTCCATAAATCAGTATATGACTTCAATGAACTCATCTGAAGGTCATACGTATTTGAGCTCAGATAGCACTTGCAAATCAGATGCAAATGTTGACTTCTTGCATGATCTGCACACACCAGAATTCTTAAATGGTATAAGATGTTCCGGCGTTCCTAATCACGAACTACATTTGAAGGTTGGGACTCTTGTAATGCTCCTGAGGAACATTGACTATTCGATTGGGTTGTGCAACGGTACGAGGTTGGTCATTATGAGGCTTAGCGCACATGTCCTGGAATGTAAAATTCTTACGGGAGCAAATGCTGGTCATAAAGTTTTGATTCCTCGAATGACGCTAACTCCATCGACCTCGAGAATTCCCTTCAAATTCAGTGAAGACATTTCTCTTATCGTTTCGTATGCCATGACAATAAACAAAAGTCAAGACAATCTCTATCTCACGTTGATACATACACTAAAGACTCCGGTCTTGATCCACACCAATTATACGTTCTTTGTTTCACGTGTGACCAACCCTGTGAGGCTTGAAAATATTAATTTGTGGCGATGATACATCGAGCGATAAATGCAGACAAATAATGTAGTCTACAAAGAATTATTCCAAAATTTGTAATTTTTTTATTTGTGGTGATATGACATGATATTTTTTTTCATAGGCATTATATTGTTTAATAGTAATATTATTTACTTTATACAACCCATAAACATTACATCCCGTGCATCGCACGGGTCAAAAACTAGTTTTTTTAATAACAAAGGGATACATCTTAGGCACTACTCCGCGCCACGTCATCGCCCATGTGGCGTGCAAATAGATGACACGTCAACTGCCCGCATGGCAGCCGCGTGTGCCATGTCAACGCCCAAAAGGCCAACCAGCAGTCACCACATTGGTGCCTACATGGCCCACAAATTACCGCCACATCAGCGCCTACATGGTGCCCCGTGGTGACAACGCCTGCAAATTCAGGGCTGCTTTGTACCCATAAAAAAAGAAAGGGCTGGTTTGTAAAAAAATACCTTTAACAGATCGCAAAACCTCAAAACCAGAAAAGTTTCAGTAGGCACGTTTTCCCATGTCAGATTTTGTTTTTCACTCAAAAACGTTGAATCGTCATGATTCCTTTGTTTTAATTCCATTTTTCATGCACAATATATCAAATTAATCGTCTTTCCGAGATCTACAATTTGACACTAATATTACATATATAAAAACGGAAAAATAAGATTCGAATTTTTTAATAAAAATCAAATCTCACATGTTATCAAACTCAAGCAAATCAAATAGGCGAGATCGAGCCCCAATGGCTCTGACACCACTGTTAGCAAATATGGATCGAAACTAGAATCACATATTTTCGCATATAAGGTGGATCGAGTATACCTATTTGCAGCGGAACCGTCGATCCACATAGCCAGGATTTAGCCCGTCTACAAGCCTTCTTTTGATCCATGATTAAGCCATCTACAAGCCTTCTTTTTGGTTGAATCGCGAGCAACGAACAAACCCCTTAGATTGGTTGAACTGCGAACAAGATCACGAACCGCCTTTCTCGTTGGTGTAAATAATTACTAGAATTATTTACTTGAATATGCAAACCTTAAACCCTTGGAGAACTTTGGTGATGCTCCAAGAAGAAAACCGTAGAGAGAAATTTTAGGAGAGAGATAATTCTTTCTATGTGTATGAGACGATCTAATGACCTAGTCTGATTGTAGGGAGAGATATCAATATATATCTCAATCCCTGTATCAGTTAGAGTCCTGATGGGAGAGGTTTCTAGATAAACCTCATCTAAATAGGACTCCCTATTATCTCAAATATGGATGCAACCTAATTGCACCCAATACTATGGATAGAGATCGGTTGCTATTGAAACAGAGAAGAAATGCAATTTTAACAAACATTAAGGAATCGGTTGCCCTAGTATAGGACCGATCGCTATGACCTTTGAAAAATCTCTGTTTTCGAGAGCAATTTGAAAAGTGCCGCAGTACCGATCGCGCTTGATAGCGATCGACCGCCCTCTTTACATGGACTTCATTGTTTTTTCAAAACTTTTAAAATCTTTCAGGTACCGATTGCCCTCTATAGCGACCGATCGCCCTCAATACAGAGAATTTGTGCTGATTTAGACAAAAAAAAGAGTTCAAGTAATACTCTACAAACTTAAGATAAAATGTACCTGAAACCTTGAAGTATTTTGGCAACTATTAAAAATCTTGTTTTGGTTTTCAAATCAAATATGTGAAATCATCAAAATCAAAAATAACTTTGTTCTAACAAACTCCCCATTTTTTATGATTTCAACCCAAAATAAGTTTTGAGAGCGACATTTTAAGAAAGAAGTTTTCCGATCAAAAATTTAATCTATCCATTGTAAGTAATACTTCTCAAAGCAATAATCATAAGCATTTATAATACATAAATAAGCCAAGGAGCAAAAAAATTTCAAAAGGCTTTTTAAAGCTCCCCTTGTCAACATGCCAAGTAAACAATGTGCATTTAGGCCAAGAATCATGTAAAAGCTCAAAAGCTTAAAACCTTTTCAAGCTTAGCCTTTCAAATGACTCAAAAGCTTAAGAGCTTAAAAGCCCCTCCTGTCAATGTTAATGAAATACATAAAAGAAAAAACACAATGCTCAACATATTCATAATAAGTAACAACTATTAACTTATAGCTTATACAAATAAGCTTGTTACCAAACTTCATCAAGCTTATACTATTTTGAGCTTCTTAGCTCAAGTAATTTAACCATTGAGCTCATTGTAGCTCATGCATACTTTCTCTACCTTTGAATCATCAAAAAGATCATTAGCAAGAGAAGCAGAATTAAAGAAGAAGCCTAAAAGTATCAAAAAAGCGCAGAAAATACGTACAATATCCAAAAATAAAACAACTTATTAAGAGTTTCAAGAGTTCTAAGTTCATGATAAAAATGACAGAAAATATAAAGAAGAATCATTCCTCATCTGAGGAGAAACCAACGGTGGGTATGAGATCTTTGATGAACGTTTTGAGCTTTCCAACGGATTTCTTGAGCTTACTATTTTCCATTTTAATATCTCCATAGTCCCTGTTAAGCTCATCATAGTCCGTTTGATATCTTTTGTTCAGTTCACCAAGTTTGGCATCATACCCATAGAGACTCTCGTCATCATTAGTGCAAGAAGATATGGTCGGGAGTTGGAGATGGACGGGATTTTGTGGAAATCTTGGAATTTGTTGAGAACACTTAGAACTTAGTCGAATTATCTTTGGTGTTGTGTTGGTGATTTCAACAATATGTTAAATCCGGATGATAAGAACAGTAGAGTTGATTATCCTAATTTGGTTACTACAGAGCTTTAGGGAGGCAATGACATATTATGATTTACAAGACCTTTCTCTCCAAGGATATCCTCTTACTTGGAGTCGTGGAAAGGGAGGTGTGAATGCCGTGGAAGAATGGATAAATCATGCCATGGTTACTTCTGATTGGCTCCAATCTTTTCCAAATTTGGTTCTAAAAAATCTAGTGGCGCGTATTTTAGACCATTCACCTCTATTACACATAAAAGGATGTCAATTTGGGTTACTTTCGGGTTTGTGGGTTCACGGGTCAGAATCAGCCAATTCAAACCGAACATGTTTAATTTTTGGGTAAAATTCACTTTACCCCCTTGTACTATCCAGTTTGTATCAAATACCCCCTTCTACTATTAAAACCTTCAAATACCCCCCTGAAATTATAAAAAAATACATTGATGGACAAAAGTACCCTTAATTTAAATAAAATATTAAATTTACTCTACACCGCTCTATAATTAACTATCAATTAATTTAATCTCAAAATTTTATGCCATACTGATTTATATATTAAATAAAAGTACTCTTCGTTTCAAAAAAAAAAGTAATCTTAGTTAAAATATTAAAATAACTATATAGCTGGATATAAACTTAATATAATATAGAAGCCACATAGAATATTTTTTATGTAAATCTTTATTATTATTATTTTAACTATACATAATTAGTAACAAAATAATACATGTAGACTCAAATTAGTATATATTATTTAATTAGACTTATAGCTTTGTTATGTACGGAACAGACGTGTAATTCGAATATATTAACCTATCAAGTCATAATATGAGGTATTTATTACGTGTGAAAGTGAAATTAATAGAAGTTATAAAAATAAATTTTTGTACAACATTATTGTAACTAAGAACTTTATAATAATAATAAAAAATATCTTAAATATGCTTTTTAAAATAACACAATATAAATTTTTGTGAGACAATTTTTTATTTAACGTTATTAATAATTTATTTATCTATTTTTTCATTTTAAATCGAATTAATATTATTTTCTTTCAAAATCAGTCTTAAATAAGATATAAGTCAAGTTATTAATATTTTCTCGATAGTATTTAAAAAATACTTTGTTCTGTAATTTATAATATTTATTTATTATTTTAAAAATTAATGTCTAAACTAGTTAATATGTTTGACCTACAGAAACACATCTTATATGATGAAATACTTATAAATATAATTTTTTAAAGCACTTATAAATATAAATTAACACCAACTAATTTGACCATAATTTAATACTTATTAAAGATCGGATATGTATTTACAATGATAACACTATAAATTTATTTATTTAAAAATTAATGTTATTCTTTATATTTTTCTATTGTACATGCAATATCGAATTATATATTTATTTATGTAATTAAAGTAGGAATAAATAAAATAAAGGATTAAACAATATTTGAAATTAATATTAGAGAAGGTTACATATGCTTCAAGGGTATTTAGGTCAATCAATATGCATTTTATTGGTTTAGGGGGGTATTTGAAGGTTTTAATAGTAGAAGGGGGTATTTGATACAAAAGTGATAGTAGAAGGGGGTAAAGTGAATTTTACCCTTAATTTTTTGTGTCAGAATCTTAACCCAGATCCGACTTATATAACTCGTATAAGAAAATTATTTTTATGTAAATTTAATAGTTTCAACTAAAAATGATAATATTTTTTATAATCAACCACTATGACACTATCGATCAATGAAAAATATCACAATTCACAAGATATAAAAAGAAATAACATAATTGCATAAATAACATAGTATACTAATCATATTCTGAGGACAACATATAAAATGACATGCAAAATAATAACAACATACATAATTAAGGAGGTTTTAGCATTTAAGTTTTAATAACATGTTTTATTTATTATTTTTTCTTACAATTAATTATTTACTTAGTTTCTTTTAAATTCACAAACGGATTAAATGAGTCATAGCATATGTAATAATGAGCTTCTCATCAATATATGAGCTATCCTATCTCATATGCATATATTTAAAGCACTCATACGCATTATGATCCGACCCGTCTGGGTACGCTGCATTAAAAGTGAATGGAAGAGAGAATGGGAATTCATCTGAATGGAAGAGAAAGAATGGGAATTCATCTGCACTGGCATCGCAATGTATTTTTTTGTTTCATAAGTTGAAGAGATATATGTTGAATTTGTTTTCTTATATATGTTTATGTGGATTTTCATTTATAATTAACAGGTGTAATGATAAGGATGACATTCCCATCACACAAGCCAAACTCAACCATAGATAAACCCTCAAGAGGTATCAAGATGCATGAGTTATTTGTTAGGTAAATATATGGGGTAAGTTCAAGAATGGCAGTTTTTGATATTTCAGTTACAACTATAGCCTTCCATATTAAAAGAGTTCAAATATTCACTGAAGTTCCCATTATACCCTTTATAACAAATAAGGAAACATGATTAAATTCGTTCCAGATATCACAGACTATGAACCCTTTCAGTTTTTGTAACCTATTTCATTCGTGGCATTGTTACACCTACTTAGATCCAGTCTCCATTCGGAGGTTTTAAAAGATCATGTCGGGTTTCGGTAGATAAACTTAACAAAGTTATAGAATTAAAAGATGTTCAATTCGTGTTATCGATTCAAACTAAGGTTTACGGTGAAAATGGAAATAGTCCATTACGACCATATCAGGCCCAACATGCTTCCGTAAAATTAATAAATCCCTTAAAATTCATACCTCTTTTGATCAAAACAACACCGGGTTAAGTGGTTTGCAACGCCACCAGTCGGAAAATTATCGCCCCGGATCGTTTGACAAAAAAACTCCTCACTGTTCAACCTCACCTCGGGAAGATGATCCTCGCAAGTTATCCGACTCCTTCGTAAACCGCCAAAGACACGGCCTTGGTTCGTTTCCTACTACAAGGCGTAAAAGTAATTCTTCAAAGGGATGAATCAATAGTACATTATGAACACATGTTGAACAAACAGCCTTTATTTTATTAAGAACTTAAAGAAAAATTTATTACATCAGTAATCTCCTTTTGGGAGGAGAAAACCTATTTAACCTCTCATAAAGGCTATCACACTCTTGTACATAAAATTAAAAAACTAAAACTGAAAATTGAAAACACTCTGGAAATTCTAAACTCACAACAGAAAAATTTTACAAAGAAAGTTTATTGTTAGAAGACTAAGGGAAATGTTCGATGCCTTTAGCCTTCTGAAATCTCTTGTTTATATAGAGGAATGGGCTGCCTCTATTTCTTGGATCCTTCCATCCACTTGCTGAAAGTAGTGGAATACTTTATTATCTTCACATGGCTCGGGTCCCTCCTTGTCTGGTATCCAAGGCAAGTTGATAAGGCTCCAAAGCCTGATGACTCTTCCTTTTCCGTCTTTTAGCTAGATGGAATCTTATGACGTCATTGCTTACGTCATTTACTTGAATTATCAGCATCTTGATGAGTTGGATGCCAATTACTAGGTCTGACCCACCATTTGTTTCTTTGCTGAGTGGGTTGCCCTTGAGTCACATGTCTCTTTTAACTTTGTCGGGAAATCTACTTTTTTGGTGGTCCCCGAAACTTTGGATACTTCTGTGACTTTTCTTCTCCGTCGCCGGGTCTTCTCCGATCGACTTTTGGCCGGAATCCCTTGCCAAATTCCGGTTCATGCGGTTCGACATTCGAACAGACCCGAAGTTCCCAATGGCCTATGTGAGCCATATTGCAATATTTCCGGCGAGTTTATTTACTCCCCGACAGCTTGTTTTTCCACAGAAGATTTTTTTTCTTTTCGAATAGGTCTTCTGTGAATCTTGTAGTTTTTCCTGTCATAGTATTCAACAGGAATGATCCGTTCACTGAATTTTGATAGAACTTGAACGGAAACTTGACTTTGTCCATCTCAGTGAGACAGACCCACAATCCCCATGCCCTACTTGTAGTAATCTGATCTTTGGTGAAGGTCATGGCCAATTGTACTTCTTCTGAACTAGCCTCCTTGATATTTTTGAAGGCTCTTTCATCTGGTCTTCGAAGCCTAATGTAATGGAAGGCTTCATATACACCCTTTTCGGGACTCTGTTCGCACTTATGAAATACGACTCAATGTATCTCCTCGTTTTATCTTTGTCATTGTTGGACCAAAGACTCGTAAACTCGCTTCCCTGGATCCACTTTGGCAATTTTGTGATCTCCGGAAGGGTGGTGAAGTAGTATAGATCGAGGCCAAAGCCCCAAACTCGTACCACCTCTTCACTTCTTCGTGGTGGAATTTGGTAACATCCAAACCCTTGGATATTTTCCAAAATATCGATCTTTATTTTTCCGAGATATCCCTTTCCTGGTAATCGCTCCCAATTACTTTGTTATTCCCCGCCAGAAGAAACTTTAATCTCGTTAATATCAATCTTAGAAGTGCCCATCATAGGCCTAAGATTGATCTCTTCGCCTTTACCCCGGACGTCTTTGGGTTGATGTGATAACTCGGGATTTGACTCCGGAGTATCGCTTTTCCTTGGGCCAACATTTACGCCACTTAGGACTTGTGCTAGAGGTAGACGGAATCCTCTCTACGAGGTTGGGGAGCCTGCGCTCTAAACGCTCCGTTTGCTTATTAGCGGCCGGAGGAGTGGCCCTTGAAATGCCATTCTCAACCGAGAGTGAGACAGACACATGCTCATATACGATCGGTTTTTTGTCCCGATCATTCCTTTGTAATTTCCTACCAAATCAACATTGATGACCAGGGTATCAAATTCTCGGAGTAGCATTTCCAAATGGTCTCCAAGATGTCTTGAGGTGAGGATGGAATCGCCTTCAATTCCTCCATCTCTTGTTAGAAAATCTGCAAGAACATTTTCATGAGATTTTATAATGACAATATCATAATCATAATATTGACATTCACTTGCCATCTAAGTATCCTAGCTTTTTCCTCGTTTTGATTCAATTTTGTTTTTCGAAAAGCTTTGACACTTGAATTATCAATTTTTAAGATAAACTTTTTAGCCAAGAGAAATAAAGGCCATTTTTTGAAAGCCTTTACTTCTCGATCGCAAAGAATTCTTTCTCGTTGATATGCCACCGAGTTGCTTCACTTTTCGTAAATAGACCGCCGCAATATCTACATGGCACTTCTCCATTTGGTGTGGCTTTTGTAAGAACTGCTGCGCACCAAAAATCACCGCATCCGTGTAAAGAACACCATCTTCATCCTGCGTGGAATTGCAAGTTTCTAAGCTTTTTGCAAACTTCTTTAAGTTGCTTGATTCATTCTTGATGTTCATTCTCCCATTTGAATATCGCATCTTTTTTAAGCAATGGGCTAAACACCTTCCCCGTATCTTTTCTACAATATGACTTTGTAGGATGATTCCGGTTCGTCAATCTCAATTCCTAGGAATTCAATCTGTTTGTTGCAATCACGCTTCTTCTTCTCTCTGAAAAGCACTAATCCTTCCTTGTGACAAACATCTCAAAATATTTCCAAATGTTTGAGATGCTCCTCATGTTCTTTGATGCGATTAGAATGTCATCGATATATACGAACTTGAAAACAAATAATCTTTGAAAAGATTATCCATATTCCTTTGATATATCTCGGGGTGCGTTAGCCAATCCCATAGGCATCACATTCCAAATATAGTGTCCTTGTGGTGTAGAGAAAGTCAGAACTTCTTGCTTTCTTCATCCATCTTAATCTAGTAAAATCCGGACTTGCAATCGAACTTTGAGAATATCTTGGCACCTTTGATACTGATTAACCGGATGTTCTCTCGCTTGGGATATAGTATCCGTCGAACTCCAAAATGTTATTAATCCCCTTGTAATTAATAACAAGTCTTGGTTTTCCTCTTTTGATTTCTCCATGGTTTCTGACTAAGAATCCTGGACTGCTGTATGGAGAAACTCCTAGTGAAATTAACTTAAGGTCAAGATGTTCCTTAAGTATTTTCTGCATATCCTCCCGATCCTCCTGGTTCATAAGGATTGGTTTGAATCTCACGAACTCGTACTCTTTTCCGGGTTTAACCTTTAAGGATGTTTTGAGCTCATTCTTGTCCCACCATGCCCAAGGATCTTCATTATAATTCATTTGGATTTTCTTCTTGATATCCTCGAGTGATATTTGTTCTTCAATGGTTACGTCACTCTGTGGATTCTCCATTAGGCTCACCATCAATTCAGCAATAACCTCTGGAGTAACTCCTTCTTCTCCTTGCACTCCGAATGAATACAAGTTATTATCCCAAAGCTTCTTATCCTTTCGAGAACCGAATTATCTATAGGATAATAAAACTTCACCAAATTTCCTTCGATCCGCCATTTTTGGATTTCGGAGTTTGGTTTCATCACCACGCTTGCTGCGAAAAGTAATAGGCATTTTTCTGTAAAATGCTTCTCGCAGTCTTTGGACAATAATCTTATGATCACATAATGTTGTGAAAATAAGTCTTCTTGTCTCATTCTCCTGTGTAAATCGCTTGAATGTTTGTAGGAAGTTGTTTCCTAGCAAAACATCTCGCACTGTATCATGGAAATAGATTGGTGGCGTTTTCACCTTGTACCATGGGTACCGCATGCGCCTCCAATCATGATTTACTCGCTTGTTTAATTCCCTGTTAAGACAAGGATCCTTTTAGAGAAATCTCTTCCTGCAATAGCCGTAAATCCTCTCCAATTTCTTTAGGAAAAACATCCGGCTGCAAAGACATATTCCGACTGAATCAATATAGGCGGCGAAATACTCGGCCTTGTATTCAAAGATACAACATTCGATAGAAATGTATATAGAGAATAGACTAGTGGTCATCCGATTCTCAGTATCTTTTATCGCCCATCTGAAACTCCATTCCTTCTTGTAATCTTTCCCAAGGTTTATGATCCTCGAGAAATTCAATTCCCAATATTAATTGTTCTCGGATTTTCCCCAACTCCCGATAGTAAGCTCAATTTCTCCTATCTTCAGCTTCCTGATACCGTCCAACTATTGGTTGTTGGAGATAATATAAAACATCACAAGGAAAATATTATCCTTTTGAGTGATGTCGAATATTACTTCAACTTCTCGCCATCCTTCTGGACATTTCAGCTCTCCTGTTTTTTGTAAACATCTCGGGATACGCCGAATCGTACTTGGTCTCCTTTCTTCCCAACGGCTGCTACTCGTCATTGTGTCCTATTGGAAAGACATCCTTCTTAGCTCAACTCCAAGACTTCGGCTTTTGTTGAAGACTGGTTGATCTTGTATTTTCATATCGATCTCCTTGATAGTTGGAGACTCGATAATCTCTGGTAAAACCACCCTGGCAAAGTCCTCGAAAATCCTTGGGACTTCAATAAATTCCTTTCTCAAGAATACTTGAATGATGTGTATTCGAGAGAGCATAGATATCTTGTATGTAATCGAGTAGTAAGTCTGCTCCTCTTTCATCAATTCGACTCTTTTGAAATCTTGATGAAGGGTTAGGACTCTATTGAAATCTCGATCTCCCAAATTGTATGTAATTCTTGGATAGACATTAAATGCTAATTTCCCAAAGATACAAATTTCCTCAGAATCGCTCCAAGGCGTGAATCCTTGAGGTTTGAGATTCGCTTGTCAAAGATAGCCAAATTGAGTGGCGAATCTATCCCTTCTTTGAATGTTGCTTTAATAATGACTTTTATGGCTCCGATATGAATCCATGAGAGTGTATTTGCAACTTCTCTTTTAACTCGCTTTTGATCTCTGTATTTCTCTAATAGGGACCAACTCGCATCTCGATCGAGTTCCCTTAAACTCCATCGGAATGGCGAATTCTCTGGTTGTTACCCCGTGGATAATTTGGTGTTTTCTATTACGAAAACCAATCTTATCCAAAGCCTTTTCCATCGCTCCAATTGTAAATCCATCATAGATTTGAAGCTTTGGATCTTCCTTCATAATTCTCATAAGAGTCTTATGAGACAGTAGTGTGAGAGAGGAATCCCGACATATCCTCCCGACCGTTTGTTGAAGAATTTCTTCTTCACTTTGATTCTCGAATGGATTCACTTCCATCATCGAATAGATCTCTTCTTCATAGATGCTTTCATCCGAGGAATATCCTCAAATTGATACACCCGTATTAAATCCACGATAATAGACAACTTCTTCGATTTACGGTATAGCCTCGAACTATCGACTCCTCGTTTTTGATTGTCCGGGTAATCCGCTGAGATATGCCCTCTTGCTCGCATGTCCAAAGCAATTACGATCTTTGAAACTTTCATTGGCTCGTGGTGAGCACGCCCGAAAGTTCTTCTCCCCGGATTCTGCCGGTACTCGCTTGATTAGAACCCGATGATGAGGCTCTACTTGCTTGGTGGGTCTTTGCCCGATTTATAACTTCGGGCTTTTTTTTTTTGACTCGAACCTTCTAGGTCTCCATGAAGACCGCTTCTTTTGTTGCTTCCTCGGGCGGTATGGATGGCTTCGCTCCTTCTTCCTTTTGTGCCGCCTTGGTTGACCTCCCACAATTGTTGGGATGTCATTATCCACGCAACATAGAGGAACCGCTTTGTTAATTCCTCTTAATCTCTTGTAATTCCTATACTGAGCCGCTTGGTAGCACCATTCGATAACTTGGCCTTTAGGAAAGACATTTTTCCTCGGCCACGCTTTCTACTCCATCCTTGTATTCCCCGATAAGCATTTCTCTCCGAGGGACTCGGAATCTTGGCAAAGAATAGTTGTGCAGCTTTCCTTTTCTTCAATCTTGGATTTCCACCCCATTACTTTCGGTGAACAACTTGATATATTCGTCAATATGACAAATATCATATAACTTCAAGGCTATAGAGGGCTTGTTTATATCTCTTTCTTTTTCATCCTCTAATCCTCGAAATAACCGTCTTGATGAATTGGATTTTGAATAGTTTTGCCATACCATTGACAATTCCTTTAAGTGGTTCCCCGATGTGACCGAACCTTTCGTACTAGCATCGGTCATATCCCGCACAATCTTCACCGATCCTTCAAGACTCATTTCAAGGAGTAAAATGAATGAATCCTTTGTAAGATCGAGGGTTCCTCACGAAATTATCATAGTCAAGCCCATTCATCAATGAGAACTTCTCTATTTTTAAAATCAGGATATCCAGATTTAACATCAACCCATATGGATGTATTGGGTCGAGAGTGCGATCTTCCATAAGGCGTCTGATAAACATTCGGCCTTCCAGTAGGTTGTCTGGTTCCCGCAAGTGGGTTTCGACCTCTTGTCCTTGAAAGTGGATCACTCCCGGTCGTGAAATCCCCAACGTGTGGCATCCTCTCGTCCCGAGCTCCATGATTCGAACCCGTACTTTCTTCGACGGTAGGATTAACTGGTGGCGGTGGTGGTGGAATTGCTCTATCTTGTGGGTCATAGGTAACCAAAGCTGATCCATCACATGCGTTCATCTTTAAATCTACAATACCCAATCCCGAAGGATTCTCGCCAGTCGTGTAGATCTTTAAGATTCATCTTTTCCATATCCATCTTTTTAATTTTTGATGGATTTTCCTTTGATTAGAGCAATGAGCTTCTTCTCATCTGTCATTTTTCGTATAACTTCGGTTGGTTTCCCTTTTGGTGTAAATAGGGTACTTTTCCGAAATCTATACGCTTCTTTCCTCCGGAAGAACTTGTCCTGTCCTCCAGATTCTTGACTCGTTTCTGAATATCATGAAGGAGTTCAAGAGTTTCCTTCGATATTTCACCATCGTCTCCATCCGGTTCGGATCCGATGAACTTGTCTTTGGTAGATGAATATGGCGGTTGCCATAATGCACTTTTTCTTACGGACTTCTAAAGATCTTCTTGAACTTAGATTTGTCGGAAGTATCTCGTTCCTCCACTCGGGTACTCCATCGGGAATCATTGTTCGATAGAAATTTTCATGAACCGTTTCTTGAAGGTTCATCAAATGAACATATAATTACCTGTTAAGCATCCGAATCGCTATAATATTCCGCTCGCATTTTGCATTGCCTCGAGGTTTCCCCGTCGGCTCCTGCTGTTTCTTTTTTTTCTTCGTGTTGGTATTCCCAATATGAAACCCAGTCAAGCGTTCTTGTGCATACATTGTCAATATTTGACGATATGTCCTGTAAGGGTACATCTCGGACATCGGTCCGAATCCATAATCTCGGAGTAATTTCTCCTCACCAATTGTTAATTACATAAATATAATAAATTTAACTAAAAGTTCTTAATAAACCTAGGCTCGATACCATTTTTGACCCCTAAAACCTTTAAAAACCATTAGTTTACCTTCAACCTTGTATAAGGGGTATTTTGGGATTTTATCAAATAATAAGGCTATTTTTGAACATTTTGAATAAGTAAGGCCATTGTTGTACATGTGCTTTAAAATTAGGCCATTTTCAATCCTTTCCCTAAATATATTAAACCAGTGGCGGATCCAGAATTTTGAAAATGGGGGTACGATATATATTAAAAAAAACACATAAATATTGTTTAATTTTTAATGTCTTACAACAAAATACCATTTAAAATTTTATATAAGCTGATCATGTAACCGTACATGAAAAATTAGTACACATATATAAAAGAAATAATTAGAGTAATTAAGAAAACAAGAGACTGCAAAACATAGTTTTGGTAACATTATTAATATTATTAGAATTTTTTATTAATATTTTCATTTTTGTAGGTTTTGACATTTGCCATATTTTATTTATTCAAGTTGTTAATAGGGCTGGCAAATCGGTCATGCCGGGCTGTTATCGGGCCGGCACGATAAGCCCAAACACGAACACGACACGATAAACTTGAAGGGCCTGAAATTTAAACCTGAACACGACACGTTAAGAACACGAAAAACACGACACAGCACGATAAGCATGACAAGGAAAATTGTCAAATTTATTTAGGTAAGCCCATTTGGCCCAGTAAGCCCGTTAACAAATAAAACTTATAATTTTTTTTTATATTCTTTATATTTAATATTTAAAACATATATTCTAATAAATTATTAATAAAAATAGTCAAGTAACAAAATAATGTCCGGGCAGCTCCTCTCCCCACGCCGAATGGCAAGAACCGAAAATCCACTTTTAAACTCCCTAATACATTTCCTGATAATGTAGAAAATTATCACCAGTCTTAGAAAAGATACATGTATGTATCAGAGAGGAATAAAACACAAAATCTCATTATGACAATCATTTAACCATCCAGACTTCCACTGATCTTACACTCAACAACACCACAAATATCATAAAAGAAAAATGAACTGCAACATTCATTACACTACTTATGCAATGTATTATGACAATATAATACCACAGACGAGATGTAAGAAGCAAATGATTTATGTTAAAACTATGATTATAATAAATGATAATTACAAAAAACTCGGGCTAATTATCCAATGATGTTATGTGGAAACTATGATTATATTAAAGATTTAGGGATAATTGCAAACTACTCCCGAGTCTTAATTACAAAAAAATCCAAATATCTTTAAAATTATAAAAAAAACCTGAGGTATTACAAATACCTCTTGAGGTTTCTATATATTTGTTTTACAAAGTACCCTTCAGTAGGGGGTACTTTTAGTATATGCAAGTATATTATATACTGTTAATAGTATATATATTAATTTCTGGCGGCATATTTAGTACTTTGATGACTTTGTTCGTATTGCAAGAGTTTTTCCACTCTAATGATTCATATATTTTTGCTAATAGACGTGATTGAGATGGAATATAATCACCAGAGATATCTTCTAAAAGTATTTGTGTAACCATTATTTGTGGGGTTTTAATGAATATGTAATTTTTAACTAATTTACCATTATTATTTGTTATTTAGGCAACATATATTTAATAAATAAGTCAAATGTGGGTTGTTATATAAAATTGATCAATGGGTAGGATTTGTCCCAAAGAACTCACCCTACAAATTGGTCTCATATAACTCAACCCATGTAAATACACACATCCATCGATGGTAGGAACGGAAAATAATTTATCCAAGCTAAATACACATATGCATAGCATATAATAACATACCTATCAGTATAGTTTAATTGTAGCAATAAGTGTTGCAATAGAATTTGGCTCGCACTATCATAATTTCACAGGAGGAAACTTTTATGTTTCAGACCTTTGTATGGTCCCTCATGGATATTAAACTTGGAGCATGATGCGGTAATTTCATCGTTTTTATAATAAACACTAGATGAGACCCCCATGCAATGTACATGTTGTATATTTGTGATATGTAAACCTCTATTTTGTATTGCGACACATGCATTTTCCTAGTAGTTATATAAATTCTATCTTCCCATATAATAATAGTTTTAATATAGAATCAAATAATGAGTGGGAAATAGTGTCTAATGTTTTTACTGAGGAGATTACAAAAGTTGAACTTGTAACCAAATTATAAGAGAAATTCAATAAGAAAAAAAAGGCCATCATAACAACATTCTATAACACAAAATAGGCAGAAGCAACAAGTGTTATTAAGAGGTCAAGTTGCAGCCAAGTTGACATCCTTCTCAGTGATGTCCTTCAAACCTTCTGTGGGCAGGAAGCAGTGCTCAGCAAGGTCCTTAGTAGTTATCTTGATGGCCTTGCCATGGACGGATGAGCGAATCTCATCGTCGTAAACCTCGGCGTTCACATAAAATATAGCGACCTCCTCCAGATATGTGTGCATGAACTCCATCGAGAGAAAGTCCTTCAGACCGGACTTCTTAAGCTTATCTACGATCTTCTTCACCAGGGCCTCATCAGCGCCCTGCTTGATCATCCCCTTCAAGTCCACTGAAGCACCAGAGTGGATCTTCTCAGAAAGCTTTGCAAAATCATGATTAGCAGCCATTTTTAGAGTGACTGAACGGTGAAATAAGTGAAAAACTTGATTTTAGAGAGTAGGGTTTCAAACAGTTCGCAGAGAGGATTCTTTCTTTCTTGTTGAAGACAAGTATGTTTGTGTGAGGAGAGAGAAAATAAATTTTGGTATATATGGGACTTGAAAGGACGGTTTTAACAGCATGGGGATATCAACAGCAGAGGTTTTTTTTTTCCACAGGTAGTTCCCCTTTCCTCTTTTCCATTTCGTACTCCTCGCGATCAAACCTGAAAATGTTTACGGTTAGGTGAGCAACAAGGATTGAAGATTGTAAAATCAGTCTGCATAACACAAAACTTGACCTGAAAATGTTTACGGTTAGGTGAGCAAGAAGGGTTGACTTCTGTAAATCAGTCTGCATAACACAAAACTTAAATTTAGTGTCGCAGCTGACATCAAGAAGAGTGATAACACGGTTGTTCCGAGAGTAGAAGGTATAATGCGGATTTTCTAAGTCGGGATAATGAAAATAATTCCCATCATACCAAGCAAGGGCTGAAGCCAGATTAAAGTTCTCGGAGACTCGTACAAAGTAATCAGAAGGGATCCGCTGCATATAATAATGACGATGACGCACACTAGGAAATAGTTGCTGGCAAGGTTGATCAGGCCGGCTAAGATCCAGAGTAAACATTATATCTTCATCAGTATGGAACATCATTACATTATCATTGATGAAGGTGTATGCCGTGATATGAGAACCATCGAGCCTCCAACTGTCGGGAATTCCAGAAAATTTAGCCCATGATTTATGAACAGGATCGTACATCTCAAAATAGATTGAACAACGCGGTTTAATTTCTGTTGAGAAAACAAGTATTTTTTTCCTATCCGGTGTAACAATGGCAACGGGATCGGATTTGAATTGATGCATATCTTTGAGTTGGACGAGATCACTTTGACGCAATTTATGATTGGCTTCATTGGAAGGAAGTGATGATAAATCAAATGTATAAACTGAATTACACCTTTGGGAAATACGAGACTTGCGTGGTAACGGTGAACCAAAGATATAAAGGATTGAATCTAAAACGCAAAAAGCTTCGGCAAATATGCAGTCAGTATCAAGTCTGAGTGCAGGATACCTGAACCTGAATTTGGATCGAGTATACTCATTCAAATCTACGATATATATACGAAAATCAGTGGCGGATCCACATGCTAATGTACCCCCAATTTGTAAAAATCCAACATTAAAATTTAGTTGAAAAATAATAATAATAAATTTGTACCCCCTGTTTTTAAAAAATAATTAAAAGAATCTAAATAATACAATACAAATCTCCACAATAAAATTTAAAAAAATTAAAAATTAACTTAATAACGTGAAAAAATAAAATATATGGTAAAATCTGTAAAAACAAAATCCACAAAAATAAATCTAATAAAACCAATAATGTTACCAAAACTAAATTTTCTTGTTTCCTATTTTCTTAATTACTTTATTTAGTTCGTCTGTACATGTGTTTAATATTTTATGTATTGTTACACAATCAATTTTTGCAAAAATTTAAATAATATTTTGTTGTACGACTTTAATTTTTTTATTACCACTCTGATAGGTGTGGGTATGGTGAGGATCGAACCCATGTATCTCACTTGGAAAATTAAGCATTAACACGTGTGCGCTACATTCAATCTCCGTACAATTTTAAATATTAAACAATATTTATGTGTATTTTTTAAAATATTTATCGTACCCCCATACTCAAAATCCTGGATCCGCCACTGACGAAAATCATCACGACTCCAAAAAAGCAAATCGGCGAAAAGCACATGCAAACAATACACATTTTCTCTCCAGATGATGATGATGATGATGTTTTTGTTGGAAATTTACCACTCAAAAGACATAAGTTTATTGATCACTCAAATATTACAAGACACACCTCACCACAACTTCACTTAAACTCAAATATTACTTAGAAGCTTTGCTTCTCACTCACTTGTTTTTCTTTCTTAACTTGATACAAAATGAACCAACAACACCACCTATTTATACTAAAACTTCATCTAGATCAATGGTTAAGATTGATTCTCACCAACCTTAATCCAATGGTTATTTTTTATTTCCATCTACCACATTCACCTACCATACCAACAACTTAAACTCAACTATCAAACTCATCTACCACAATTAAACATAAAATAAGTTTATATAATTCAACAGTTTTCATCTTTTTGGAGGGGTGAGGGTGTTTACGATCCATGAGCGGAAACTTAAAACCCTAGCCGCAACACACTCCAAACAAATCTAGATTAGGGCTCATGAGATTGGGGAATTCGGTATTGTATTTATAGAGTTAATGGATAACATTGGGATCAAGGTTATTTGAATTAACATATTTGTTCGTTATTTATCATCCAATGGGTTTGCATCACTAAGTTGGTGTAGATTATGCAAAACCTCCTTTTCGATCATATATTGATTGGGGTGCCTCATCTTTCCTTCCTCGTCTTTTTTCTTTTTCCCTTCGAAATGGTAGGAATCAAACGCAATTATCCAAGCTAAATACAGATATACATATCATATAATAATATATATACTCAAATTTAATTGTAGTTGTTGCCTTCGTAGGCTTGAAGCTATTGTAATACAACTTGGCTCGCAGTGCCAAAATTTTATCGAACATTTATGTCCCGGACTTCTATGTGGTCCCTCGTGGATATTAAACTTGGAGAGTAATGATCATTTCATGGTTATTATACATAAACATTGATCTTGGTGGCATGATCATAAGTATAAAACAACTTGTTGTATTCTCTTTCACAACACATTAAAATCAGTGCTCTAAAAAGTGTACGTTAGGCACTTGTCGGACGACAGGTTGGAGCCTAGCGCCTAGGTGGAGTTTGGGCAGGATTAGGCAGGATTTAGGCGGGGTTATGATTTCTAGTTGCTATATAAGTTTCATGTTCTCTATTATGTTGTAATGCACTTTTGGTTTTCTATTACAAGAATATAAGTCTTTATTTTCTCTCTCAGTATTTTGAAGTGTTTGATTTCTACAAAATAAATTCTATTTAAGTTATAGGAAAGTATTTATTCAAAAAATATATCATTGCTTCATTATGATCCATATCTTTACAGAGGAAACATATACGATTCACGGAACCAACATGCCATGTAGAGTTGCAAATGAATCAAACTGTTCGCGAGCTATTCGAGTCTCAGATCAAGAAAATATTCGTTCGAGATTGTTCGTCAGACTTAACAAGCCGAGCTTGAACTTTTAATAAAGTCGAACTCGAGCTTGCAAATATTTGGTACGAAAGTTACAGGCTCGCATGCCTATGTTCGAGCTTGGTTCGTGAAAATGTTCGTTTATATGATCGCGAGCCTAGGTTCGAGCCGGGCTTGTTAGTTAAGGTCGCGATGTTCATTTTCGGGCTGGCAAGTTTGTGTTCGAGTTCGGCTCGTTTAGTCAAGTTCTCGAGCATGTTCATTTACAGTCTTGCGAGCCTATGTCGTCCAATCTCGTTTAGATCGTAAAATAATAATATTCCTTGCAATAATAATAGTCCTATGAGGACTAAGGCTGCACAAATATTAATCAAACCTACAAAACCAAAAATCAAACCAATTCAATAGTTCTATATAATATATATATATATATATATATATATAGAACTATATATCTAATAAAATCTAACCAAACCAAAAACATAATATAGAATAATATTGACTATATAAAAGCACATATATAATATTGAGGTATATTTAGAAAAAGTGTTGGTTTTGAATATTTCAAAGTATTTTGTTTTGTTAAAATTAATTTTTTTAAAAAAACTGTATTGTTGATAAGAACTAAGAAGTATTTAATCTAAACAAACCACCAAAACTCATGTATCACACGAGACTTACCTAGTAATAATTATAAATTTAGACTTAGTAATTAATATGATCATCAATCAGTATTTTATCATAAAATCATAAGCACATTACAAATGTTTGAAAGAGCGATTAATTTTAATATTACATATTATTAAAAATTATCCAAAACTAAAATTTATTAGTTAATTATGATTCTAAACTTATGGAATTTTATAATAATTTTATTTATGGTCTGTTGTTTTTAATAATACGTAAATTTCTAGTTTTCTCTTACATATTTGGTTTTTACTTTTGTATTGTTACTACAGATGATTCAGTCTTAATCTGAAATGTGGTTAAGGAGTAAGAACAATTTAGCATACTTCGAACCCAATCTTGACATTCAACGAGGCTTTAACAAGCAGAGTTCGAGCTAAGCTTGTTGATGCTTAAACGAGCCTTTTACGAGTCGAAATCGAGCTAAACTCGTTGAATACATTAAACAAGTTTTTTACAAACCGAGCTCGAACTGTTCGCAAACCAAATAATGTTCAAACGAGCCGAGCTCGAGCACAATTATAAAACCTCGTATCAAAATCAAGCCAAACCACAAAATAAACGAACCGAACTCGTTCGGCTCGTTTGCAGCCCTAACGTGAAGCCCCAAAAGCCACGGTGACTTTGAAGCTGGCAAAGTTAGTTATAAACCACACAAACACATTTCCCACTGACCCAATTTCACCAACTGTGGCTTTCTCTTTTTAATTTTAGAGGAAACACACGCACGGTTCAGGGAACCAACAAGCCATGCAAAAGACATCCTTGTAATTGTTGTGTTTGATAGAGTAGACATCGGTTTCGAACCGTTGTCTTTGCAAAAATGAACATCATTTTTAAAACAAATTTTAAAATATATGTGCACTAAGACGGCGGTTTTAAACAAGTGTTATAAATTAAACGACACCAGTTTAAAACCAGTGTGGACTCGCAATGTCAATTTTCAAATAGACAGCGGTTCGAAACCGTGTCCAAAATTTAACATTTTAACATTAGGGTCTTAGAAAGTGAATATTTGGTCTTTTAAAACTGCTTTCTATTTGCTTATTTTTTGTAGTAGTGGCCAGTCCCTGCACATGATTAGTTATTTTAATCCCATAATGCATACATCTTACTCTATTCAATTTTTTTACCATGACTCTCTAATAAAGAATCTGAGATTTTCCTAACTGACAGAAAGTAAGAATGAATTATATACATTATTTTCGTCTAAATCACATTTTTGATGCAAAATTTAACTAACTAGCTAGTCTTATCCTTGTGTTTTAAATGTTCTCATCGTCTGACAACAATCACAATATAATGTGGAAATTAATGAACCAGGTCCACATTAATCCAACGTTTTACTGTTTTCTCATGATCACACAAAAATTGATCTCACAATTGACAAATCATATATCTGCAAAAATTAATTTAAGGTTAGAAGATAGGTGTCATGAATATATTTGTCAGAAGATAATCACAAGCATCATCAATTCATCATCATTGCACATGATGCCCTGTAATTATTGGGTGGTGGCAAAACATGACAACAACTTATTCAATTTGTAATTTAGGACAATAATTTTTAAAAAATGGAAGATTGAAGACTAAATTGCCACAAATTCAAAATTTTCCCGAAATTGATTCTCAATATGGAGATTTAATTTATTTCGGTCCTAATTACTGACCAGAAATATGACATGGAAAATTCACGATGACTTGAATGGGAAAAAAATGAAGCATAAATAGAACTACACATCCCTTCAGCAAAATCGAGCCCCTAATATGCTGGAAAAAAACCCAAAAAATCGATTATCGCCTTTTTTTCACCCAAGTCATCGTGAATTTTCCGGGTCTATGTCCAATCAAGAATTACGATCAAAAAAATAAAATCCCCAAATTGATAATCGGTTTCGGGAAAACTTTGGAATCGACAGCCAATTTAGTCTTCAATCTGCTATTTTTTAAAAATTATTGTCCTAAATTGCAAATTGAATAAGTTATTGTCCTCTTTTGCCACTACACAATAGTTACAGGGCATATTTTGCAATTTAGCCCAAAAATTAATAAAAATAATTTAAAAATACATAAATTTTGTTTTAGAGTACAAACATGCCAATATAAGGTTATAACTAGATATCTATATATATAATAGCCAAGTCAGTTATAAATAGTAACCAACAAATTTTTCCCGCCTAAAACACCATTCTAGATTCAGTAAAAGATAATTATAACATATAACATTAATTTTGGTAATTAGTAAATTAATTCTGGAAAATATGTGTATATTATAACAAAACTTTATATAAATGAGCTCTCCAAATATGTGTGTACTCATTAATTATTATATTTGTCTTTTATTTTTCTTTTGTAAGATAATAATTTTTTTATTTTTGATCTCATTTTGACATATAATATATCACATTAATCGTCTTTTTATGATCATCAGTTTGACATCTATATTGCATATATAAAATAAAAAATAAGCATAAAAAACAAAGATTATAAGATATATTTACTAACATCTTATTTTGTAATGGGCTACAATAATTTCACATTTGGACTATTGGTCATCAAGTTGTAAATTCATGTATTTTGATTGTGATACATGTATATATAGTTGTTATGTGGGCTTAACCCATTTTTCACAATTTTTATTAAATTTGATTAAAATACTTATTTAAATTGAAAAAAATATAATGTAATATGTATCCAAATGTTATATATTACATATATTCATATATAGCATTATATATATATTTATGTAATAATAATTAAATTTATATTTCAAGTAAAATCATATTTATTATAGTGTTTAATATATAGAAAATTAATTTCCATGTACTAACGTACTTTCCATGTTGATAGAATTTTTTTTATATTTATCAACATATTTTGATATTCAACTTTTAAATTAAAGTTGTATATTTAGACTATTAAATCTAAATTTCTCTGTTTGATACTACTTTTCTACATATGTGTATATATAAAAATAAAATAACTTTTACTTTTTTTTGAAATATTTTGTTTCTTTCCTAAAATTATGTTGTCAAATATAAAATATAATTTTCGTTTAATATATATAAAATAAGCAAGACACTTATAAATAGTATCTAAAAAAAAATCGTCTAAACCACCCACTATGGTAAAAATATAACTGCAACATATAACATCAAATTTGGTAATTAGTGAAGTAATTATGGGAAATATATGATTATAAAATCGAACCACCACTTATAGGCTCCACCAAATTAATTTTGTTAAGATATTAAACTTTAATTAAATCTGTTGAAACAAATATTTTATTATGGTGAATTTCTTATCTATTTTTTACACTCTGAATATTTGATTGATTGCAATTCAATTATGTCAATACAAAAATAAAATCAATAATTTATTGATTGCAATTCAATTATTGGATAATTTATGTTGAGAATTCTGTAAATCTAATGCCAATGAGTTTTTAATTTACAGTGCATCATCGACGTGTAATTATAGTATTTCAGATATACAAATTTTTTAAAGTATAACATATGAATATTGACAATAAGGAAAATTTAATATACGTGCTGATGTTATGCTTTATTAAACTGAATAATAATATATATCAACTTCTCAAAAACTAAATTGATTTATTATAAAATATATATAATGAAATCCCTAATTATAAATAAAAATAATATACAAATATCAAATTACTATACCATTTAACACCGAATTATTCAAAAAGTAAAATATCACAAAGCAAATATCAGAAAGTAAAATCATTTAATAATGTTATAAAACATAACATTTTCCTTAATTATTCCCATTACCCCTTCTATAAAAAAACCCAATTTTGAGTTTTGATCAATCATATGTTGTTGTTTCGCGAGTCCATATCGTAAAAGATTAAAAATATTAGTTTGCGGCAACGATAAAACATACGAATAATGTTGTGTAAATTTTTTGGTTTTGAATAATGATTTAACTTGATTTATTTGAAGTTTGTAGTGTATATTTTTATATTCATTAACATTATAACTCTTATATGCGTATAATATATGTTTTGATGCAACACCCCCCGTGCGCACAGGCAAAAAACTAGTTTTATATAACACATTTCATTACAATTCATAATAGCAAAACAACAATCTAACACAAAAGTAATACATCTAATGGCAACCAAATACTTGTCACCTAAAACACACACCATGCGGACCCGGCGGAAAACAGAAGTTGGGTTCCTCACGTGTTCTTTCTCTATTCTTGGAGAGAAACATTTTGCCTGTTGTCCTAAATCCCTTCTTTTTGTTTTTCATTAATCTTGGCAACTAAAAAAAGCGTTATAACAACTTTACAAAAGTGATTGTGGAAATGGGTCAAAATAGCCCTTTCCAAAATGTAATAATAAAAACTAGTCATCTTATGTAAACACATATTTTTTTAGCTATTTTGGCCAAGCAAATGACATGCATACCCTTCTAGCATGTTTGTTTATATTTCGTATATCTCTCTTTCACTTATCTCTATGTATCATCTTACTCTATCTTTCAAGCTTTTTTAAAAAACTGATGTTGTATTTTTTGTTTATAAATATGCAATATGGGTGTTGAATTATAAATATCGGAAAGAAGATTAATTTGATATATTATACATGCAAAACGGATTTAAAACGAAATAGTTATTTGAATTCATAGTGATAAAAATAAAATAATTGAGTTATAATAAGTGAGAAAACTTGACAAAGTTACTGTAACTCGATGTCGAGTTACAGTACAATATCAAGTTACGGTAACTCGATGCCAAGTTACAGGGATGTGTGTCTTTGGTGCAGTTAAATTGACTCAAGAGCAAATCGGGTTTACACCCCAAAATGACTAAAAAACATGTGTTTGAAAAACACGGCTAAAAACATTTTGGTTTGATGGGAATGACTAAAAAAAACTCCAGTGAAAGTGATTTTAAAAATAAAAAAAATAATGTCTCAAAGACGCGCCTTTTTGTGCGCTCGTGCCCAAGCAAAAAGAGCGCCCAGGCACAACGAGGCACAACCAGGAAAAATTACAAAATTAGTCCCATACTATTAGCAACTTTCAATTTTGGTCCCATAAGTATTGAGTTTGCAAAATTGGTCCTGTATATTTGAAACTTTTCGCGAAATTGGTCCTATAAGTTTTGTTCTCAAGCAATTTTAGTCCCATAGGTTTCTAATTATTTCAATTCATATTTTCATAGAACCCAGAATGCCCTTACTTACACAAATGACATAAATTGACAAAGTTTTTGCACTAAAATGGTACCAGAGCCTAATTTTCTTTAACAACTTTCAGTTATATTTATTATTTATATATAATTAACCCTTAGTGAGGAGAATATTCTTAGAGAAAAATGGATATGGATAATTGTCCAATATGTATACATTCAGAATGTATCGCCTAATTTTGGTTAAACAAATGTATGAATTTTAAAAGATATTTTAATCTTACGGAAGCATGTTGGGTCTGATATAGTTGTAATGGACTATATCCGTTTTCATCAAAGACTTAATTTGAAATCGGATAAATTAGAGTTGTGAGACCTTTGTAGAAGTATGCCCTATTCAGTTTATCAACTAGAAACCTGACATAATCCCTTAATGTCTCTAAATGGAGACTAGATCTAAGTAGGTGTAACAATGCCACAAACAAAACATATGACATGACAAAAAATAAGGGTTCTCATACTCTATGAAATCTGGGTTTATTTTGATTAATTAGTTATGTTGTGTTGGATTAAAATTGCTAATCCTTGAAAGATATAGGACTATAATTGCTAGCTTCTGAAAGATATATGACCAAAAATGCTATTTAACAATAAGGGTAAAATTGTTCAGGAAAAACTACAACTTTTATAGTTACAATACCAAAATTGTAAATCTCCAAAAGATAAAGGACTAAAATTGCAATTTACCCTGGGAGTATTTCACTGGTCTATTCAATGTACAGTTGGATTTTTCCGCTGGAATTTTGGGGGGTTATTCTTTAGAGTTTGGATGTGAAAGGAAGCTCTCAAATTCTTTTTTTGTGGAAGTTAACGTTGATTACCTTTCTTTGGGTGATTTGGTCTTGTCGCAACAAGGCGGTGTTTGAGGAGTCCAAGTTCTCAGATGTTGCTATTCGTGCTCAGGTGCTTTTTTTTATTAGGGAAACACGCCATGCTCCTATGGGCTTCATGCATAATGACTGCCTTGATCTATTCATTTTGAGGATGTTGGGTATTCCGGGTTGTCATCGACGGGCTAAATCCCCTGTATTAGTCCGTTGGAATCTCCCTCCGCCAGGTTGGATTAAAATTAACACAGATGGGAGCGCTATGGGGTATCCGGGGGATTCTGCGTATGGAGGTGTTTTCCGTAATTGTCATTGCTTCGTTATTGGTTGTTTTACTTTGCACCTAGGTACTGGGTTCGCTTTTCTGGCTGAGTTACAGGGGGCCATCACGGCTTGTGAAATTGCTCTTGATAAGGGATGGCAATTTATTTGGCTTGAAGCAGATTCCTCATATGTCATTTCGATCTTCTCTTCCTTTTCAGTGGATGTTCCTTGGGTCCTTAGAGGGCGACTTTTACTCTTATATCGTCGCCTCCATCTTATTCATTTTAGGGCATCTCACGTTTTCCGTGAGGCTAATCATCGCCGATGCCCTTGCTAAGCAAGCTTATGTTGGGATTATGGGGTCCCAAATGATCACCCTTAGGATTTGTCTTTGACCGCACGGAGTGCGGCGCCCAACTTGCCGAGGATCCATATGGATTCTTGCGAAGCCCCTCATGTCCGTCCACCACTTAGTGTGGGGCTCTGCTTATTTCCGTTGAATGTGAGGGGGTGCCCTACAGAATCAACCTTGGGTTGGACAGTTAAAAAGTAGAGCTTAAATGATTGATATGTACTACTCATACCAACAAGGTGCATCTTCTTTTCTTGTCCATTACATAGAAACTCCGAGGTTAAGCGTGCTTAACCTGGAGTAGACATGGGATGGGTGACCCCCTGGGAAGTTTTTCGAGTGCGGCGTGAGTGAGGACAAAACGCGCTAGAAAAGACTCGTGTTGGTTTGTGGGGACGATCGTCAAATCCAAAGAAGCACTTTCGATCCTAACAACTGGTATCGGAGCGAGGTTGCAAGTTCAAATCCGCCCGGTGGGGAGATTGTTGGGATTATGGGGTCCCAGCCATCACCCTTAGGATTTGGCTTTGCATCGGAGCCGTGGGCGCCCAACTTGCCGAGATCCATATGGATTCTTGGCGAAGCCCCTCATGTCCGTCCACCACTTAGTGTGGGGCTCTGCTTAGCTGCCGTTGTGAACTGTAGGGGTGCCCTACAGAATCAACCTTGGTTGACAGTTAAAAAGTAGAGCTTAAATGATTAGATATGTACTACTCATACCAACAAGGTGCATCTTCTTTTCGTGTCCATTACATAAAACTCGAGGTTAAGCGTGTTTAACCTGGAGTAGACATGGGATGGGTGACCCCCGGGAAGTTTTTCAGGTGCGCGTGAGTGAGGACAAAACGCGCTAGAAAAGACTCGTGTTGGTTTGTGGGGGACAAATCAAATCCGAGAAGCACTTTTGCCGTATTCTTTTCAACGTCTATTTACGTGCGACCGGTGCCCTATGTATTGACAAAGAAAAATATGACCGTTTGACAGAGACAAACTTTCCTTAAAATGTGGGATTGATTACTAACAGCTATATTCTTGATTTTAATTGTATTTTTCTCAGAGATTTTCAATCCCCAAGAGGAGCCTATGCTTGATCAATCATCTCCTATAAATAGAGGAAGTTTTGGAGCAACCAATACAACAATTGAGATACAACACAACAAGATACACTTCAAGCAAACACTTGGTCTTTCATAGTCTTCATTCTTGTTGTAAAATTTGCCTAGCTTATCACTTTCACATCTTTGAGGTCTAGGCTATTCTTGATTACACTTGCACTCTATTGTATTATCAATTATCGAGTTGTAATCTTGAATTTGTGGTCGTCATTCAAACACAAGATATCCTTGTGAGTGTTCTTGTGGTAAGAACTCACTTGGTGAACTAGGTGTTAGGTGTAAGAAGATTGTGGTAATCTTCTTGTTGAGGTGTTGAAGAGTGTGGTGCTCTTCAAGGGTGAAGATTGTGGTAATCTTCACAAGGTGCCGTTTGGAGATTGTGGTAATCTTCAAGTGAGATTGTGGTAATCTCAAAGGTGGTGTTGAAGAAGAGTGTGGTGCTCTTCAAGGTGTTGTAAGTTGAATTTGTATTAATTTTGGTAATTAATAAAATTCTTTTTCTTTTCAAAATCCATCCCTGATATATCTTGGGGTGGTAGAGATTAGGCCCTAGGTGGGTTGAACCTCTTTAAATCGACGTGTGTTGTTTACATTCCGCACCTTCATTATTTTGTTTGAGCATTCGGTTGAAAAAGAGGGCGAAATCGAAAAGATGGAGATAATCTATTCACCCCCTCTAGATTATCGTAGCCGCTGGACTTACAAGTGGTATCGAGCCAAACTCTTTGGCAAGCTCGTTTCACATCGCGAGTGAAGAGAAACGATCGTCGGCTACGAACGAAGCTCATCTTTTCGGCACCTCCACCATCAAGCCACCTCGGTTTGATTCCAAAAATTTTATATTTTGGAAAGAAAGAATGGAATGCTATTTACAAAGTTGCGGGTTCGATATTTGGAACACCGTCATCAATGGAGAATCCACTCCGAAGAAGAATACACCACACACCTCTAAAGGCTTCAAAGAGCTCAATGATGAAGAGAAGAGAATCATCTCCTTAAATGGTAAAGCTCTTAATATCTTACATTGTTCACTTACCACTTTGGAATTTGATCATATTGTAGGTATTCGATCGGCACATGAAGTATGGCAAAAATTAGAAGCCATCTATGGAGTATTTGCAAATGA
This sequence comes from Rehmannia glutinosa, assembly GCA_016081115.2. NCBI lineage: Eukaryota > Viridiplantae > Streptophyta > Magnoliopsida > Lamiales > Orobanchaceae > Rehmannia > Rehmannia glutinosa. The sequence goes on along the minus strand of JABTTQ020002028.1, from coordinate 539,197 downwards.
AAGGAGTCAAACAAAAGCATCTACTTCTCAAGATCATACAAGCTCAAATCTAAGGAATAAGCCTCCTACAACTTCAAATTATGAAGAAGTTGAATATTGTTTTATGGGCATCAATGAAGAAAATGAGGTATGTCTTGAACCCTCTACTTCCTATGATATTGTCATTCAAAATGATTATAGTGATTTACAAAATGATTATGATGAACTTCAAGATGAATTCCAAAGCTTGCTTGTTAAGTACAAAAATTTGAAAAAGGAATTCAATATTTTGAAAAATGATAAGGATAGTTTATTTACTTCCTATGAATCACTATCATGTGCTCACACCACCACACTTGACAAGGTTAGAAACCTTGAAATAGAAAATAGTACTCTTGTTGAGAATATTGATTGCATGAAAAAGGATTTATTAAAATCCAACTTGAGTACCAATAAAATGTCAAATATTATTGATATTCATAATTGTGATAAAGGACTTGATCATAAGCCTAAAGTTGTTAATCATATGAAAAAGGATCAAGTCACTATGCATATTGGTCATTATGCTCCTAGAATTACTACTTGCTTTTATTGTGGCAAAAAGGGTCATACGGCTAATTCTTGTCGGCTAGAAATAGCTCTAAATATTGTTGGAGACCTAAAAGTCTCAAAGCTAATCTTAAAGGACCCAAACACATGAGGGTACCACAAAACAATGTGCTATTAGGTACCCTAAGAAAGCAAAAATCGGAGAAAATTCATGCCACCAAGAAAACATCAAATGAACGTTTCATTTGATCAAAGAAGGAGAAACTACTCTCAACAAAGCCAATTTCCAAGAAGAGCGTATAATCAAAACGGGAAGAACACAATCCTTGAAATGGCAAAGACATCATCAACAAGATGATTTTCAAAGAAGAAAAACCATCAACCATGGGAAGGTAACCAAGCTTGGAAATGGAGAAGTCATCATCAACAAAGTGACTTCTCAAAGGGAAGATATCATCAACAATGGGAACGGCACAACCCATGGAAATGGCGTAATTGGTAACCCGTACCTCCCTATTTAAATATGCATTTTATTGTTATGCATGCTTGTATTTGTGTCTTAATTGCAAAATGAGTTTTCAAATATTTATTTTTTTATTAAGGTCTTCAATATATACTTGTGCTTTTAAAATATTTTTGAAAACGAAGACCTTATATGATGTTTTTAAAACTCTTGTGCATTTTTGTAGACTATAGTGTGTTATTATCTCTTATGAAATCTTATAGCATAAGCTCTTTTTTGATATCTCATATTATTTGCCTACACTTGAATTTTCTATGAAAGTGTTGTCTAAGAATTGTGTAGGACACATATTGGCTATTACGCCATCAAGTTTCTTAAACCATCGAGGTATGTCTACTCGTATTTTTTTTATAAACTCGATATTATGCTTATGCACATATCTTTCAAGATATTTCATTTTGATCCCTTAAGTGCCCCAAATTGAACTTGCAAATTTTTTCTTTTAAAAGGCACTACGTGTTTAGTCTCGATTTTATCATTTATATGTTTTCCAAAACCCATATTTGTTGGATTTAGTCCAAACTTACATTTTTGCAAAGTTTTAAAACTTTTGGGGTGAAAAATCGAATTTTGGAAAACTCTGGGAGAAAGTAAAATTACCTGGGACGGTCATAGCAGGGGCGACCGGTCGCCCTGCACCTCGACCGGTCGCACCCCACCTCGACCGGTCGCCCAGGCCAATTTTTCAGGTTTTAAACTCTCTGTCCTCGTTTCAAAACAGACGCAGCATTTTTCCCCAAACCCTTATCAGCGTATTACACCCCCTTTCTTTAAAATCTTCAATTCTTCATCATTTTTCACGATTCTTGTTGCTAATCTTCTTATTTTCTCAAGAATCTTTCATATATGGCTCCTCCAAGAAATTCCACCGATCAAAATCCCACTTCTAAGAGAAGAAAGGGCGGAGAGGGTACTTCAAGAAATCGGCGAGACGGCCGAACAAAGGGATATTCGAGCCGCTCAAAGAAATGTGGCTCAAGAAGGTGATGATGTTCAAAATCCCATTCTCTCTCGGGCCCAAATTACCGAGCTACGCGAACGATTTCGCTCCAAAATTGCCGTTGGGCGAAAGGTAAAAATCCTTTGTTACTCAAGCCCCTAATTCCCACAATGTTCTTAATTTCATTCATAAATATGCGAATGGTATTATGAGGACTCGAATGGGAGGAAAGTCGATTGCTCGGACTAAAATGTGTCGTTTTAGTTCATTTACGAATGAGTATCCTACAATTAGAGGATTTTTGAGGAGCAAGGTTGGATGTATTTATGGGAACATGCTTATGTGTTGTATGATGATGATATTATCCAACTCTTTTATGCCAATATGTGGGTTGAATATGATAATGATAGAAAGCCGATTGCCGTTAATTCGCTTATAAAGGGTCGTCATTTTAGATGGACTCCCAATGATATTTGCCGCTTTTACATGTTAGAGAAGGTGGTTGGGATTATTTCTCTTGCGGGACTTGGAATGATGAAATGTTGGGGATATCGATGAAAGAAGTCAAGACGTATTTGGGAGTATGGCCTAAGTATTCTTTGTTGGCAATGACACTTGAGCATCGCATTTTATCGGCCATTGTCGCATATTGCATTTGTGGTAAGTCGGGAAAGATGCCTAGCAATTTGGATTACTTTTTGACTTATAAGATTGCTAGAAGGAACCACTTAACTTTGGTGCCATACTTATTCAATGTCTTATCGAGTCCATTACTCAAGGTAATAAGAAGTTGGTCATGGAAATTGGATTTGTAAACTTCTTATTCAATCGGGACTTCCTTCGCCGGAGTTTAACTCGGAAGTTTTTCAAAATGACTTCGACATTGATAATATCACCCAAATAGTCACGATGCGCAAGAATATGGACATCCGACCTACCAAAATGGCGAGAGGAAGAGGTCAAGAGTCTCCCGATCCTAATGACATCTTTGATGACGCCGGGGCCGCAAGATTGGTGGAAGAAGGCGAACCGAGCAATCCGGAGGGTAATACCGGTGCTCAACCGCCTAGGAGGTATAGTCAAGCCGAATTTGATGAGATGAGGGCTTTTCATGAGACGAGGTATGAGGCTTTGGAGCAAAAGACCTCTAAAATACAAAAGTCTATCGGCAAGTTAAAGAAATTCATCAAGGACTTTATTCCCGGATCTTGCTTCTCCTCGGATGAGGAATGATGTTACCCCACCCCCTTTACTTTCTAGCATTTTCATTAATGATGTTTTGTATTTTGATGAATCTTTGTAAAACTCATTTGTACTAATGATATTTGCTTGTTTTTCTTAAAAGGGTTAATATTGCAAGTTGATAATGACTTGTGGATGATCATGATTTATGATGGAGTATTTGATGGTAAAAATACTCTAAAGCATTGTTTGATAATTGGTATGAAGTACTTGATGGTAAAAGTGCTTCTTCTTTGCTTTGTTATGCTTAGTTGAATATATTGGAACATTTGATACATGTATTGTTGAAAGCATGACTTATTACTTGATGGTTGCTCTAATTTTTGGCATTTGTAATGCCTTGATCATTCTTAGCTTATCTCAATCAATTGAACCCTTGAGAATCTACTTTGAGCTTCTTAAATTGATGAACAAATTATTGCATATGGTGCATATGATTTTTTGAGCTTTGAAATGAGGTTGATTGATGATATGAAATTTTTTTTTTTTTTTTTTTTGGCTTGAACCATTTACAAAGGTTATATACAACCTCTTCTATTTTTTACGCACACAAAGTGTTTGAATGTCGCTATGTAAATTTCAACTTGATTCTCTCGCTTCCAAAAGTCTTCTATACTCATTGAGATCATGTTTTGGGAAATAAAACGAGCGTATGAACTCTTCATGATATATTTCTCCCATTTTCCTTGGTTTTAAGCCTAAATTGCTCAATGGTTGATAAACCATTTCTTTGGCGCACTTTGATATACTTCTATGATGTTTCTATCATCCTAACATTCTTTTTGATGATTCCAAAGGGGGAGAAACAGGATATTGGCTCGTTAGCTCAAAGAAGCTAATAAAAGCTTGTCATAAAAGCTATAAGCTATGGCTCATAAAAGCCATAAGTTGTGATTTATTTTTAGTCCAATTGTTGCTTGATGGACTTATATTATTACTTAATGTTGTTTTGGATGACAGGGAGCTTATAAGCTCTTGAACAAATTGTAAAAGCTAAAGCTTTTAGCTTATGGATTATTGCTCTTACATTATTCTTGATGTGCTTGTGGATAGGGGGAGCTTGTGCTTATTTTTGAAAATATTTACTCCCTATTTGGTTGCTTTAATATATTTGGAAATTTTGGTTGCTTCCAAACGGTCAAATGTTTTTACCTAAAATCATTTCTTAAATTGCTCTCTTTAGTTTGTGTCAAAATTGTTTTGGTTTGTAATCATCAAAAAGGGGGAGATTGTTTGATACATGTTTTTATCTTAATTTTGATGATTTTATGTTATCACCAAAACAATGTTTTTAAAGGTTGTCCAAATACTCCTAAATGATTTAAAATGTTTTTAATATTTTCCGGAGTATTTTCTCAAAGTTTATTTTCGTCTAAATTGGACAACGCTTTTAATGATTTTACGTTATTGGGTTTTCACTCTCAAATGATGTTCCTAAATGTTGTCCTAATACTTCCGATCGGTTTAAAATGTTTTTACTAAATTTTCGAGAGTATTTCTTGAGTTTTATTTTCGACACAAATTGACAATATTTACGCCTCGTGGTCGACCGGCGCCTCTATGTGGGCAACCCATACCAAGATGTTTTTAGAAACAGAAAATGAGACGGAAAGAAAAACAAGCAAAGTCGACCGGCCGCTTCGGCCGATCGGTCGGCCGATGGCCGCCTGTCGGTCGACCGCACTGCAAGTGTGTTTTGAAACGAACGTTTAATCCTTGCAAAATCCATGAGGGGGACCGGTTGGGGTGATGGTCGACCGGCCGAGTGTAGACGCGTCGACGGCCGCCTGTGTTATTTTCTCACAGTATTCTTTTCAACGTCTATTTCGTGCGGCCTGGCCGACCACGAGACGAAAATATTGTCCAATTTGTGTCGAAAATAAAACTCAAGAAATACTCCGAAAATTTAGTAAAAACATTTTAAACCGATCGGAAGTATTAGGACAACATTTAGGAACATCATTTGAGAGTGAAAACCCAATAACGTAAAATCATTAAAAGCGTTGTCCAATTTAGACGAAAATAAACTTTGAGAAAATACTCCTAAAATATTAAAAACATTTTAAATCATTTAGGAGTATTTGGACAACCTTTAAAAACATTGTTTTGGTGATAACATAAAATCATCAAAATTAAGATAAAAACATGTATCAAACAGCTTATGTGGTGGGTAACACTTGGTGGGATGTCGCTCCAACTTCCTTGGTGATGTTATTGCTACTGATCGTACTTTACTTTACCATATTAGATATTAGTTCATTTTTTCCTTCATCTGCGGCTTGGGCTTGTGGTTGTTTGCCTTGGATTGTTCGTATTTCTTCTTATCTGGTACTTTTTTCCTTCTAAGGTTTTTCCCACAAGGGTGGGTTTTACCTTAGAAGGTTTTAACGAGGCCCCATCTTAGGCTAGCTGATCGGTCTTGTGATCAACATTCTATTTTTCTTTATTTATTTATTTTGGCCGGATACTTAAAAAAAAAATTGCAATTTACCCTAATGAAATTTTAAGATGGGCCGCATGGCAATTGAAGAAATTTTAGGGGGTCAATCTGGTAATTAAATTTTGTTGCATCAGTGCTGCTTTCGCTGCACGAAAACTCTCTGCTTTTATTCTTTCGGCTCTTCAGAATTTTAACCCCATATTTTAGGGATTCTCTACTCTTAATTTACTCCAGTTTAAGCTCAGTCCTTCCGACACCACCATAAGCACCATGGACGTGAGTTCAGGCGATCTCAACGCTCCACATTCGATGGGTACCACCATCATCGGCGTCACGTACGACGGCGGCGTTGTTCTCGGCGCCGATTCTCGCACCAGCACCGGTAACTCGTCCTCCAACGATTTTCCTTTCGAATTATTGTCTTCGTTGCATGCTAGATTTTTTGCTATTGCTAAGTTTGAAGTAAATGTAATTTTGTAGGGATGTATGTCGCGAATAGGGCATCCGATAAGATCACTCAGTTGACCGATAATGCCTACATCTGCCGCTCGGGCTCGGTGAGATTTTACTTCATTGACATTTCTATTTGTTGCACGGGAATAATAGTTAGTATTCATTTGATTGCTTTTTCTTCTTCTTTCTCTGTTCCTATCTTAGGGTCATGTTTATAATTGCTCCTTTCTCGTATTGTTTTCTGAATTGAGTGTCTGCTCTTTGGTTAGAAATTTGTATGATGGAAGGAAGAGTTTGGTGAAGAAAAGAAGTTGAGAAATGAGAAAAATTGCTTATGGTGGTCAAATGTTGAATTGCCATTTACTTGAGATAATTTTGTGCCTTATAAGTTTTATGTAATATAGATACGTGTTCGTAAGGGCCCTATGGAGGGAAGCTTTGGGGCAGCTTATTTTGTTTGTTATTAACACTACCTCACAGGTTAGCTGGGAGTACATATTTTTCCTGGATGAAGTTTTAGGTGAAGGTGGATGTGTACGCATTGCATAATTAGATAACACCTGGTGTTAGTTTCTTTCATTTACAAAAAACCAATTCTTAGGGTTTGTTTCAAATTGGTAGTTGAATATATTGATAGTTGTCTTGCTCTATTAATTGCAATGGTTTTGGGTTGTATTTAGCTACTGAAGTAAAGATAGATTGTAATATTGGAATGACATGAAGAGAATCACTTGAGGATTTCTTTTCTTTGTAACTTTCCCTTTCTTTCTTTGATTAGCCATTTTGTAATGTTATTTGACCAGGCAGCAGATTCACAGATCGTTTCAGATTATGTGCGCTACTATCTCCATCAACACACGTAAGAGTCTCTACGAACAATATTATCTTGCATTATAACATGCTTCATTGTTCGCATAATCGCATGCAATCTTACAGCAGAATTGATATTCCAAACCCCAGACCTTTTCTTTTCTTCTATGTCTAAAACTTATTCACTTCCTCTGCTGGAGAGTACTTTGCCTTTGGGCTTTATGATGGGGTTGGAAATGGTACGAGCTAATCTTTGTTCTCTTTATCTAATGAGGTAAAACCACTTAAAGAGAACGGCAACCAAGATTCATCTGACCATAAGCTACAAAATAAAAATGAAATAAATGTGAGTTGGTCCTTTTTAATTGAGAATATTGGAGATTTTATAGTTATGTTACAGTTTGTAGTCCTTTGGCATAACATGCTATGTTTTTGTGCCCTCAACACTACTTCATATGAACACAAGCTCATTTGGAACTTGGAAGAAGTTCTTAGGGAGTGCAAGGGGGGGTTTATAGCTTATATGCATGCCAAAGAAAAGAAATTTTGAGCTTTAGCATGTAAGTTTTCTTTTAGAATGATGGCTGCAGCTGCTGTTCATCTTTTACTTGATCACAATTGGCTTTTGGTGGATCTGTAATTATTTCAGGAACTTGGTAAGTTGTATATAATTCAGAAATGTTTAGTCTGGCATTTTGGAGTAGTATGGAACAACTAGACTCCATTTTACTCTGTTGCTTTTTATGGGTTCTGGTAGGTCTTACTTGATGTTAGGAATACCTTTTGTTTTCCCTTATTGAGGACTGCATAAGAAATGAGTTTAGAAATTCAAGTTATCATCGGGTTCAGTAAGCGGGTTGCACCTCTTGTTGGAATTAATACTTAACTCGGAAAGTTAATAAAATTAAAACTCTTATTTGTTTACAGGATACAGCTTGGGCAGCCTTCGACTATAAAGGTTGCTGCAAACCTTGTCAGATTAATATCTTACAATAACAAGGTTTGTAATAATCTTTATCTCCTAGTTATGACTATGTAACCTTTACATGTTGAGGACTGCATCTAGCAACGAAAAAATGGAGTAGATTTGTTTATGCCGCATTGAAGGCTTCTTAAGACAATGGAAGCATGCAATATGAACATTTCTGTTTAAAATTCATCTTCTAGTAAAAGCTTCTGTGGTTAGTCCATGCACGAATAAAATATATCCCGAAGAAATGTGAAAATGGATCCTTAGAATAACTGATACTTTACATCACTGGTCCATGACATTGTTGTTAAGATATTATGCATGAAGGTTACCTATCTACAAGACCAGTGGAATATATGCTCTAATATGTTTATGCTATAGAATTCTCCTCATATAAGTAGACTTTAGCTTTGTGATGAGTTGCTGTGTTCTAAGAAAATCTAAATACTAGCATCTCAATTCAAGTATATAAAGTAGTGAACAAAAGCAGTCAATTCATATACTAATATTTCCCTTTTGCTTTGTATTATCTAATGTGATTCTCAGCATGTGTTGGAGATAGCTGTGTATGTTGTTTTGTAAACTCCATGCTAACCTCTTGATTTTGCAGAATATGCTGCAAACTGGTCTAATTGTTGGTGGATGGGATAAGTATGAAGGCGGTAAAATTTATGGCATACCATTGGGAGGAACAATTTTAGAGCTTCCTTTCACCATTGGAGGTGTGCTCTTATCATTTGTTACCTTATGTATGTCCGGAACCTGGCTTTTCAGCTGTTGCTAAGTGAGAGTTCCTGTTAGGTGTATGGTCCTTATTATATTGGTTTTGAATTAAGTTAAGCTGTTTAAATTCATGAAGATAGATGATGGCTTGTGTTCTTTTTACTTAATTAGCCTCTTGTATGGTTACGTAAGAAAGAGAACTAGTTTGAGCGGCACTTGATCCTCATACCAAAAATAAGTTGGTTATTGCACATTTCGTTTTAACTCATGAATTATATTTCATAAAAGCCTTGGCATTGTAGTTGACTAGTTATAGACTATAATTTGCATCAAATTTACAGAATCCCACTTCTCTTTATTTGTTGAGTCAAGAATAAGCTGGAGTGCTAGAGTATATAGTTCACTACATGGACTTTATAGACTTAGATGCCTCGAATGTGAAGCATTTTTATTTTAGTGCTCGATCAATAAATCTTTCTTTAAGATATCTAGAGTAGGGGTGACAAATTGTTCTTGTAGGATCCTTATCGGCCCGGCATGATAACAATCCAACATGATAAAATTAAGCCCGAACACGACACGATAACCTTATCGAACCTAAACTTTAAACCCAAACACGACACGCTAAAAATTATCAATACAAAATAGTCAAGTGCAAATAATCAATTACAATAAATTATCAATACAAATAGAATTACTAATACTTAAAAAGTTATCGGGCCTTACCAGGTTTTACCTGGCCATCCCAATAACGGCCCGATTTATAATGGGCCTTATTGTGCCAACTTGATAACGGTCCAAACCCGATAAGCCGCAGCCCAAACCCTACAATTTCATGAGTTTGTGTCGGTCAATCGTTTTGTGCCTCAAATTGCGTGCTCGGGATCAGCACACCCCAATTTTTTTGGGATAGCCAAATGAACCCTTATATTTTATGATGAGTTTTTTTGGAGATCCTTTCATCTATATAGCTTTATTATTGTTGGTTACTTATCACATATATTTATGACTAATCATTCTTGTATCTCGGGATCCGGTTCGTCTTATCTGTATGGTTTCTTTGATCAAGCATGGAAGGAAGGGATGACTCGAAGAAGGCCGAGGTTTGTAATTATGTTCATTCTCAATGAAGTTTTGGTTTGGCATTTATCGAATTTCCTAACATAAAATGATATAATCTTTAGTCATGTTCCATGATGCACATGTTGAGTTTACAATATCAATCATGTAATGGGACATGACTAGAAAGCAACAATCTCAACTCATCGCTGTCTCATCGTATTTTCCATTCAAGTGGAAAAACCTATGATGATGATGGCCTTGGAATTTCATCTCATTTCTCCTTCGTATGAAGGTTGCGTCAGGAAGGCATCCGACGTAAAACTTTGCCACTTTGCTTTTTGTGTGAATTTATAGTGTTAACTTAATTTTAGAAATTAATTGACACAATAAACTTCACACCACCAACCCCACATAATGGGATAAGGTGCAGTTGTTGATGATGATGATGATGAAAATGATATAATCTTAAGCGCACACACTAGATAAGGAATATTTTTTTGTCTTTTGTTCCCCTTTTCTTGCGGTATGGCTGCAACCGAACTGAACCGAACCGAGCTTTTGAGAATTTGAGTTTGACTCGTTTATTATTGAGTTGGGCTCGAGCTTGAATTTATCGAATATATTAATGGCTCACGAACTTCTTCGAGTTTAATCGAGCCTAAACGAGCTTAGTAAATATCAATTATTAATTAAATTATCCTTCAATTTATTACAAAAAATAAAATTTTATATTTCTAAAACGCATAATATATCTATAAATACCGGTGATTTTATTAAAACAAATAAATTTATTTCAATATTTTAATATTTGTCATACATAGACGTATAAAAATTACAATCAAAGTCAAACTATTAGAGTAATTTATACGAGCTTGCTCAGGAGCCTGCTCACGAGCTTACTAACGAGCCTGCTAACGAGCCAAATATCTCTAAATTTGAGCTTGGTTCATTTATTTTAATGAGCTTCACTAAACGAACTCAAACGAGATTTTATCGAGTCGAGCTTCGAATAACTCACGAGCAACTTGGTTCATTTGCAGCCCTAGTTGCGGGGGAAGGGCGAACATTTGGAACACATTATTAGAAATTAGTTAATCTGCAGAAACAAAGGGGTTCTGCATTACCATCAAAACAAGCTAGAAATTGGTGGACACACTTCATTGTCTATCTGCATGACTATCATTCTTGGTTGATTATTAGTCTGCCTCGAAGATATTGCTAATTTTTGTGTTCTTTTTGGATCTCCCCACCAGCAATTAGTTGTGAAGGCAGTCTCTCTTGCCATTGCTCGGGATGGTGCCAGTGGTGGTGTTGTTCGGACAGTAACCGTGAGTTGCTTTCTCATTATGAACTATGCTTCCTGGTTGAATAACAGTGATCCTACCCCATCTTAAATTGAATTGTGAAATAAATGAGAATTTGCTTATCAATATCACATCCTATCCTATCTTTCATTATCAGTGCTCATGTTTTTCTTCACTACCTTCTTCCGTATGATTTTAATGAAGTTGAATCAATTTTGTGGTTCGACTTCGTATGAAGCTTGTGGAATAAAAATTATTCTATCGAGATTTGCACCTACTATATGTCATAGTCATAATAAAATAAAACACAATAGCAGAGTTGTGGATTTAGTTTCGACTCGCAACAGGAACGAAGTATTTGCATTGCCAGTCGACTTGCTCTAACTATCAATTTTTTTTTTTGCGCGCAGCAATTAGGAACTGTACGAACTTTCTCTCCAATTTTCTGATGTTTGTGACTCTTCCTATATTACAGATTAACAAAGACGGGGCTTCTAGAAAATTCTACCCAGGTGATACCCTTCCTCTATGGCATGAAGAACTGGCACCTCAGGATTCACTGTTGGATATTTTGTCATCTGCCAGTCCTGAACCAATGATCTGTTAAATGAAGTCATTTGAGATATCTGCATTTCCTAGCATTATTTGCCAGCAATTAGGAACTGTACTTGCCTCGAACGAAATTAATTTTCTTGGTTTTCATCTATGGAACTTCCAGCAAGACAGTAGTTTTTGTTATTGCGACTTGCATTTGTACCTAATCCTATGGTTTCTCAGCTACCATTACCATTTTGATTGGTTTTGCAGTCGACCTTTTTCCAGGAAAAAAAAGAAAAAATCCACAGCTTTACTACCAAATACCAATATACCAATTTTATAGCAGTTCGAATTTTCTATTCCCTGCGTTGTTTCATCTGGTGTACATCAAGTGAATACCACGTAGACAATAATAACATCACCTTATATGCATGGTTATTCAGATCACTGGCGGAGCTAGTGGACTCGCTTAGAACGAAATTAATTTCCTTGATTTTCACCTCTTTTCTGTTATTGGAACTTGCATTTGTTCCTGTGGTTCCTCGGCTATCACCTCTTTTGGCTGATGGACTTTCATAAATATTCAAATCCCAAATGTAATAAGTATCAAAACTATTAAAATTGTTACAAAATCCAAACACACCAAAAAATTTAAATAATGTCACTCACAACTACAATCAAATAAGAACTATATTAATCTGATCTCTGCCATTGTCATTATAAGTACAAAGATATCGGAAATATACTTGTTTTGATCCAAATTACAGTGAACTTGAGAAATATTATCTCAAGTGAAAAATAGGTGATGATTACAAAATAAAAAAAAAACCTAGAAGTTTGGTCTAATTGCAACAACAAAAAACCAAGAGGTTTTTCCTCTTTCGTAAGCAAAAAAAAAAAAAAAACAAAGAACATCAAAATTTCCCTAAATTTTATAGAAATATTATAGTTAATCCTTTCAGTTTAAAACAAAATCCAACGTTAAGGAGTTTAGAAGTAGAAGGTAGCTACACAATCGGTCAGTTGCTAATTGAGCTCTTGTTGCTCTTAAGTGAATGAGCTTTTGCAAGCAGGAAGGCAAGTGACAGGTCTTCCTTAGAAGCCTGGAACGATGGGGGGTCACATGGGGGGAAAATGGTTAAGAAGGAGCACCTATCTGCCTGACTGGAAATCCAAGCTCCCTCACACGATTACGCATTCTTCGCTGAGGTTGGGTCTTCTAATAGAATAGAACCTCTTCCTCTCCTTTTCATAATAATAAGGTAAGCATCCAGCTCTCGATCCAGAGCTACTGCTTCAACAATCAACTGAGCTCAGGAAGTCAGGTTAAGACGTCGACTTATACAGGGGAGATGAAAATGATTCCTACTGATTGGATCAAAAACAATTCTTGAACGAGGCCAGGGATGAATCGAAAAAGAAATCTTTATTGGTTCTACCTCCTATTTTTTATGAAGAGAATGAATCTTTTTCTCGAAGGATCAGAAAAAAATGGGTCCGGATCTCCTGCACCTTCCTAAAATCCAGTCGGACACACCACATGCCCATTCTGATTAAACTGGACCTATCTCTAACGCCCTGCCCAAGAGAGAGATCGTCCATTCAGGGTGGTTTTTTTTGTAATTTTAAAAAGTCTCTTAATTTTCTTGTAATTAGCCAAACCTCAGGGGTGTTTTTTTGTAGTTATTCCTAAATATAAGTAAGTCCTATAAATACTAGAGCACAATAAGCACAAATTATGGAAAAAAATGTTCTAGAAATATCTTAGGAAAATATATAAGACATTATTCTAAGAAAGTTCGTATAAATAGTGTTGGAATTAAACTTGATTTGGTTCATATTATATTAGGTTTGAGAGTATTTGCTCAAGTTTAAAAATAAATTAAGAGTCTTATGAATAATAGAGCCCAATAAACCAAAGTTCTAGAAATATGTATTGGGGAATTACTAAAATATTCTTTGAAGAAATTTGTAGAAATTTATACTAAGCTAGATATTTTGTATAATAACTCCAGAAATAAATTTTAGCCATTATATTTTATAAATCCTAGTCATTAGTTAGGATAAGATGATCTCCAAGTATAAATATAACTGATATGAATAACAGGAACAATATTATATGTTCGCTTTTGTTTATTAGCTAAATAGCATTTATGCTCATATGTATATATATCACTTCTCTTCCAATTTCCAATTTCTAAGTAATATCTCTTCAACTAAATTAAACTATCTTGTCTCATCCAACAAGAAATACAACTTTAATTTCAGATTCATCAAGCGATGTTTGAAACTTTCTTACAGCTTTAATTTTGGATTATAAGCTTACAACATAGATACAAATGCACAATATAGGAATAACAAAAGTTCAGATATAATAAAAGGGAGAAAGATTTATATGCAGTTGTCACATACACTTTGGAGAACATAGAACATATTAAAAATGTCAGTTTAAATGGAACCAGTCAAAAAGAGAACAAAATTAAATGGAGCCGGTCAAAACATAAGTCTAAATCTATGACACCACTTTACACCGTCCGAATACTCTTAAAAGTGTTCTAGTAATAGTGTTCTAGTAATAAAAGTGATCCTATTTAATCCGGTCAAAAAGTATGTCTAAATCTATGGCACCACTTTACACCGTCCGAATACTCTTAATAGTGTCCTAATAATAAAAGTGATCATATCTAATCCGCTCAAAAAGTAGGTCTAAATCTGTGACACCACTTTTAGTAAAGTTTGCAAAGTGAAATAATGACAAGTATAAGAATATATGAAAATAAATACCGAGGTCCTCCTCAAGTTCGGCAAGCGTATGGCTAAGTTTGAAATTCCATAATAAGGTAGGGCAAGAGCAAAGGCGGGAAAGATCGTACTCATGTTTGTTCGACCGATCTATGAGAGCTTGGAGACCGGGATTACGTCTTCTTATGTTAATTATTCTTTGAGGAGGAACTTCCCAATTAAGTAGGAAAAGGCCAGGGCTCGGGGGAAGAAATAAAAAAAATAGCTATCTTTCTAGAATTTATTTGAGGTAGGATATTTACCAATGAATCTAGCATCACCTTGGGAGGATAAATAGAAAAGGCCACGAGTAGTAAAATAGCTCGGTAGTGGTGTCAATTTTGAAAAATTGAGTCACCATAACAAAATCGGCAATCAGTCGAAAAGAATTGGGAGATATTTGATTCAAAGAAATTTGGTACATGGTGGATAGCTCGGTAATAGAATTAAGAATAGGGAACCGAAACCCACCATTCATCTCTCCCGAGAAAAAGGCCAGATAACCTTGTGGAGGTCGGTTCGTCCTATCATAGTAATTGGGATTTTTAAAATAAAAGTAAAATTTTTAAAATAAAAAGTGATACTTTTATACAAAATCATAGATTCATTACTAGTGTACTTTACAAGTAAATAATATCAATTTTTCTTTTGAAAAAAATATAATTTTTAAAATAAAAGTGATACTTTTTCTAATAAAATGTGATACTCTTAAACAAATTACAACTTTGCAAATAAATAATATTTCTTACTCTAGAAACATATATTTTTCAATATAAAAGTATTACTTTTGTTAAAAGAAAAAAGTGATACTCTTGCGCAAGGTTCTATATAACTGTACAAGTAAATAATATCGGTTACTTTGAAACCGTATAATTTTCAAAGTAAAAGTGACACTTTTCGGAAAAAAACTAATACTTTTTAATTATCCTTCCATTCGTCTGATACCCTGATATTCACAAAAATGTCACTGGTTATTTGGACTGGGGCATAGGTCATGGGAGATCTGTCTCACAGAATGTGATCCATAAAAAGGTCTTATATGAGTTTTTGCCAAAAATAATAATGGGGGCCTTTATGTTTATATTAAAAAAATTAAAAATAACAAAAATAATGTTACAAAATGTAATTATATTGATTTAACATATAAAATACTTGTTTTAGTAATAAAAAACTATCATACTCCAACTTTAACATTTTGGTCTCATTAGATTAAAGTTTGAAAAAATCATTTAATATAATTTACCATCGAAAAAAGACAAAAATATTATTAATTAATTAGCTATGAAAACTCGACCGCTTGTATTTATATGTACAAGTCATCAATCAATCTTTCATAACCAATTAATTCCTGAAATTCACTCTCAATTGAAATCAAAGACAATGCAAAGTTATTGTTTTGTTTTGCGAAGAAAAAAAGAAAGAAAAACAAAAGTCAGAGATAATGGGAAAATAAATTCAATTGTGAAACTACCAAGTATTGAACTCATGACCTTCAAAGCACGAAATAAGACTCATGCCAATCCACCATCTTACAATGTTTGTGATTTGGGGCCAGTGCAAGAGGGGGAGCCTTGTAAAGCGGCACCACTTGTGCTATCCCAGGGCGGCCTCTATTACCGATGCCGCTATATACATCGACAAGGTCTGATTAAGTGTCATTAACGGATCAATTGCATTCAAGAAAATGATTCCTTGGCAGGCGAGCTAATGTTGACCTTTAATTCAGAAATTAGAGGCATTTGTAGCTTGTGAAGAGTATGATAAGTGGACAAGCCTAATAAATCGATCCTACTTTTTGGGTGTATTGCTAGGTCTTTACACGATTTTTTTTTTTAATTTTTAAATTCATGTTGTAAAAACACGATTTCTACCCAATTGTATTCTGAAACAGAGACGAGCTTGAAATCTGTATGAATGGTGTATTTTTGGCATAATTGCAAAATTGGTCATGTAAATGTAGAAAACTAACAATTTTAGTCATGTAAATATATTAGGCAACAATTTAGACCATGTAAGATTTTGATCAGATGCCATTTTGATCTCATAGGTTCAAATTGCAATTTTGGTCCTATAAATTTTGATTTTGTGCAATTTTGGTTCCATCCGAATGTAAAAATATTCCATATATTCATACAATGATACAATACCCTAAAATAGTTGAAACGTTTATTTAAAAAAAAAGTAAAAATAAATTGTACTTAAACCTATATTTACAGTAAATGTACAATTATATGTCTATCCATATCCTTAAAATTTCAAAACATGTTGTATTCTCATACTTGGGTTGCAATGTATTTGCATCCCATACCCATATTAGTGCTTCATAGGAATAATTAGAGCTGTCAAAGTGACTAGGCCGAGTCGGCCGATGTCGGCCCATCGGGCCGGCCCAGCCCGACCCAGAATTTCTTCGGGCCGCTATGTTGGTGAGCCCAACCTAGTCCATTTTTAAAAATACACTAAAATTAATTCGGGCCAACCGAGCCGGCTCGGTGTTTCGGGCCTGACGGGCCAGACCAAATAGGCCCGAATCTTTTCAGGCCAGACCAAATAGGTACAAAATTATAGCCCAGCCCTATTCCTGGGCCGGTCAGGCTAGCCTATCGGGCCGGGCCATTTTTGACAGCTCTAGGTGTAATGGGGCGGGATGAGGCGGGGGCAGGGCTAGTGGAACGGTTCTCATTCCCATTTGCACGGTCACATAAGATCTTCATCCTCGCCCCCATGAAACAAATGAGGAGAAAATGTTTCTCATCCTGCCCCCGCGAAAAAGTTTGTAAATTGTTATATATAAAAACTACTGAAACATTCTTTTTAACAAAATAATTGAAATGAATTGAGGATTTGCCATTTCATTATATATAATGTGAATATATTAATAATATATTAAATATATTAAGAGTAACATAATATATATGCATATCTTGGGTTCTCATGGGAAGGCGCGGGGATCTCGCGGGGTCGAGGAATGTAATCCTCAGCCCCGCCTCGTCCTCACCAGGGGAGAAAATATTTTTCATCCCTACTCCCATCCTCACACTGCTACAAAACAGGGTTTTTACATCGGAACATTGGTTCCTTACGTAACCGATGTAAATAAATACCCAGTGGCATAATTATGAATCGCTTAAGAACTTTACAGCGGTTCTACGAAGGAACTGATGTAAAATTATAATTAAATTAAATTTTACACCGGTTCCCCTCCAAACGATGTAGATAATGTGGCATATTTAGATTGGTTCATTAAAGAACTGATATAAAATTTAATTTTTACACCGGTTCATAAAAGAACGATGTAGATAAGATTTATGTTTAACTAAACCGCTCCATCTCTTTTTTCGTAACTCTTTGCTCTGCATTCGATCTCTCGCATACCCCTATCTTCGATCTCTCTGTAATCGACACCAACCCCACCACCCTAGCATTGACTCTACCTAAACCAACAATATAAATCGTAAGTTTGATTTGGCCCTTCACGCAAACCCTAGCCTTCTCCTTTCGCCTCCACGCTTATACCGATGGAATGAGGAATAGGTTTTGTGAGATATAGTTCATCCCGTAAGTATGCTTTTAG
Organism: Rehmannia glutinosa; assembly: GCA_016081115.2. NCBI lineage: Eukaryota > Viridiplantae > Streptophyta > Magnoliopsida > Lamiales > Orobanchaceae > Rehmannia > Rehmannia glutinosa. The sequence goes on along the minus strand of JABTTQ020002028.1, from coordinate 521,310 downwards.
CAATATATGTTTAACATGTTTATTTTCTTTCTCAGATTTTCTGAATATTAATGCATATTATTTAATCTATGAAACAACAAAACAATATGTTGATGGATATCTATTAGTTTTTGGATCAGATGATAGCATGATTAGAGTGTGGGATACATAGAACTCGAAACTCGCATATAATATTGAATGTCCTCGTCTTAAATCTGCATATGCTATTTCTTCTAATCTCCCCCTTAAGGTATTTTTCATTTTGTTTCTTATTACACTATTTAATCTCAAGTGTGTTAGTTTTGTTGTAACAATGAGGCTAATATATTGTTCCATGTGGGAATAAGATTATAAGGCATGGGTTTTTTTTTCTGTGGTTTTTATTCTAAGAATATAATTTTTGCAGTATTATGTGTGGGTGCTGTTTGGTTTTATTCCCATTTTTATAGATCATGCTTGTGTAGAAACAATGTTTGTTTAGACCAATAATTTATGGGGTGAGAGAGAACAGTGAAAGTTTAGCTGGATTTTAAGAAGATTAAAGTGTTCCAGTAACAGTAAGCAATTAGAGGTGCTTGTATGATGTGGTATTTTTTTTTCATGTTTTGGTTAAAACATTTGTAGCAATACATAAGGTAGTTTCTGAGCTTTTCATTTTCTTCTTGGGAAGGAACTTAAGGATCATGTAGTCATCACATCTCTATTTTCTGTTAACCATGAGTATATTAAGACCTTAAACCAATCAGATTGTCAATTGGCATCGATTAATTTTGTTGTGAGCTTTAAGTGCCTGTATTCATAAACTTAATCCATAATATGTTTAGTGATCAACTGTACTTCGTGTTGAAATATGCGTTTCTAAATGTTGAAAGTGGCCAAGATTACAAGATTAACTTAGCTTCATTCATCATGTATTTTGCGTTTACCAACTCTAGTGTATTTAATCTCTATTCACTGTAAATCTGTCAAATATGACTAAATGCAACCATAGTTGCCAAGTATTTTTTTCCTCTTTATATGTAAATATATATTATTTCTATGATGTTGACCTTATGCCTACATTTGACGTTCTTCATAGCTGATTCTGTAAATTCACTAGCTGATTCTATAAATTTCGTTGAAATATATGCCTACATTTAGACGTTCTTTGTAGCTTTCTGGAAATATTTTTTCTCTGTAGTGTGCAAATATGCTTAAGTTTCTTAGCATCCTGGTTGTCTGGTACAATGTTTTCTCTAGCATGACAAGAGAAAGTAGAGTTTTTCTTAATTAAATGTGGTACCATTTATGAAGCTTTTGTTACTTTTCCAGGAGCTAATTCGTTCATCTTATTGTATTTGCAGATTGTTGTCACAATTTACCATTGGGATATAATTTGAAAAATGACACGCGAGAGATCATTTTTGTATCATGGTCGGATATATGATATTTTTAAGCAACTAAGTGTATTATACATGATGACCTAGATCTGTTAAATGATCGACTTAGTATTGCAATTTGTTCTATTGTTAGTACATTGGTATTTTGGCTTGAAATGTTGCTGTATTGTTGGTACATTATTTTGGTTTGAATTGTTGTCGTATTTTTGGTACATTGATATTTTGGTTTGAATTGTAGTCTTATTGTTGGTAATATTTTGGTTAAGTTGTTTTGAATTGCAATTGTTGGTAATGAATTGTTAAGGGGCCTGTAAAAATATAGCAACTAAAAAAACCTAAAAATTTACATCAGTTGACAAGGGAGACTGATGTAATATTTATTAATTATTTACATCGGTTGTCCAAAGAAATTGATGTAAAATTTATACTATTTACATCGGTTGTTCGAACAATTTACAACGGTTGTAAAACGGACCGATGTAGAAAAGTCTGACTATCCACAACATCACATTCTACATCGGTTTGAAAACCGATTAGAATCCATTCCAGAACCGATGTAGAATCCTTGTTTTGTAGTAGTGTGCCACGGGAAAAAAATTGGGGAATCACCGTCCTAGTGCCTTCCCTATTTATAAGCTAAATTAAATTTGAGTTTCAATTGCTCATCCATAATATGTGAAATGAACTTCGAATACGTCTTGTCTATCATCTAAACCTCGATATGACATGAAATAATTGCCATTGAGTTGACTGATATATAGAATATCGCTCAACTTTAATTTACAATTGAAGTCATTCTATTAGCAGTCCATTCTCATGGATGTTATCTGATTTCAATAGCTCCGTAGTTTGTATAACTTTATTGTTTGATTTTGCTAAATTTGGATTTTGGTGTGGGTTCTTTTTTTGAAATGATCTTTGAGTTGTGTGATATAATATATGTCAATCAGTAGTCACCGTTTTATTAGAAAATGTGGTGAAGTTGTTTATCCGATCAAATTAAGGTGGTCAGACCACTGCAAGATGCATTCAATATTGTCTTATACTTTTTGAATATACTAGTAATCTCGCTCGTGCGTTGCTCGTGTATTATTATATTAATGTTATTACTTTATAATGAAACCATATATCTTCTAACATGAACTGATATTTATTACTTATTTTAATATTAATCTTCATATAAAGTAAATAAGAACAAAAATTTATACATGAGATTTACATTTTCAATTATAGACTTAAATGGCAAATTCAAGCCGTTTAATTTTATCTCAATATATATATATATATATATATATTATTATTATTAGCTCTATCACTCTCTTTCTCACACACACTCTACCTGTTTATAAAAAATTACATATATATTTATGAGACATATAAGTTCAACTTGTACTTGTATTTTTTTATACGAATACTTGATATTTTTAATCTAATATTTTATTAACAAAAATGTATTAATAAATCTATCAAGTTTCCGTAAATAATGTTAATGAAGGAATGCAATTTACGAATTTCAAGAATTTCTTTGTATACAACATTTATAGTTTTGTTGCTATATTTGTTCTCCTCATCACAAACCATAATTTTTAAATCCTTATAATTAGTTAATTTGGATAGAACAACGTACAATTGACCATGGCTAACACTGTTTTTTTTTCAAAAGAAGCCCAAACATGAGAGAGAGAGAGAGAGAGAGAGAGAGAGAGAGAGAGAGAGAGAGAGAGAGAGAGAGAGAGAGAGAGATTGAGCTTAACGTTTATTGATCGTCATCGCATATAAAAGGATGAAAATAAATTGTCTTCGTTGGAACTTAAATGGCAACCCAAGATTGGATGGGGTCGTTGTCATTTGAGGAATTAATATATTTTGACCATCATTGTTTCTTAAAAGAATCTTTGCCCCCCAAATATGTTGTAATATGACCTGACATTTTTCCAAAAAAATGTTTACATTTATCACTTATACCAAATATTAAATCATATATTATATTTGTGGTGACTTCCTCATTGAATGGAACTGGATTTATCTATGTGTACAACATCTAGAGTACTTTGACTTTATAATATTAACGCGTGAATTCAATCCCTCATCATACCAAAAAATTGCAGAAAAATATTGATATTTAAATGATGGATCTTCAAGTTCCCAATAATCTATGATAAATAAAATGAATATTGTATAAGATTTCTATTCAAATGAGTACAACTGATGGAAATCTAAATCATAGAAGTTATTAAATGATGACAACAATAGCACTATCAAACAATCTATAACAAATGTTCATTTAACACATAATTAATTATAATAATTGACAATCATCAATCCAAGAAAAATAATTATATCTATATTAATTAAAGATATGGAATTGCCATCTTTATGAACATTATATGTTGCAGTCGTCATTTTTCTGGATGGTGTTTGAAGTAGTGTATTAGATTCTAAATCTATAACAATTGAAGCTATAAGTTCAGTTTGAAGTCGAGTATAGATCTTACCCTCTGTTTCTTCTACTTGGTAAAATAATAAAAAAAAGTTGTCTATTGGATAGAATAGAGAGAGCTCATTGGGAAAGCTCTTTGATAATCGAGCATTACCACTACAAGAAACATGAGCTTTTGCAACAAATCTATTTGCGACAACTTTTTGTTGTCACAAAAAATATTGTTTGCGATGAAAAATTATACGAATTGCGACAACTTGTGTTGTCGCTAAACTTTGCCAGAATTTCCTCCACATTTTATCCCCTTGCGCGCCCTATTCCTTCCCTTCCATCTCATTCTGTCTCGTTTCTCTCATTACCACACTCTGTCTCATTTCCCTAAAAAAAATAGAAAAACACTTTGTCTCATTGTTGCCGCCTCTTATTGCCATCGTCGCCTTTACCTTCGCCTCCGCCAGCTGCTGTAGCCTCAACCTCTCTGCACTCTCACTCTCTCTCTCTCTCTCTATTTTTCTTCTCCCATATTAATTTTTTTTCCTATCTCTCGTCGTCCAGTTCGTTCGCATCCCGGTTACCGCCGCCACCGCCAATCGCCGCGCCAGCAGTCTCCTTATCTTTTTGTTATCCATGTATATTTTTGTTATCCTCTCTCTCTCTCTTTCTCTCTCTCTCTCTCTCTCTCTATATATATATATATATATATATATATATATATATATATATCTTTTTACTTATTTTTTTGCATATAATTAAATCATTTTCCCCTCAAATATATCGGTCTTGTTGAGGAATTGTTGAGGTATGGTTGACCAATAATGATTGATATATGTGGATTCTTTTGCTTGTACATATGTGCTTCTATATCCTAGATTAGGGTTATTAATTCAGCCCGACTTCTCATATGTGCTTTTTAAGGGATGTGAAAATTCAAACTCTGAATAATTATGATGGATTTTTGATTAACTATAATATTCATTTCGGTGAGAATGAGAGAGTTGAAGAAAATCAATTTAAATCTGCTACTTCCATTAGAGAGAATTTGGAGCTAATTTTTATTTCGTATAAAACTCAATCAGTGAAGAAGAAGCTGAAAGTCAGCTTATATATATGTGTGATGGCGCCAGATTCAAAAGAGCAAATCAGGACTTGACACGTGTCAAGTCTGTTACAAAGAAAACTAAAAAAACGTAACATAAGAACTTATTGAAACGTGAAATAACAAAACATGATTTTCAGCTAATATAGCTCAACAACCCCCAGTAGGAATGTGGGAAAAATGGCACATTCCTAACTTGAACAAGAAACTCCGAAATGTAGGACCTCCAAGAGCCTTAGTAAACAAATCCGCAAGTTGAAGACGGGTAGAGATGTACTGTGGAAGGATGAGACCATCACTGTATTGATTGCGAACGACATGTCAATCAATGTCAAGATGTTTGGTGAGTTCATGAAACACGGGGTTGGCTGTGATGTGCAGGGCAACTCTGTTATCATAGATCAGAGGAATGGGCAGGTGGATAGGGATACACAACTTCTTACTCAGATTAAACAACCATTGCAACTCACACACCGTAGCAGCCATGGAACGGTACTCAGATTCAGAGGAAGATTTAGATACAGTTTTCTGCTTCTTGGTCTTCCAAAAGATAAGGGACCTCCCGAAAAAAATATAATAACCTGTGAGTGATTTTCGAGTAACCAGACAAGGTGCCCCAATTAGCATCACAATAGGCATCAAAATGAGGCAACGAATCAGCGGGATAAAAAAGGCCCAATGAAATAGTACCCTTCAGGTACTTCACCAAATGTATAGCAATATCCCAGTTGGACTGAGAAGGAGCATTAATGTATTGACTCAGCTGTTGAACCCCAAAGGAGATATCAGGGCGAGATAGATTCAAGTAAAGAAGACGACCAACCAGGCGCCTATATGGTGCAACATCAAATAAGGGAAAGTTTCTTGAGCAGAAATATTAAAACCTTGGGGAAAAGGGGTGGAGGAAGGCTTATACCCCATCAAACCAGTGTCCTCTAATAAATCCATGATGTATTTCCTTTGGCAAAGATGAGTGCCTTTGTCATTTCTCAACAATTCCAAGCCCAAAAAATATTTAGCAGCTCCGAAATCCTTGATAGTAAATAAACCATGCAAGTAATCCTTAAGATCTTGAATAAGAATGTCAGAGGTCCTGGTGATTAATACATCATCAACATAGATCAAGAGAGCCAGGAAGGTGTTTGTGTCTGTTTTCACAAACAAGCAATTATCAGTAGTAGATTGAACCAAACCATAAGCAACCAATTTATCAGAAAACTCCAAATTCCATTATCTTGAGGCTTGCTTCAACCCATACAAACTTCTTTTAAGAAGACAAACCTCTCCCTTTTCAGCCTTTGTGTAACCCTCAGGAGGCAACATGTAAACCTCTTCATCCAAATAGCCATGAAGAAAAGCATTGTTGATATCAATGTGATGAAGAGGCCATCTCTGTTGAGGAGCAAGTGCAATAAGCATCCTCACAGAAACTAACTTTGCAACAGGGGAAAAAACTCTCAGTAAAATCAATTCCTTCAACTTGTAGATACCCTTTTGCCACCAATCTTGCCTTGAATCAGTCAACACTTCCATCAGGATTTTTTTTTTAACTTTGTATACCCACTTTGAGCCAATAGCTTTCTTCCCGGAGGCAATGTAGTTGATTCCCAAGTCTCATTATCTTCAAGGCGAAATCAACTCTCGGTCATAGGCTCAACCTGTGCTTTATCCTTAGCAATCTAAAGATAGCTAGCGGGCTCACTAGTCAAGCAGATTATATTGGTCAAGAAAGCATAATATGAAGGAGACAACTTGGAGTGAGCAACATAAGGAAAACAAACCAAGTGGCGGTGTTGGCTTAAGCACATACGAGTCACGGCATGCGAAAGATAAGAGTGGGATGAGATGGAGTTAGTAACATAATCCTGTAGCCACACAGGCTTGTGTTTAGATCTGTGACCCCTTCCAAGAGCCTCAACTGGTTGAGTATCTGGCAGGTGTGCTGTGTCTGTGCCTTGATGTATGTCATTAATGTCATCTTCATCAATGTCTGTGAACTGCATAGGAAGAGGAACTTCCATAGTAGGAGGGGCTTGATCATGAAAAGGGAATTTGGACTCATAGAAGATCACATCCCTTGAGATAAAAATTTCTTTGGAATAAAGGTTATAAAACCTGTATCCCTTCACTCCTGTAACATAGCCAAGGAACACACAAGGTGCTGCTCTACTATCAAATTTCCCTTGAGATGGACCAATCTTGGATGCAAAGCACAAACATCCAAATACTCTGAATCTATCATACTTTGGAGGTTCATGGTGCAGCAACTCATAAGGCGATTTCCAATTTAAAACAACAGTGGGAAGGGAATTGATTATGTGAACAACTGCAAGTAAAGTGTATGGCCAAAATTTCTTTGGAATCTGAGATTGAAATAACAATGCTCTGGCTACCTCAAGTATATGTCTATGCTTCCTCTCTACCACTCCATTATGCTGTGGAGAGTAAGGGCAAGCCCTCTGATGTAGAATCCCTTTCTTAATAAACAGCTCCTGAGTTTCTCTCCCAAGAAACTCCAATCCATTGTCTGACCTCACCTTCTTAACATTCTGATGGAACTAATTCTCAATAAATGAGAGAAACTGAGTCAAATGAGTTGCAACTTCTGACTTATGCTTCATCAAGTATATCCATGTACCCCGTGTATAATCATCCACTATTGTTAACATATAAAAAGTTTTTGTAACAGAAATTTCATGGTAGGGACCCCAGATGTCAATGTGTATCAATTCAAACATATGATTTGATTGAATAGAACTCAAACGAAAAGTCAGTCTACATTGCTTAGCTTCATGACAAGTAGTGAAAATATCCAAAACAGATTTATTACAGATAGACTTCAAAAAATGAATGTGCTGCAAACAGGTGAGTGAGGTGTGTCCCAACCTTTTGTGCCAAGTCTCCAGAGTGTTGTTATCAGCATTACTACCCACAGCTCCATTAAATTCTGGACTTGGAAAGATATACAATCCTGCAAAAGCCTTTCCAACAGCCTTGACACTTCCATCCTTAGGGTCCTGCAACTAACATTTGTTCTGAGAAAACTTGCATTCAAGTGCACTACCTCCAAGTAATTGACTAACTGACAAGAAATTATATTTGAAGCTTGGTACAATCAAGGCATCTATCGGAGCAAGCTCATTTGTCAACCTAATGTCTCTAACATGTGTTACTAACACATTAGTTCCATCTGGCAGGTGCACATTCACAACATTTTGCATAAGCTTAGGCCTATCAATCAATTCTGGAAATTAGCATATGTGCCTACTTGCTCCAGTATCTACAATCCAATTATCCTTACCAAGTACACTCAACAAGGATAAAGCAAATTGTGTATCCTGTTTCATACCTGAGTAATCCACCAGATGAGAAAAAGAGTGAGTATCTCCCTGAGAATTATAACTCTGTCCAGCCAGATACTTATCTATTTCCCTTTGAATTATGGATGTAAAATTAGGTGACTCATTCTTCTGCACCTCATGTCCTTATTCTTCAGAGATCCTGAATCTGAACTTTCCACCACATTTACAGCCTGACCTGCTCTCTGTTCCTTCAATTCCTTATACCAATCCGGATATCCATTCAATTTAAAGCACTCTTTCATCTCATGACCATTGTATCCACAATGACTACAAAGTAACTTAGCTCTTTCCTTCTTAGTTTTCCTTGGTGGACAACCTCTACCTCTGCCATATGCATTGGATCCATGTATAGTTCTACCAATCCCTCTTCCAGCTGTGATATTGGTGTTTTCTCCGCCAAACATGCCCTTAGCCATCATTGCAGATGTATCAAGTGGATCCAGCACCTTAGTGTGCGTAATTTTTTGTTTCTCGACCTTTAAAATCATAGAGTATGCCTTGTTTACAGTAGGCAACTGATCCATAAGTAAAATCTGATTCTTAACTGGTTCAAATACATCATTTAATTCCATAAGAAACTGAATCAATTTGATATCCCTATCATTTTCACAAATTGCCTTCCCAGCACCACATACACAATCAGGTCTTTGCACTATACAAGCATATTCATCCCACAAACACTTCAACTTTGTATAATAGGTGGTAACATTGGAAGTACCTTGAGTGAAATTCGAGATCTCCTTCTGCAATTGGTACCGCAAAGGCCCATTACTTTCTCCATATCTTTCAGCAAGTTCATCCCATAATTGTTTTGAACTCTTCACTTATAAGAATGCTTCGACAATATCCTTGGAAATTGCATTGAGCAGCCACGAAATCACCATGCAGTTGACCTTTTGATACTGTGCATAAGCTTCGGTATTCGAATCTGGAACTATTACAGTTCCATAGATGAAACTCAGTTTGGACTTAGCTCCAAGTGCTAATCTCATTGCACGGCTCCAGTTCAAGTAATTCGGACCTGTAAGCGAATTCATCACTAGTACTATCCCAGGGTGATCAGATCCATGTAACTATAGAGGATCGAGATCCTTCGTGTAAGCTGATGCCATTTTCAGAGTAGTGTTTTTGTCTCCGATTAAGCCTGTTTCAACTCGAGCCATGATTTAAACCATGCTCTGGTACCATGAAGAAAATCAATTTAAATCGCCTACCTCCATTAGAGAGAATTTGGAGCTAATTTTTATTTCGTATAAAACTCAATCATTCAAGAAGAAGCTGGAAGTCAGCTTATATACATGTGTGATGGCGCCAGATTCAAAAGAGCAAATCAAGACTTTACAAGTGTCAAGTCTGTTACAAAAAAATGAAAAAACGTAACATAAGAACTTATTGAAACGTAAAATGACAAAACACAATTTTTAGCTAATATAGCTCAACAAGAGTAGAGTTTGAGTGGGAATAGATGACTAAAAATATCCATTTTGATGAGATGGGAAATTTGAATTCTGAAATAGATCTAATTGAGGAAATTACTGTTTCATCTGATATTACTTCAGAGTTGGGTTAGGAGGAGAGAAAGAAAGAAATCTTGAATGGGAAATGTTGTTGGTTGTGAATATTATGAACATGTGAGCTGTTTGTATGTATGAACTGCCGACTGATGATGCAGATTATGAAAAGAGGATAAATGAGAGAGTTAGTAGTGGAGTTATACTTTTTGTAATTAGATAATGGAGGTCTTGATCAATTGTTAGTGAAATTATCCAATGAAATTACATTCATCAACTCACCAGTCCTTGTTAATGTTTGTACCTCCTTGTTGTCTGCTCTGTCAAGAGCAAGAAACCCATTGCCTTGGTTGTTGATCGTGGGAGATGCACTACCACCAATAGCATACATTTCCCAATGTGTGTAGTCATTGTTCACCACATGAAAATACCCATGCCTGAACCTACAAAATTTGGTAAAAGAAAATCCATCACTAATGGCCTCATTTGAATTGAAATCAATGCTATTATTGTTATCTCAGACATTAATTTGACCTACCTTGGCATCCTCTACACAAGCCCTTCCCCAAAATGGTTAAAAGCGATCGTAACATCTATTAATGTTTAATTAGATATTTGTCTTTTCACTTTTTGTACATAAGTGAGGATACTAACATGTTCAAGAACTTTAATTTTTATTTCTTATGGGGTTGTTGGTATCTCTATAAGTTGACAAGTGTCTGTCGTACTAAATTTTCCTTCACTTGAGTGGCCCACGAGGGGTGTCGGGAATATGGTGAATGTTGTATTGTGGACCCTAGTAATTCTTTGAGCAATGGAAGGGGCAACAAGAGCATTAAGTGAGTCATTTCCCAACCTATATGTTCCAAGTAAGAAACAAGATCATTAGAAATCTGATGAAATATCTTGTTGTGAGGTTTTCTGTGGGCATTTGCAAAAGTTGTCAAGCCTTACGATTGGAATGGTTGTGAGATTTTTGTTGATTTTCTTGCCCACCGTGAAATTACGTAATTCTTAATTTGGATATTTCAGGAGAAAACACTCCACTAGTATTTTTTAATATGGTTTTTAAGCGGTTGTTTAGTTGATTTTTGCATTCATGGGTGTTTGTCAGAAACTTTCATTGTTATTTTCCTGCAGAAAAAGGTTGTCATGGTAATGAAGAAGGCTGGTGCAAAGGGTAATAATGATGATTTTGTGCTTGTCTTCTTGACATAGAAAAGTTGGCACGTAGCAAATCGAGTTCAAGCATGAGGAGAGATTTGACTAATGGGAATGGAATGAAAGAGTATTGTTTTTGCTGTAAATGGATTGTTTGTGGAGATAAGGTGATTGTTAAAGAGAAAAATTTTGCAAGCTGTAACAAGACAAATAAATTTGTGTATACATATGGTTAATTTACTATTTAGGGTAAATGGAACTTCAACCCCCAAAATTTGCACATTTTGGCACATAACCCCCCATAAGCAATATAAAATCACTTTACCCCCTAAACTTAAAGTACAAATAGCACTTTGCCCCCTGAGAAGGAATTTCGGGCTAGAATATTGAGAGGAAAAATGAACGTGCCTATTACAAGGACAATCTTGCCTTTTTTGCTCTTCCCGCCAAAATGCTCTAATTTTTTTTATTTTTTTTGAAATGAAAATGCATATATTAATTAAGTGGGGATTACATCTCCATGAAGGAGACCCTCAACAGATTGAGGAATCTCTTCAATCTAAAACAATTCCAAATCAGGTTCTTTAATGAAATGAGCTAAACAATGGGCCACTTTATTAGCCTCCATATGAATAAAACTAAAGCCCAGACAGTTTGCCGATGTTGCCGTGCCCAGAATATCGTCTCTCAATAAGTCACCATAGGAGTCTTGTATATATTTACCTTTAAGTCCATCAATAATCACTTTGCAATCACTTTGAACGTGAATCCCTTGGATGCCCGCCAAGCAAGCTGATTTAAGTGCAAAAAGTAGCGCCAATCCTTCGACGATTGTACTATTGCCTTCCATGATTAAATTCTTTGCTCCAGCAAGTATGACTTCTCCCTCCGTATCCATGATGATGAACCCAAAACCCACCGTTCTATTCGTATAAATTGCACCATCCGAATTGAGTTTGAACGTTCCTATAGGCGGCGGTGTCCACTTGACTATATTTCTTGCACCTTTTGTGTGTGGGTTTTTCTCTGTTGTATCCTCAAACATCTCCAAAAACAGTCCCTGTGCTTTTTGTTGGATTCTCATTCCTTCGAATTGCATCTGTTCAAAATAAAACTTGTTTCGCGAAGTCCAAATACACCAGGCTACAATGCAAAAATATTCAACAACTTCTTGTGGGTAAGTAGATATTGTGCACCAAAAAAGATTTTTAAAAGATGCAAATCGACTCTGTGTGATATCCAAGCGTATGGGGCATTGACGCCATATTTGTATTATTTTTGGGCACTCGAGCATCAAGTGATTTATACTTTCAGTTTTTTCACTGCAGATTTCACAAACTGGATCAATTTCCATACCTTGCCGAATAATATTTTTTTTAGTGGGTAAATAATCCAAGCACGCCCTCCATATGAAGTGTTTTACTTTTGGTTGAATCCGAAGCTGCCACATTTTTTTCCAGGCCTCATTACTGTTACTGGATGAGGGGTAACATGTGTTTTGTCCAAGTTGTGTCTTCAAGGCAGGATGGGCGGATTTCACTGAAAATATCCCATTTGTCGAGTATCTCCAGCACATCTTATCTGGGCAAAGTCTTCGACTGATGTGAGTAGAGCAAATTCGATCTGCATCCTCCTTATTAAAAACTCTTCTAATGAGGTCAATCTTCCAAGATTTAGTTTCGAAATCGACTAATTCCGACACCATGGCACCCTGCTGCATTTCGTCTGAAATATGTGTAGGTTTCTGTGGATTTCACATTCCAATCCATCTACACGTATGAATGTGAATATTAATTCCATTTCCTACCCTCCATGCCACTCCATCTTCGATTACTTTGCGTGCTGTAAGAAGGCTTCTCCACAAGAAATTAGGCTGGTATCCAAGTGTTGCAGTTATTAACTCACCCCGAGGAAAGTATTTAGCTTTCAGCAAAAGAACCACCAGTGAATCAGGAGTCTATAGTAGGCACCAGATTTGTTTGGCTAATAGGGCCAGATTGAACAGATGCACATTACGAAATCCCAATCCTCCAGAAAATTTTGCTTTTGTAAGCCGATCCCAACTAACCCAATGTGTCTTCTTTTCGTCATGTTTTTTTTCCCACCAAAGCGGGTAATTGCTTGTTCTAAATCCTCACAGATTGTTATTGGCAATAGAAAGCTGCTCATTAAGTAGGTCGGAGTTGCTTGGATGACAGATTTAATTAATATTTCTTTGCCCGCCGGTGATAACATGGTTTGCTTCCACCCTTTTATCTTATGCACAACCCTTTCTTGGATGGCTTGGAATATTTCCTTCTTCTTTCTACCAATTAGAGCCGGGATTCCCAAATATTTGCCTATTTGTTCGACTTGTGTCACCTATAGCTGTCATGAAATTATTATCAACATTTTTACTACTTGAGAGTTCAGACTTCTCATAATTCACCTTTTGGCTCGACGCCTTTTCATAGAGGTGTAGAATTTCTTTCACTTTATCGACCTCTGTTGTTTATGCTCGGAAGAAGAGGATACTGTCATCCGCAAAAAGCAAATGAGAAACAGATGGTGCTCTTCTAGTAATATTAATGACGTGAATCTCCCCGTTAGCTTCCGCGTACCTAAGTAAAGATGAGAATCCTTCTGCACAGAGTAGAAAAAGATAAGGAGATAAAAGATCCCCTTGACGGAGTCCCCGACTAGGAGTAAAACTCTTAGTAGGGTTGCCGTTAAGGATGATAGAATATGAAATCTAACTCACACATCGCATGACTAGATCAATCCATCTTTTATGGAAGCCCAATTTGCATAACATAGATTCGAGAAAAGGCCATTCGACCCGATCATAGGCTTTACTCATGTCTAATTTAAGCGCAAAATGACCAATTTTACCCTTCAGTTTCTTTTTCATTGAATGGAAAATCTCAAAAGCTGCCATAACATTATCTATAATTAGTCTCCCTGGGATAAAAGCGCTTTGGTTCTTAGAGATGATGTTGGGTAGAAAAGTTTTTAGTCTGTTTGCGATAGCTTTTGTGATGACCCAAAAAATTACATTACAGAGGCTAATAGGGCGGAAATCTTTTGGAGATTCAGGGTGCTTAACTTTAGGTATTAGGACGATAAAAGTGTGATTAAGATCCCTGGGTCAGCTGCATTATTCAAAATATTTAAGCATGTGGAGGTGAAGTCTGAAGAAATAATTTGCCAATATTTTTGAAAGAAAAGAGGGCACATACCATCAGGTCCCGGGGATTTGGCGGATGCATTTGTTTGAAAGCTTGATATATTTCTTGTTCTATAAATAGATCCAACAGTGATTCGTTCATCTGTGGAGAGACCTTCGGTTCAACAGTCTCCAGTACCTTGTGGGTGTCCGTATTGGCAACAGAAGTAAACAAGTTCTCAAAGTAGTCCGTAAGGACCCCCGCCAATTCATGTTCTTCCTCTGCCCAACTGCCATCATCCTGCTGTAGCTTCAAGATTGAGTTACGAGCTTGTCGTTGGGAGGCTTTTCGGTGAAAAAAACCTGTATTGCGATCTCCCGATTTTATCCAAAGGGCTCGAGATCGTTGGTGCCAAAATGTTTCCTCTAGTTTATAGAGGTCATCAAGTTCTGCCTCAATTATTTTTCCTTCTTCAATTTCACCCTCTGTTTGTGTGGACTTTTGTATTTCCTCAAGTCTTGTTTTTAATTTCTCAATCCTCTCTCGATTGCCTCCAAATTTTTTCTTATCCCAATGCTTAAGCGCCATACTACAGTCCCTTAATTTATCTCCAAAACTCGTTCGATGCTCGTTTCGAGTCCATGAGGTTTTTATGATATATGCACATTCGTTGAATTTAGACCATCGGCTTTCAAATCTGAATAAGTTTCGACGTCGTTTCCTGTTGTGTGCATGGTACCTGCTTGTTCCGTCCATGTGAACAATCAGCGGAGCATGATCGGAGTGCCATCTAGGAAGATGTTCCACCCTATATCCTGGGAATAAGTCAAGCCAATGGTCTGTTGCTAGCGCTCGATCTAGACGTTCTTGAATATTGTTCTCATTTGCTTGTCCATTGGTCCAGGTGAATCGATGACCATAGAAGCCCAAGTCGAATAAATCGCAATCGTCAACCACATTTCGAAACATGTCCATGCATGCCTGGGGTTGGAGGTTACCCCCAATTTTTTCGTGTAGCCATAAGATTTCATTAAAGTCGCCCACACAAAGCCACGATTGGTTTACTCCCGGTATCAGATTCCTTAAGAGCTGCCAAGTTTTCCATTTTTGTTGTTGTTCTGCCCATCCGTAAATGCATGTCAAATACCAAGTTTTGTTTGAATCCTCGTTTGTCACATTGAAAGACAAGTGGTGACTTGAAAAGAGATCGAAGAGAGGATATACGGGCTCTTCCATAACACACATAATCCACCGCTCTTATTTGTTCCATTCCCATCACAACAAACTGAAAAACAACCATTATAATGAAAGTGCATAGAATTCAACTGAGACATCCGAAATTCGTTTAATTTGGTCTCCATTACAAAACTATTCCCTGGATTCTCATTATGTAGGATCTTCTTCAAAGCTCAAATCACTTGGTTCCCAAGCCCGCGATGACGCCCATTCGAAGAGATTCATTGTGATCGGGGCATCCGGCCTCCCGTTGTATTATATTCCCGGGTTGTTGTTCCGCTTGACTCGCGGTATTTTTTAGCTACCTCATCTTCTACTCCATCAATTAGGTCATGAGATTTTCTTTTATCACCACTCAACCTGGTATGTGTGGTTGGTTTCTTCTCGTCGCTAAGACTCTCCTTTTCTCGAAATGTTAACTTTTCTGAGCCAAAAGGTGTGGAGGTAGTTCTGGGTTTTCGGTGTTTTGGAGGTGTAGTGGGTCGTGGGATATGGTAGGGGTGTGTTTTGGGGTAGTTTTTGTGGTGGTCTGTATAAGGGGTAAAGTGTTGGGCTCTACTATTGGGGTATTTTCTTGGTCAGTGAGTTGGGGCAAGGTTCCATTTTCTTCTTTGGGTTGTAGGTGAGAAGAATAAAGTATACGGGACTACAATGCTAGCCGACTCTGCACCTTGGTTTGTTGAACATGTAATAAGAGTTAAGATAGTTTTGTTTTTAGTTTCTTGTATATTTCGTTTTCATTTTCAATTTACAACATATTGGAGCTGTTTTTATTTCAGGTGTTGAACCCCTATCAAGTTGCAAATTCTCTTCCAAAGATGACTTTGTTGGAAATTGGTTTGAGAAGTAATGGTTGAAACCTAACTTTGACCAATTTTTTAGTGACTAATTATTTAATTTTGGAGGAATTAAATATTAAAATAAAATTCTACGTTTCGAGTAGATGAGTGTGGTATTTTTAACTTCTCAAAACCATTTAGTGGTGAGTGAGAAATAAAATCCACAAGATAGTCACTTTGAAATGGGATAATGGATGATGGGAAGGTGAAAAGACACCATCCCACATGGGAATAAAATATTAATTTTATTCAATATATAAGTAAGTGGGTGTATAAGAGTGTGCAAGATGAAATAACTATACACATGTGAGGTGTGGTGGGCAAGGCCACACGCGCGCTGGCCTGGGCTTTTACGGCCGGCCGGGGCCGTGGGCCGAGCCCGAGCCCGAGCCCGAGCCGATGCGTGCCCGTGCCCGTGTCCGTGTCCGTGTCCCGACTGGATGGGCCTAGTTTTGCCTGAAAACATTTGTTTTTATTTTTGGAGAATAAAAACAAATAAAGTTGCAACTTAAAAGTCAAACTGCACTTTTATAATGGAACAACACCACTCACCCCACTACTTGAAGTTACATCATAGTGGTCATTGAAGGAGTGCCCACTACCTGGAGGTTACGTTCTGACCCATTGTCTCGAGTTACGCCTGCAAAAGAAAGAGACCCCAAGACTGGTTGGAAGTCCTATAAATAGGAGCATTGTTGTTGTTCGGGATTACACACTTTCATACTCATTTCTTTCTTGTACTTGCATAGTGTACTCGCTTTGCACATTTCATTCGAAGGTGCCTTGTAATTTGCAAAGTGATCTTTGCTATTACAAGGACGGTCGTTGTATCTTTGGGGATAACACGCCTGTTCACAAGACTTATACGGGACGTGTTTATCTTGCGGATAGAGTGTTAACTCGCCTCGCCTTTTCTCAAATTTTCATTCTCTGTAATAGATAGTTTGTTACAGCTTCCTTGTAATCCAGTTTACAGAAATAAAACACCAGAAAATTCAACAACGCAAGATAAACATATTTTTGTTTCTGTAAACGATGGCGTCTACTTCAAGGGTGAATGTTCCTACTACTCCTGCTGCTGCTGAGAAGCCCGAAAAATTTTCTGTGCGATTTCAAAATACGGCAATCCAAGATGCTGTTTTATCTGACTACACTGAGCCTCGCTAAGTTCCTCGAAGGAGGATCCACCAAAGGTGGAAGAAAATGAAACCAACAATGAAAAACGTGCTTGCTTTGATGCTTGGGGCCAGGTGACTTCCTCGTGCCGTAACTCACGCCCTAAATGGATCTGTCGACTCGCTATACAATGTGTATAGTGAAGTGAAATCTTCCAAAGAGCTCGGGATTCTTTGGAAAAGAAGTACCAAACTGAGGATGCTGGTTCCAAGAAGTTCGTGGTTGGCAGGTTTCTAGATTTTAAAATGGTGGATTCTAGAACTGTCATGGAACAAGCTCAAGAATTGCAGTTAATTATGCACGATATTCGTGCGTAAGAATGCAATTGGATGAAGCTTTCAAGTGGCGTGCATGATTGAAAAGTTGCCACCTGATGGAAAGACTTCAAAAATTATTTGAAGCACAAACGAAAAGAAATAAATCTTGAAGATCTAATTATGCGTTTACGAATCGAGGAAGGTAATCGCAAATTAGATTCAAGGTTTGAAAAGGGTTCTGTTGATGCAAAGGCTTAATTTGCTAGAACATGGCAAATCTAGTAACAACAAAGAAAAAAAAAACGTGACAATAACAACAACTACAAGGAAAGAAGCCTCGTAAACAAAAAGCCATTTACAGAAATTGTCACAATTGTGGAAAGCCCAACCACATGGCTAAGGATTGCGGCTTTCCTAAAAACCAAAATATAGACAAAACTAATGCTAATGTGGTTGAGCACAAAGGTATGATCCAAGAGCCGATCGATATGGATCTATCTCATGGGGTTTTGAGGCAAACCTTGTGGATAATCCAAGAGAGTGGTATATTGACACGGGGCCACTCGGCATGTCCGTTTTGACAAGGATGCGTTCTCTACCTACACCCCTTGTACAGAAAACTTAATATGGGTAATTCTTCCTCTTCTCGATGTTGCGGGTTTTGGCAACGTGGTTCAAGCTCACTGAAAAGAGCTACTTCGAAGGATGTTCTTCATGTCCCGTAAATCCTAAGAATCTAGTGTCGATCTCTTATTGTAAACCATGGTTTTAGACTTATGTTTGAGTCTCGAAAAGTTTATTTTAACTAAGTTTGGACAGTTCCTAGAAAAGGTTATCTCGTATAACGGATCTGTTCAAAATGAATGTAATGGCATTCGCAGTAACCGATTCAAGCAAAGAATAAAATTGATCCTACTTACTTTATATGCTTGAGTATTCGATTTGTGGCATGTTAGATTAGGGCATGTTAATCTAAATGCTATAAAAAGATTAATGAACTTGGAATTACTTCCAACTTCAAAAATTGATTCTCAAAATAGATGTGAAATCAGATTGAAGCTAAAATGGCTAAATTACCTTTTCATTCTGTGAAAGAAATACAAGACTTCTAGAATTGATACATACTTGATATATGTGATCCAAATTTGTGCAAACTAGAGGTGGTAAAAATACTTCATCACTTTTATTGATGATTGCACAAGATTTTGCTACTTATATTTATTAAGAAGCAAAGATGAAGCGTTGGAAGCTTTCAAAAATTATAAAAATGAGGTTGAAAATCAAATTGGGAGCCGGATTAAAATAATTCGGAGTGATAGAGGTGGAGAATATGTTGCACCTTTTGAAGAATTATGTAACCAGTGGGGAATAATTCATCAAACTACTGCACCATATTCACCACAATCTAATGGCATTGCTGAACGTAAAAATCAAACTTTAAAAGAAATGATGAATGCCATGTTGATTAGTTCTGGACTACCTCAGAACATGTGGGGGAAGCTGTTTTGACAGCAAACCACATTTTAAATAAAATCCCACTTAAAGGAAAAAATAAGACACCTTATGAATTGTGGAAAAATCATAAGCCATCTTATAAATACCTTAAAGTGTGGGGGTGTTTGGCTAAGGTAGCAATACCTGAACCTAAACAAGTCAAAATTGGCCCTAAGACGGTTGATTGTATTTTTATAGGATATGCATACAACAGTAGTGCATATCGGTTCTTGGTACACAAGTCAGAAAATCCAAATTTCAAGGTACCATAATTGAATCAAGAAATGCAATATTTCTTGAAAATGTATATCCTTGTAAAGAAAGGGTTGGAATAAGTTCTAACAAAAGAACTTATGAGAAAGTAAGTAGTTCTTCACAAGAGAATGAAGAACCAAGACGAAGTAAAAGGACTAAAACTGCTACATCATTTGGTCCTGATTTTGTCACTTACTTATTGGGCGGTGAGCCAAGTACTGTTAAAGAGGCTCTGTCTAGTCCAGATGCTCCGCTCTGGAAAGAAGCCATCAATAGTGAAATAGAATCCATTTTACAAAATCATACCTGGAGTTGGTTGATCTCCCTGCATGTAGTAAACCTTTAGGGTGTAAATGGATATTAAAAAAGAAATATAAATATAGGTGATGGAACTATTGATAAATATAAAGCCAGGTTAGTGGCTAAAGGCTTCAAACAAAAAGAAGGAAGTGATTTCTTTGATACATATTCACCTGTAACAAGAATTGCATCCATTCGAGTGCTTATTGCGATTGCTGCTTTGCACAATCTCGAGATTCACCAAATGGATGTAAAACTCGCTTTTAAATGGTGAATTGGAAGAAGAAATATATATGGAATAGCCTTTGAAGGATTTGTAGCACCTGGTCAAGAGAAAAAGGTGTGCAAATTGATAAGATCGTTGTATGGACTTAAACAAGCTCCAAAACAAGGCATCTTAAATTTGACACAACGATGTTGTCAAATGGCTTTAAAATCAACGAATGTGACAAATGTGTTTATGTTAAAGGCATGTCAAATGCATTTGTCATAGTTTGTCTATACGTAGACGATATGTTAATAAATGGGTAGTAGTCATGATATAATCATGGACACTAAGAAAATGTTAAAAAGAAATTTTGACATGAAAGACATGGGAATTGATATGATTCTCGGAATCAAAATTGGCAAAACATCTCGAAGGAATTAGCTTGACACAATCCCACTATGTGGAGAAAGTGCTCAAGAAGTTCAATGATTTTGATGGTCCACCATGCAAAACGCCCATTGATTTGAGCATAAATCGGTAGTAAATAAAGTCGAACCAAAGAGCTCGGTTGGAATACTCGAAGGTGATAGGAAGTTTGATGTACATTACAAACTGTACATGTCCGTATCTTGCCTATCCTCAGAAACAAGTTGAGTAGGTATACAAGCAATCCAAGCCAAGAGCATTGGAAAGCACTAACTAGGTACTAAGATATCTAAAATACACCCCGAGTTATGGAATACACTACTCGAAATACCCTCCAAGATTGAATGGTATAGTGATGCTAATGGATTTCGTATTCAAAGGACTCTTACCCACTAGTGGATATATATTTACTATTGGAGGAGGAGCAAAGATCATGGAAATCCACTAAGCGCACTTGTATAGCTAGATCCACCATGGAATCGAGTTTATAGCTTTTGATAAAGTCAGGGAAGAAGTTTGAGTGGCTTCGTAATTTCTTAGAAGATATTCCATGTTTGGAAAAAGCCGCTGCCTCCCGTGATGATTCACCGTGATAGTCAAGCTACTATAGGGAGAGCACAAAGTAATATGTATAACGGTAAGTCTAGACACATCCATCGTAGACATAATACCGTAAGACAATTGATCTCTAATGGTGTTATATCAATTGACTATGTAAAGTCAAAGGATAACATAGCGGATCCGCTCACGAAAGGGCTTAACAGAGATCAATTGAGTAAATTGCTAGAGGGAATGGGATTAAAATCCACAATTTAAAGAATGATTAAAGTGGTAACCCAACCTTGGTGACTGGAGATCCCAAGAACTTGGTTCAATGGGAAAACTAAGCTTTAAAAGTTCAGTTAAGCACTTGTAAATCAGTTAACCCATCCCTAGAAGGCAAAACAAGTGCAATAAACTTGTTGGTTGTGGTAAGGTTAAGTCATAAGGACTTTTAATGATAAATTGACTCGGTCAAGAGAGATCACCTATATAAGTGAGAAGTGAGGGCCGCTTCAATGTAACACTTATGAATCCAAAGATGTTGTCCATGGCCAAAAAGGACACAACTGAAGAACGGAATGTGACAGAAGTCATATTGTGTAAATGTCATTGACTAGGTGTACACGAAGGAGGAATAGTTCAAGGCATTGCGTCCACTAGGCCGCCGGTATATCCGATGATATTTACAAAGGAAGGTTCAAAGTCGCAAACTACCTGTCCTGATACAATATGGTTTCAATTAAACTGAGTACAAGAGTCCGCATTTTCATGTGCATTTGATTTCCACTCATGTGGGGGATTGTTGGAAATTGGTTTGAGAAGTAATGGTTGAAACCTAACTTTGACCAATTTTTTAGTGACTAATTATTTAATTTTGGAGGAATTAAATATTAAAATAAAATTCTACGTTTCGAGTAGATGAGTGTGGTATATTTAACTTCTCAAAACCATTTAGTGGTGAGTGAGAAATAAAATCCACAAGATAGTCACTTTGAAATGGGATAATGGATGATGGGAAGGTGAAAAGACACCATCCCACATGGGAATAAAATGTTAATTTTATTCAATATATAAGTAAGTGGGTGTATAAGAGTGTGCAAGATGAAATAACTATACACATGTGAGGTGTGGTGGGCAAGGCCACACGCTGCTGCACACACACAGCTCCCCCCGGCCGCGCCGGGCCGGGCCGTGGGCCGAGGGCCGAGCCCGTGCCCGTGTCCGTGTCCCGACTGGACTGGGCCTAGTTTTGCACAGAAAACATTTGTTTTTTATTTTTTGGAGAATAAAAACAAATAAAGTTGCAACTTAAAAGTCAAACTCGCAGCTTTTATAATGGAACAAGACCACTCAAATTTCACTACTTGGAAGTTACATCATAGTGGTCATTGAAGGAGTGCCCACTACCTGGAGGTTACAGCCCATTGTCCTGGAGTTACTGCCCTGCAGTAAAGAGACCCCAAGACCTGGTTGGAAGTCCTATAAATAGGAGCATTGTTGTTGTTCAGATTACACACTTTCATACTCATTTCTTTCTTGTACTTGCATAGTGTACTCAGCTTTGCACATTTCAGTTCGAAAGGTGCCTTGTAATTTGCGATCTTTGCTATTACAAGGACGAAGTCAAGTTGTATCTTTGGGGATAACACGCCTGTTTCAAAGACTTATACGGGGCGTGTTTATCTTGCGGATAGAGTGTTAACTCGCCTTCGGCCTTTTCCGCAAATTTTCATTCTCTCGTAATAGATAGTTTGTTACGCTTCCTTGTAATCCAGTTTACAGAAATAAAACACCAGAAAATTCAACAGACTTCAGAGTCAACCCAATCACCTTAGACACGAGATGCAATTTCATTGTGGATATGGATGCAAAAGTTGAAGTTTGAGTTGCAACAGACATATGTAATTGCCATTCTTTGACAAATCTGATATTTAGGGCTGCAATCGAACCGAACCGAACCGAACTTTTGATTTGTTGAGTTTGGCTCGTTTATTATCGAGTCGAAGAGTCGAACTCGAGCCTGAATTTATCGAACATGTTGATGGCTCACGAACTTTTTCGAGCTTTATCGAGCCTAAACGAGCTTAGTAAATATTAATTAAAAATTGAATATTCTTCAATTTATTACAAAAAAAATAAAATTATTTATATTTAAAATTCATAATATATTTATTAAAACTTATAATTTTATTCAAAAAATTAATTTTATTGAAATATTATTATATTATCTTAAGTAAAAATATGAAAAATTAAAATTAAAATCAAATTATTAGTTCAATTTATACGAGCTTACTATCGAGCCTATTCACGAGCTTACTAACGAGCTTGTTCACGAGCTAACGAACCGAATATCTCTAAGTTTGAGTTTGGTTTGTTTATTTTAACGAGCCTTATTAAACGAACTTGAGCGAGCTTTTATCGAATCGAGCTCTGAATAGCACACGAGCGGTTTGGTTCATTTGCAGCCCTACTGATGTTGGTGTAATAGATAACATTTTGATTTTTGAGGGTTGATTTGGAGTAATTGGGGTGAAATTGAGTTCTTTTATATATGAAATATAATTGAAAGCACCCTTGCTTGAAGGATGAGTGTTTATGATTTTTGTTTGTTTTGTGCTTTATTGGAAATAAAATCCAACGTGATGCTTGAAAATAGTGCTTAGGCTTTGTAGCTTTTGTCTATTCATTTCTCGTTCTACACAAAAAAAAAAAAAATGGTGCAAGCAAGGTCTGTTTCCAGTTAGAAATATTAGATACAAGATAAGAGATATAGAGGTTTGTATCTTTTTTCTTTTTTTCTTCTATTTTCTCATTTAACTTCTTGGTCAGGGCATTTAGATAATTAAAGAAAGAAAATGGCAAGATTATCCTTGTAATAGGCCCGTTATATTTCCATGTGAATATTTTGGCCCGAAATCCTTCTCAGGTGGCAAAGTGCTATCTTTAATTTAAGTTTAGGGGGTAAAGTGATTTTATATTGCTTATGGGGGGTTATGTGCCAAAATGTGCAAACATAGGGGGATGAAGTGCCATTTACCCTACTATTTAATTATTATGTTGGTAAATAATTTTTTTGTGTGTGTGTTTGGGTTGATTTTATTTTTGGGAGAATATAGTTCCAAAAAGGGGATAAAAATTCAAAATATTAAATATTTAAAAATGGGGCTTTTGTGACAACAAACTGGGGCTTTTGCAACGACAAAATTTGCTGCAAATATATTGAGGCGTTTGTGTCGACCATGTCGTCGCAAATAAACTTTTTCCGTCAAGGT
Source organism: Rehmannia glutinosa (assembly GCA_016081115.2). NCBI lineage: Eukaryota > Viridiplantae > Streptophyta > Magnoliopsida > Lamiales > Orobanchaceae > Rehmannia > Rehmannia glutinosa. Next base: position 497,230 of record JABTTQ020002028.1, on the reverse strand, counting down.
ATTGGCGTCCACTTTGTTGCGACAACATGTTAACCCAAAAAACTATTTGCGACGACTTGCTGTTTTTTGTGACGACAAAATATTGTTGCAAAAACCCGTTTCTGTAGTAGTGACGATATAATTTCACGCATTCCTCCTAACTCTCCTACTTAAGCAGCCAGTGCTCAATTTTGTTCATGAATAAGATGTCGATGTATTTTCTCAATTTAAACTCGACAAAAATTTTGTAACTGTATTTCTTGGTATAGATACTATGATAAGTAAGTAATGAAGATTAAAAATGTGAAGCTCGAAATAAAATTAAATAACTTAAAGGTTTCTCTAAAAAAATTGCCATTTGCAATATCACTCAAAGAGGTTCTTGAATTTGCCATTTTATCATAGGTTCTTGGAAGTACAATTTGAAGAGATAATGACATGACAACTTAACTATTTAACTAAGATTAAAAGTAACTAAAGAGACTTATTTTTAATCCATAAACTTTGTAATGAATTTCTAATGAAACAATATAATAATCTAAAATCCCAATAAATTCCTTACAAAAATAATAGGAAAAAATCAAAACTATAAAATAATCAAAGAGTCAGTATCAGGAATAATAAAAATAAACAAAACATAATTCAAAATATAATTTAAAAAAATATAACAAAGCTATCAGGAATAATAAAAATAAAATAAACAGTTTTTATTAAACTCACCAAAAAACATCCATACAGATCTACAATATAGTTTATATGAAAACTCTTATTTGCTGCAAAATCTGAGTTCAATACTTCTGATATTGGCGGGATATTTGATGAAGACGGCAATAGGGAGAAACGTGAAGATGATGTCATATTTGGTGGTTATGCTTTGAAATTTAGGATCATCAATATCGAAGTGTCTCTCTAAAGCAATTTAAGTAATATAAATATAAGACGATCTATCATAAATAATAAGCTGCTAAAAAATCTCTCAACAGAATAATTTGTTAATTCAGTGGTAAAAGATCCGAAGATTTTATGGCATCTCCTTTTAATTATTTTACTGAATTGAATAAAAAAATAATTATCCATTGAGTAGTTTAAGAAAGTTTGAATAGTTACTTGTTAAAAAAACAATTAGTAATTTAAAACTTTATTAACAGAGTATACAAAAAAATATCACCATCCACTATTGAAACAAATACTATATATGTTTTAAAATATGAATAATATATATGAGTAGCAATGATCGTACAAAAATCATAGTAATAATAATAATGTCATTTATAATAATTAATTAATTAATTATAAGACTATATATTTTTTAAAAATATGAATAGTATATATAGATAGAATTGATCGTACACAATCACTTTTGGTATTAAAGTAGGAATACTATTTATAATACTTTCCTAATTTATATACATATAAAATAGGAATTTGATTTATAATATATATTTTCCTAACTTATATATATATATATATATATATATATATAGGATTAGGATCAAATGAGGCCACATAATTAGAGTGAGACAGTGTTGACTAATCCTGGCCACAAATCTGTAATTTTAGATGGTTGGAATTTACCCAATTTAATAATTATTTTCGTTTTATTTAAATCTGAAAAGGGCAGCATTGTAATACACAATTACATAATATCATGTAATTTTGGTAACTGAATATCTCGATTCATCTCCCCCCAAAACCGCCCGACAGTTCCATTTTGAATTTATCCATTTTCGCGGTCAGGAGACGAAGGTTGCAGGCGGTTGGAGTTGTTCTTCGAAGAGTGACAAATCGAGAGTATAAATTGTGTGCGGATTGTTGTTTCTTGAGCGAGACCATGATTCTTCATTTCTGAAATAGGTAATTTCTTTTTCGACTGTAAATGTGACATTCTAGGGTTTTTTAATTTTTTTTTAGTTCGTGTTTGTTCGACTGTAAGCGTGACATTCTAGGGTTTTTTAATTTTTTTTTTCAGATCATGTTTGTTCGACTGCAAATGTGAGTGTCTAGGGTTTTTTAATTTTTGTATTTAGTACGTATTGTTGTGTTCTAACGAGATTGCCATTTGCGAATGAAAATTGTTATATAGATTTTAGTTTGTGTTTTCACGTGATGGTGGTGTTAAGTTAAAATGTTTTTATCATGATTTTGATGATTTTGTTCAAATGCGGTTTTATACCAAAACAATGTCCCTAAATGTTGTCTAAATACTTCCGATCTATTTAAAACATTTTTACTATTTTTTGGAGTATTTCTTGGAGTTTATTTTCGATATAAAATTGGACAACACTTTTGTTTAAGGCTCGACTGGTCGCCCTATAGGGCAACCTGTACGTGAGTTGAGTTTTGAAACAGAAAACGGGACGTATGAAAAATAGGGTAGTATGGGTCGACCGGTACTTGGGAAGCCCTCCTCAAGAGCAGACTTCTCTGTTTCGATTTTTGACAACCCCCAAGCGGTCAAGCATAAGGGCGACCGGTCGAACCCCCATTCGACCGGTCCCCCTGTGTAAAAATTGCAGCAAACTCATTTCAAACTTATCTCTGCGCGACCGGTCGAACCCTTCTTTTATCAGCAAAGTATCCGTTGCATTTTCAGACAGCTTTTCCCTAATTTGTGGGATTGATTTCTAACAGCTATAATCTTGATTTTAAATGGTTTCTTTTGCAGAAAATTACTCCCCAAGGAGGAACCTATGTCTGGAAATTAAGCCAAGACCTCTCCTATAAATAGAGGCTTCATTCAAGCAACAAGACACAACACAACATACAAGCAAAGAGCATACAAGCAAACACTTTCATATCTTGTTGTATTCTAGCCTAAGTACTTTCACTTGCACACTCTTAAGGTCTAGGTCCTTGATTCTTGATTACACTTACAATCAATCTTTGTATTGGTTTTATAGAGTTGTAATCTTGAATTTTGTCAATAATCCAAAATAAGATATCCTTGTTGTTGTTCTTGTGGTAACAACACACTTGGGTGATCTTAGGTGTTGAAGAGTGTGGGAAGATTGTGGTAATCTCCTTGAAGGTGTTATAAGAGGATTGTGGTAATCCTCAAGGTGGTGTTGTATTAATTTTGGTAATTAATAAAACTCTTTTCCTTTTTGAAACCCATCCCGGATATACTGGGGTGGTAGAGCACGTTGTCCCTAGGTGGGGTGAAGCTCTTTAAATCGACGTGTGTTGTTTATTTTCGAAAAAGAGGGCAAAATCTGACAAATCGGGATAATCTATTCACCCCCCTCTAGATTATCGTAGCCACTTGGACTAACAAGTGGTATCAAAGCCAAACTCTTTGGCTAGCTCGTTCCGAGTAAAGAGGAAAGATCCATGGCTACGAATGACGCTTATCTCACCATCGGCGCCTCCACTAACAAGCCACCACTATTCGACGCCAACAACTACGCATTTTGGAAAGACTGTATGGAGTGCTTTCTACAAGGGTGCGGGTTCGACATTTGGAATGTGGTCGTTGAAGGAGTTGCTCAACCAACCAAGAAATTGGAGGACGGCACCTCGGCTCCTAAACCTTTCAAGGAGTTCGATGAAAATGACAAGAAGGCCTTCTCTCTAAACGGTAAGGCCTTAAATATTTTGCATTGTTCTCTTACTGCCACCGAGTATAATCGCATAAGAGGCATAAGGTCGGCACATGAAGTTTGGGAAAAATTGGAGACTATTTATGAAGGGACTAAGAAGGTCAAGCAAGCAAGAAAGACCATGCTTGTTAAAGATTTTGAAAACTTTAACATGCATGATGGTGAAAGCATCTCAAAGATGGTGGAAAGGCTTGACAACATTGTCAATCTTCTTGTGGCCCTCGGTAAAGTCATCTCCGAAGAAGACAAGGTGACTAAGGTATTGAATGCACAAAATTTTGAGACACTCAAGTTCGACGAGCTCATAGGGAATCTCCTCATCTATGAAGTCTATCTCAAGGAAAGAAAAAATTCCAAACCATCCATAAATCAATCGGGTATGCAAATTATTCCTAAAGGTCTTGCTTCTTCTTCTAATAATGCATACTATGATAATGACGATGATGATGAGGATACGGCCGCACTTGTTCGAAAATTTGCAAAATTTGTGAATAAAAATAAAGCAAGAAAACCGAGAGATAATGCTTGCTTTAAATGCGGAAAACCCAGGCACTTCATTGCCGATTGCCCAAAACTCGATGAGGAGGAACAAAAGAAAAAGAAAGCTCTAAATGCGGAGGTCAAAACTTGGGATGAACTACTTGAAACAACCGACGAGGAAGGAGAAACCGAACATGGTCTTATGGCCATAGACGATGAAAATAATGAGGTACACTCTAACTCTTCTACCTCCTCCTTAGTTGATGAATTACAATGTGATTTTGATGAATTACAAATTGAGTTTCAAAATTTGATTGTTAAATACAAGTCTTTGAAAAAGGAGCATAAAGAGCTTAAAATTGAAAAGGAAAAATTATTTACCTCTTATGAATCTTTTGACAAAGCTCATGCTCTTACTCTTACTAGAGTTCACTCTCTTGAAACCGAAAAAGAATCGCTCACCAAAGATCTTGAATGTTTGAAAAAAGATGTGCATCGTTTCAACATAAGCACGGATAATGTTACAAAAATTTTAGATGCACAAAGAGGTGAGCATTCCAAATTAGGACTTGGTTATAAACCATTTCAAAATATTTCTAAGAAAAATAACCAAGGTCCGACTTTCGTACATGCTAGTAGCTCTTATACTCCTACTTGTTTTTATTGTGGCAAAGTTGGACATTATGCTAACAATTGCAAATTGAGAAATAGCTCTAGTCATATTTGGAGACCTAAAGGTCTCAAGACTAACCCCCATGGACCCCCAAAATTATAGGGTACCTAAAAGAAAATCTTTTGTAGGTAATAGGGGCCATAACAACCATGGAAGATTCAAAATGGCTCGTGGACAATGGATGTTCACGCCATATGACCGGGAGAAGAGAAATTTTTACCAACATCAAGCTCCAAGAAGAGGGTATGGTCATGTTCGACAATGGCAAAGGAAGAATTCTTGGAAATGGAGAAATTGGTAACTCTTCTTTTTCTCTTAGTAATGTTCTTTTAGTAGAAGGGCTTAAGTTTAATTTGATAAGTGTTAGCTAACTTTTCGATTCAAATTATGATATTTCTTTCAATAAAGAAAAATGCCTTATTCTTAAAAATGGTAAAATTATTTGTGAAGCAAATAGAAAAGGCAATCTTTACAAAATTTGTACAAGTGATTTGGTTAGTCAAAATGTTTCTTGTCTTGTCGCCAATAATGATTTAACTAGTTTATGACATAGGCGACTTGAACATGTTGGATACAAGAATTTGAAAAATATTTACAAAAACCAACATGTAAATGGACTACCCAAATTGAATTTTGAAAATCTTGGCTTATGTGACACTTGTCAAAAGAACAAATTAGTTAAAAGTAGTTTCAAGCCCAAAAATGAAATTTCCACAACCAAACCCCTACAATTGCTTCACCTTGATTTGTATGGGGATATTGGTACGGCTAGTCTAAGTGGAAAATATTGCACTTTTGTTATTGTCGATGATTTTCTAGATATACTTGGGCTCTTTTTCTTACCAATAAAAGCGATGCCGTTAATAAGTTTGTTAAGTTGTGTAGACTTATTGAAAATGAAAAGGAAGATACTATTAAGTCTATCCGAAGTGATCGAGGTGGAGAATTTGATGGCGAATTTAGAGTCTTTTGTGAAACCAAGGGATATGCACATAATTTTTCGGCCCCAAGGACACCTCAACAAAATGGAGTAGCCGAAAGGAAAAATGGGACACTACAAGATATGAGTCGGTCCATGCTCAATGAATTCTCTCTTCCAAAATATTTTTGGACCGAAGCCATAAGTACCGCTTGCTATGTCATTAATCGGGTTTATATTCGTCCTAAGATGAATAAAACTCCATATGAGCTTTGGAAAGGAAGAACTCCAAATATTAGTTACTTCAAAATATTTGGATGTAAGTGTTTTATTTTGAATACTAAGGATCAATTGGACAAACTTGATCCTAAAGCCAATGAAGGAATTTTTATGGGGTATTCTACAAAAAGCAAAGCATATCGGGTTTACAATAAGACTAGTGGTGTTGTTGAAGAATCCATCCATGTCAAATTCAATGAAGCTTCGGGTGTTGAAAGGATACCCAATGATGAAAGTGATGAAGAGGATATTATTGAACCCATTGTTCAAAATGATTCTCAAAATGATCAACCTTCTACTTCATTGATCAACCATTCACTTCTAATGTTCCTCAAGAAGATAGAGGTGACATTTTGGATCTTCCCGTGGCAATGAAATTTAAGGGAGATCATCCAAAAGATCTTATTATTGGTGATCCCCTTGATAGAGTGATGACCCGAAGAGGATTTGCCGAGAAAGCTCTTATATCTCAAAAAGAGCCTAAAAATGCTAAGGAGGCTATTGAGGATGAGGATTGGTTTTTGGAGATGCAAGAAGAGTTGAATCAATTTGAAAGAAATGATGTATGGGAATTGGTACCTTGTCCTCCATCTCAAAATATTATTGGTACTAAATGGGTGTTCCGGAACAAACTTGATGATCAAGGCAACATTGTTCAAAACAAGGCAAGGTTAGTAGCTCAAGGGTATTGTCAAGAAGAAGGTATTGACTATGATGAAACTTTTGCACCCGTAACACGTTTTGAAGCTATTCGTATTTTACTTGTCTATTCTTGTTTCAAAAATTTCAAGCTTTACCAAATGGATGTTAAATCTGCTTTCTTAAATGGTTTCATTCAAGAAGAAGTCTATGTAAAACAACCTCTGGGGTTTGAAAATTTTTCTAGGCCTAATGGTGTTTATAAACTTAAAAAGGCCTTGTATGATTTAAAACAAGCACCCCGTGCATGGTATGATAGACTTAGCTCTTTTCTTTTACAAAATGGTTTTACAAGAGGTAAAGTTGATACTACTCTCTTTGTTTTTGAAAAAGGGCAAGATTGCTTACTTGTGCAAATTTATGTTGATGATATCATATTTGGTGCTACTAATGAATCTTTGTGCAAGAAATTTTCTAAGTTGATGCAAGGTGAATTTGAAATGAGCATGATGGGGGAGCTTAATTTCTTCCTTGACTTCAAATTAAGCAAAGTAAAGAAGGTATCTACATTTTGCAATCTAAATATACAAAAGAACTTTTGAAAAAGTTCGGCATTGAAGAAGGAAGAACCGTCTCTACCCCTATGGCGACAAATGTCAAAATTGACAAAGATGAGAAAGGCAAGTCCGTAGATGAATCAAAGTATCAAGGTATGATTGGTAGTTTACTCTATTTAATCGCAAGTAGACCCGACATTCTTCATGCCGTATGCCTATGTGCTCATTTTCAAAGCAATCCCAAAGAATCTCATATGAGTGCCGTAAAAAGGATTTTTTGATATTTGAAAGGCACTATTCAATATGGTTTATTTTATCCAAAGAATAAAAATTTTTCTCTTAAAGGTTATAGTGATTCGGATTATGCGGGAAATATTGATGATCGGAAAAGTACCTCCAGATCATGTCAATTTTTAGGCGATTGCCTAGTATCTTGGTTTTCAAAGAAACAAAATTGTGTTTCATTTTCAACGGCCGAAGCCGAATATATTTCCGCAGCGTTTTGTTGTACTCAACTTCTTTGGATGAAACAAACCTTAGCGGATTACAAACTTTCTTTTGAAAATGTTCCTATCTTTTGTGATAACATATCCGCTATTAATATTGCTCAAAACCCGGTTCATCATAACCATACTAAACATATTGAGATTCGACATCATTTTCTAAGGGATTGTGTTTCTAAACGAAAAATTGAGATATCTTTCGTACCATCTCAAGATCAATTGGCGGATATTTTTACAAAACCGGTATCTCCCGAGACTTTTGTGTCAATACGAGCTCGGTTAGGCATAATGCATATTGAATGAGGTTTACATTTGTATTTTGCATGTTTTTAAAACTTAGGGGCGAAAAATCGGATTTTTGGTTAAAATTTTGGATTTTTGGAAAACAGAATAAGACAGTGGGCTGGCTGGGGTGAGGGAATCCGGTCGCCCTTGCCGTCGACCGGTCGCCCACACCGTCGACTGATCGCCCACTGCCATTTTATGGATTTAAAGGTCTCTGTCTTCAGACTTAGCTATTTTGGCTTATTTTCTCTATCTTTCGTTCCCTTCGCCAATTGCACACATGTTTCACTTCAAATTTGTTCTCTTGCATGTATTTCATATCTTGGACTTAATATAGCTCGATTATCATCATCTTTGCTCATCTTTACCGATTGAATGGTAAGAATTCTACTCTCTTTTGCTCAATTGGGTTGAACCCTTGCGTTTTTGGCTTTTGTTTAATTTTCTTGTTATAAATGTCATATGATTGTTACGAGCTTATTCATTATGATGTATTGCATTGTGTTTGTAATGATTTGGTGATGAAATTTTTTGGCTTTATTCATTTACAAGGGCTTTATACAACCTCTTTCATTTTTTACGTCCACAAGGTGTTCGATGAATTGTCACAAAGAATTTTCTCTCTTAATCATGACTCTTATGCTTTTACACGTCTTGTATGTTTCTTGAGATCATGACTTGACAATCAAGACGGGCTTATGGATATCAAATGATTACATTCTCCCATTTCTCTTTGGATTCTACGACTACTCTTCCAAATGGTTGATAAACTTGACTCTTTGGCGCACTTTGATATACATGTTTGATGTCTTTATCATCCTAACATTCTTTTTGATGATTCCAAAGGGGGAGAAACAGGAAATTGGCTTATTAGCTCAAAGAATCTTATAAAAGCTCAAGAAAGAAGCTATAAGTTATGGCCATTTAAAGCCATAAGTTGTGAAGTGCTCTTAGTCCAATGGTTGTATTATGGACTTGTTGGCATGAATTATGAGTACTTGTGACAGGGGGAGCCTCTAAGCTCTTGACATTTTTGGTTATCTAGTATTAGCTTGTGCTTCTAGCTTATTGTTATCATTCTTATTCATATGCTTATTGATAGGGGGAACTTTTGTAAAATATTTTTTTCAAACGGATAGTTTACTCTTAAAACGGAAAATTGTTTTGTTTTTAATATCGTCCTCTTGAAAATTGTTTTGGTTTGTAATCATAAAAAAAAGGGAGTTTGCTAAGTGTAACGGCCCGCCTTCCAGATCGACGACTGTCCCCACAAACCAACACGAGTCTTTCCAGCGCGCTTTGTCCTTACTCACGCGCACCCTGAGAGCAGCTTCCCAGGGGGTCACCCATCATGACATTGCTCCAGGCCAGAACGCTTAAGTTTGGAGTTTTTACATGATGAGCACCAGAAAAGAAGATGCATCTTGTTGGTATGAGTAGTACCTATTCTTTTAAGCTATCCTCAACTGTATAGTCCCATATCTATACAGTCTCAGAATATCCTCTTCTTTGGGTGTGAGATCAGTTCATTCATGTCCCCCTCCGCCTAGAAGCCTGCCAGGAGCCGCTCCATGTCTGTGCCTTATTGCACCGGCGATCACTCCCCGCCCTCCTTGGCCCCGGGTGTCACAAGCCCACCAGATTCCACTTGGTTCGTCCCCGAACCACACCATACTAGGAGAGGTCCCGCTCTGATACCATCTGTAACGGCCCACTTTCCAGATCGACGACTATTCCCACAAACCAACACGAGTCTTTCCAAATACGCTTTGTCCTTACTCACGCGCACTCGAGAGCAAGCTTTCCCGGGGTCACCCATCATGACATTGCTCCGCCAAGCACGCTTAACTTCGAGTATTTACATGATGAGCACCAGAAAAGAAGATGCATCTTGTTGGTATGAGTAGTACCTATCAAATCTTTTAAGCTCTCCTCAACTATATAGTCCCATATCTACACAGTCTCAGAATATCCTCTTCTTTGGGTGTGAGATCAGTTCATTCAAGTCCCCCTCCGCCTAGAAGCCTGCCAGGAGCCGCTCCATGTCCGTGCCTTATTGCACCGGCGATCACTCCCCGCCCTCTTCGGCCCCAGGTGTCACATTAAGTTAAAATATTTTTATCATGATTTTGATGATTTTGTTCAAATGCGTTTTTATACCAAAACAATGTCCCTAAATGTTGTCTAAATACTTCCGATCGATTTAAAATATTTTTACTATTTTTCAGAGTATTTCTTGGAGTTTATTTTCGATATAAAATTGGACAACACTTTGGTTTCAGGCTCGACTGGTCGCCCTATAGGGCAACCTGTACCTGAGTTGAGTTTTGAAACAAAAAACGGGACGTATGAAAAATAGGGGAGGGCGACCGACGACCCATAGGTCGACCGGTACCTGGGAAGCCCTCCTCAAGAGCAGACTTCTCTGTTTCGATTTTTGACAACCCCCAACCGGTCAAGCATAAGGGCGATCGGTCGAACCCCCCTTTGACCGGTCCCCCTGTGTAAAAATTGCAGCAAACTCATTTCAAACTTATCTCTGCGCGACCGGTCGAACCCTTCTTTTATCAGCAAACTATCCGTTGCATTTTCAGACAGCTTTTCCCTAATTTGTGGGATTGATTTCTAACATCTATAATCTTGATTTTAAATGGTTTCTTTTGCAGAAAATCACTCCCCATGGAGGAGCCTATGTCTGGAAATTAAGCCAAGACATCTCCTATAAATAGAGGCTTCATTCAAGCAACAAGACACAATACAACATACAAGCAAAGAGCATACAATCAAACACTTTCATATCTTGTTGTATTCTAGCCTAAGTACTTTCACTTGCACACTCTTAAGGTCTAGGTCCTTGATTCTTGATTACACTTGCACTCAATCTTTGTATTGGTTTTATAGAGTTGTAATCTTGAATTTTGTCAATCATCCAAAATAAGATATCCTTGTTGTTGTTCTTGTGGTAAGAGCACACTTGGGTGATCTTAGGTGTTGAAGAGTGTGGTACTCTTTATAGGTGTTGAAGGAAGATTGTGGTAATCTCCTTGAAGGTGTTGTAAGAGGATTGTGGTAATCCTCAAGGTGGTGTTGTATTAATTTTGGTAATTAATAAAACTCTTTTCCTTTTTGAAACTCATCCCGGATATACTGGGGTGGTAGAGTACGTAGTCTCTAGGTGGGGTGAAACTCTTTAAATCAATGTGTGTTGTTTATTTTCTGCACTTTAGTTTTCATTCTTGCTTGATTATTCGAAAAAGAGGGCAAAATCTAAAAAACCGGGATAATCTATTCACCCCCTCTAAATTATCGTAGCCACTTGGACTAACAGGTGGCTAAGCTTTTGTTAATAATAGGGGTTCTAGGTTTATTCTAGTTGATGGAGACGTAATATTGGTTTGTAGGTATGATATATTCTTGTATTTGTGTATAGGTAAATGTGTACTTATATGTGTCACGATGTATAGTTAGATATGATTCAGTGTGTAATTAGTTAATATTTGTTGTATATATAATTGTTCTGCACAGTTGTGTTTGCTCTATTCTTATATGTTTTGTGCTATTTACTTACACATGTTTTGTTGTATAATTAGTTAATTTTTGATGTGTGTAACTATGGTTCTGTATACTTGTGTTTTGCTGGATTTTTCTATGTGTTTTGTTGTATATGTATCTGTGTTTTGTTGTATAATTATATATATTGGTGTGTACTTATTTTTGTGTATTTTGTGATATGATAGGAATATTGTATCTACAAGCATGGTAAAAAGAGGTAGAAATGGTGGCGATGTTGGCGAAGGCAGTAGGCAGGGGCATGTGTCTTCTGCAAAGAGGGCGAAGGGAACGGGCGGGAATGTGAATGATTCATTCCCAAAGTTAGTAACCCACTCAACAACATCATTATTTGTTGAATCAATGAAGGGATTGAATCCACAACAGAAGAGTTCAGTTGTGGAGATGGGGTTTGGGACGTTGTTGGAAGTTAAGATTGACAAATCCCCTTCGCGGCTGATGTATTGGTTGGTGGATAGTTTCAATCCTACGAGTTGTGAACTGGCTTTAAACGGTGGAAGGTTACTCCGTTGTGGTGTAAAGGATATTGAAAGGGTTCTTGGGTTTCCTAATGGGAATATACCTATTGTAAAGAAGATGAAGTCGTATACGTGTGACTTGTATTATCAGTGGCGCAATTTTCTTGAGGCTAGTGCAAGTGGTGTGTACAAAATAAAGGTTCAGGTTGTCCGACAGAGAATGAAGGCTGAGTTTGACACCGGTCCATGGTTTAAGAGACATTTATTGTGTTGGTTGATTGTTGCATCATTGGAAACATTTAGTCTGGGTATGTCAACCCGTTAATTATGAAGTGCCTGGAAAATGTGGGGAATATCATAAATTTAAATTAGTGCGAGTACACTTTGGATATGTTGGTTTTGAATAAAATGAAATGGGATGCTTTGAAGAAGTTGGAGTTTAATGGTCCCTTCTTATTTTTGCTTATTTGGTCATTCATCTGGGAGTATCTTCAACTCAGGCTTAGAAGGTCCCTAAAAAGAAAAAGAAGTATGGCTATAGTCTTGCAGTCCAAGGCGATGTCGATTGATGTGTTCTTACCTCTATTTAATGCCAGAAGTCAATTGGAAGAGGGCGACCGACCGAGACTCTTTCAAGCTAACCTTGGTCTGCTTCTTCATTGAACAAAAGTGAGGTCTTTTTTTCCGGTGTCGGCTTACGGCTAATAGCCCTAAGAGAAGCAGTATAAGGTCTACTTTCTGGGAAAGTTTCACCCAAAGACTTTCTATCCCTATTTATATCACTAAAGACAATATGCTACCATAAAAGTCTTTTTGCATCGATACCATATTGAACAATACTACTGGCAGACGTGTCATATCTCCGAAAAGACGAGTGAATAGCTGGAATGTTGAGTTCCTTCATCAAATGAAGAGCTACAACAGCTATATTAAGCAGGAACACCCGATTATGATGGTAGATCACTTACTTCGATCTACATCTCCTCGTGCTCGCCTATGGCTTATACCCTGACTAGAACGGGTCCCTTCGACTAGTTGTCTGTCGCCTCTTTGCACACCCGCCAAAAAGGTTAGTGTTCTGAAAGTGTTCACTTCCTCTTCTTAGTAGATGCGAGGCTCTTCTTTCTGTTGACCGCAGAAAGTATCCTTACGTAACTATCAAAACAGAACAACTAAGGAGAGTCAAATGCAAAGGGCTTGATCTAGAGGGTGCTCCATTTTTCGACTTTACAGGCCCCCTAGGGGCAACCCATGTGACGGCCGAGCTTTTTCCTTAGTCAAATTCATTTTTCGGGTTGGTACCAACGGACACCGCTAATCTTGTTAATGAGTTCCCCGAGAGGTCATATCCTGCTCGCCGAGATGCACTTTTCTAACAAAAAAAAGGGTTCCTCGTGTTATGTAACCAATTCATCAATTCAAAGGAGCTCTGCTCATCTGCAACTGTTGTGACTGAGTCTTCTTAGCTTCATCTACGCAGTGTCACTTTCTCTAATAAGAGATTTGACCTCTCTATATACTCTATTGTATTGTACCGTATCGTACCGTATAGATCTATTGAGTGAGAAAAGGGAGAAAACTCTAAAACTCTGCAACCCGTCGCTATGGATTGATTGTCCCTACTAACTACATGGTAGTGGTCTAGGGAGCACAATTGCTAGAGCACGAGAGAATGAAGAGTAATGATTTCAGCAAGAGCAACTAGACGGACTACTATAGTGAGTCTAGTGACTACTAGAGTAGAGTTAAGTCAAAAGGTATGGTATAGCGAGCCTCTGGGATCTCCTGTAAACCCCCATGATGTGGTAAATGGAGGATATTAGGGGAAGTAGTGAGTGGAGATCCCCCTGCAGAGAGCCGAATGAGGGGAGACCTTCACATCCGGTTCGGTGGGGGTATCTCCTTGGTACAGGATTTTCCCATAATGGCCATGAACGATTGCTCTTGGAGTCGCCAAATAAGGCTTAGCTGATCGTATTACTACAGAGTCAACTTGAACAAGTATAACTTGACCCTCTTCTTTCCAAAAATGCCCCATCCTACTAACCGCTGACACTAATTATGTTAGCCGCAAGGCTGCACATGAATCTGACTCTATCAATTTGATTTTTCCTCTTGCTTTTGGTGAATTTCCGGTGCTTGATGCAATAACCGGTCTGACAGTAGTCACTCTTGGTCTTTTATCCCTTATCCCTAAATCCCTAACCACGGTTGAAAACCCAAAGTGTTAACAAGTTAGAATATCCCTTGTTCTCTTAACCGGTATTAGTCCCTTAGAAGCTCGAAATCTTGCCGTTGTTCTTGGTGAGTGAATAGCTATGAGTGACTAAATTAGTGGATTGATCGCTGACTCCTTAGCCTTGGCGGCTCCAGTCTTTTCTTGGTGTGATTATATTAGCCGCTAAGGAATATCACCATTGTTGGAATCGAGCTCGGGAGAGAAGGATTAATAGTAGAACTAGGTTTATCATCCCCCATTAAGTTTAATTTGGTTTATAGTCAAAGAAGAGAAGAGTAAGATTTAACAGTATAAATCTCACTCGATAAATGACTTTTGAATGGAGATCTTAGACGAGAAGGAAGATCTTATTGGATTTATCAGCGACTGGTACTCGAATATGCCTTCTATCTAACAAAGCGTAGTCTCTAAACTTACCCTGATGCCCTGCTAAGTCAGCCGCCATCCACACCATAACATGGTGGGAAAGCGAAAACAACGCACATGAAAGGTAGTAGCCTAATGTAATGGCTGCCTGGCGTTGAAGGAAATTACTAGAGAAGAACGTTCGAGGGTTATGTGTATTGCTCACTCACTCCTTTTATACAAGGAAAGGACAAATACGGATACTAATGTTAGAAGCGTGTCCATCCTAATAGAAGTGTGTTCCTCAACTACTATATCCGTGGTTTCCCTAGCGAGAGTTGAATAACTACTCCTACTATAAGACTAGAAACTGGGTAACATTAGAGTTGATAAAGTGCGTGCCACACTATGACATCCAATAGCAGAGACAGAAATCAAGCCCGTCTTAGCTAAAATCTTTATTTTCTTATCTTTCTCCTAGAAGCCAATCATGCAGTCTAGCTCTACTTTACTACGCTTTCTCTTGTTTTGTTCGATCACAAACAGTTACCGAAAGAGAGATACTCAATCCGTTACCATGACTAGACTGATAGGATGATCAAACAAGGATGAAAAGCTACATATTCTCCTTCTCCTGTTAGTTAGAGAGGAATAAAAACCTATCTTATTGGTTCTTCTTCTTTCGAAACTTAACCATGAAAGTCAGTCAACTCTTTCAGATCCTCGATTACACAGTTGACCACACGCATTCAACGGTAGGGAGTAAGTCCTTCTGTTTACAATTTTGAAGAGAAATTCCAGGGATACTACCAGGACAACAGCCTCTTGCCTTGGTATAAAACCCTTGACCGTCTTCCGAAGTTATAAAAAATCTACAGCTATTCTCCTCAAAATGAGTTGATTTGCGTGAGCAATTCAACATAAAAAGGTGGGTGGTGGCATGCAGGTATTTTCCATTCTTAAAGCATGCGTTTGATGTATATTTAATAAGATAAAAGTGTATAGATAATGTTATTGTCATGTATTATTGATGTTGTGTTTTTGATGTTTTATACATAAATTGGATTTTATGGATGTTTTCTGCATCATTATTTTTAGTGTTTACATATCAGGACTTTGGTGTATAGTTAATATATTAATAGTGTATGGATAGTGATATAGTTGTGTATACATAGTGAAATAGTTTGTAGATTTTCCATTATTGTATACTTAAAGTACATTTAATGGTTACTTAATAGTAAAATATTGTATACATAGTACTATAGTTTTGTAGATTTAACATTACTGTTTGTTTTTTATAGGGTTATGTTGGGAAAGTTTTGGCTAAATTAGCCAGGATGGCGTCTGATGTTGTGGATATTATATTCATGGTCAAGGATGCACCAAGGGAGATTGCAGTTGACCCGGGTTTTCCCAGAATTGAGGCGGTGGCGCGGAACCTGATTTGTGAAAAAGGAGCGAATGGCTCAAACAAAAAGGCATCTGATGGTTGTAAGACTCAAAACGATGATGCATTTTGGAATAATCCTGAAAACATAGCGGCATTGGAGAAGGTTGAGAATGTTGTGTTATAGAGGGAGGAATTCAAGAAATGGTTTGACGATGCACCGAGCTTTAGTAAGGGGTTTACACAAGATTTTCCTGATCCAGTTTGGGGTTCTGTTTTAGAGACGACACGACATTACCAGGAGAAAAATATTGGGGGAGAGAAAGAAAAGGGCGGCAACGTTGATGACCGTCTGAATATAAG
This sequence comes from Rehmannia glutinosa, assembly GCA_016081115.2. NCBI lineage: Eukaryota > Viridiplantae > Streptophyta > Magnoliopsida > Lamiales > Orobanchaceae > Rehmannia > Rehmannia glutinosa. The sequence goes on along the minus strand of JABTTQ020002028.1, from coordinate 480,955 downwards.
TCAATTTTTATATGTTTGGTGTACTTGTTAATGTTGATTTTTAACTTCAATTTTTCTTATTTTAGGTTGGTGAAACGGTGGTCAGGGAGGCTGATGTTGAGGCTGGCGCTGGTGGAACGGTCGTAGGGGAAGGTGAGATCCCATATTCGACTGCAGTCCTGGTGGGTAGAGAAAAAGTAACTGATAAAGCTGAGGCGAAGGGCATTACTGAGGGTGGAGGCAATGTGAAGAGCGAAGTTGGTACTTCAAGGGGGCGTGGTAGAACTAAGGTTTGTGCAAGGAAAAGTCAGGGGAAGCCTCGCAAGACGGAAGTATTGACATCCCCATTTAAGTGCGATGCATCGATGTTGTCGAAACAAGAATCACAACATGATAGCGAAAAGGGTTTTTGAGAATCCGGATGAGGATAAGTATATATATTTTTTGTTTTTGTTTCTTTTATTTATTTTTTTAGTTTTTTAACAGTTGCTTACCCTTTTTTAATTTTGTATAGGGATGAGGTAAAAATGAGGTTATTTTCAAGGTGGGTGATCGGTTGTTGTATAGGGATGAGTTCAAGTCCATGAGGTCAGGCTGTTATGTCAATGTAGTTGTGCTTGACGTTTGGTCGGTGATTTTAAACTCTAAGGAGAAACTTAAGGCTGTTGGGTCGCCGTCGAGATTTTTTGCAATGACATATTGCACGGTATGTGTTTTATTTTCTCCATTTTCTTTTTTTTGAAATTGCATTGTTTATTGTATAGATAGTTTGATATTGCTTTATATTTAGATATAGTTTCTTGTATAGATAGGCTGATTTTGTTGTATATTTAGATGATGTGAGTTTGATGTGGAGTTAGAAATTACTTGTTGTTTAGATATTGTTAATTTGATGTGCAGTTAGGCATATGTTGATGTATAGTTAGTGGGTTTTCCTATATGTATTATAATTAAATTATGTGATTTGTATGTAAAGGTCATCACAAGTTTAACATTAATTATTGCAGTTGTTCACCGTTGTGATGCCAAGTAGCAAGCTCGATGAATAAGGTCTGTTGACATTATTCTCACGTAATTTCAATGCCAAGTTCTCCGAGGCCAATTTAGTTAGGCTGCAAGCCATTGATATGGTTTTTGTTTGTTTGTTTGTGTTACATTGTGTTTTATTGTTTTAGATTATCGTGGTCTAAAGTCCAAGTCTCACGATATCTTTGGTTGGTTATTTTTTTATTTTGCAGTTTTTCTTCTCCATATGCAAGAGTGAACATATTTATGTTATCTACTATATATGATATTAAGAGGAGATTTGTTCACATTTTGGATAATTGTTCGCCTGTTTTTTTAGCTTCACCGCAAGTGTACTGTGTATGTTATAGAAAAAGGGTAGCAAGGTCGTATCCACGGAGACTAATAAATTTATGTACTAAATATTGAACTAAGATAGCTTTATTTTTATTTAGACGATCGTAATTTAATGATTGTTGTTGTGAGATTAAGACAAAAATGGACTACCAAAACACAAAATTAAGAGACACAATTGATAGAATTATCAAGAAGATGAAATGGATTTCCGAGTTAAGGTTTCGATTAATAACCCTCTTGTTGTACGATTTAATCCAAGCCAAGTTATTATCGCTATTCCTATAAGACGATCACAAAGATATTTTATCCTCCCTCTCGAGATGCATATAAAATGTAGATTGAAATACTTATGCTAGCATCTCTACTCAACATGAAGTACTCAACTCCCAAAAGTTCAAAAGATCAAATGCCTTCACAAATATTTACAAACCTCTCGATTCATACAAATATTCATGTCGAGTACTCAAGATCTAATATTGAAACTCATCTCTCGAATTATGAATCAATATATCAAACAAGTTAAATCATTGATCAAGTGATAAAACAAGAATAAGCTCAAAGTACTCAAATAGGTTTCAAAATAATAACTTCAACTAGAATTAAAACATCCAACAAGATTTCATTAATCTACTTCCAAAACCCGGAAATCTAAAGAGTTTAGCTACACATGATCTCTAAACAATCCACATACAAATTGTTCATAGCCATGACAACTAGAAAATGAAAGATGAAAACTACAAGAGAAGCAAGAAAACTTAGAAAAGTCGACAATCTCTCGATATATCTCCGTTCCTTTAGCTCCGGTGCAACCCGATTATCCCTTGATGTCTTCTTCCAAGAATATACTCTTGTCTTGTGTTGTAGATCCCAAAAAATGCCAGAATCAGCCTGTGTGCGCCCCCCAAAAAGCCTTTTTATACCCACCTTCAAGTTTAGGGCAAAATGCTGCAGATTGTGGGATTCCAGCGCAGACGCACGGGTCATGCGCCCACTGCACGGGCTACCCGTGCGTCACCCCGTAGCGAAGCTTTTGCTTTTTACCAAACACGCACGGGTCGTGTGCCCCTTGCACGGGCTACCCGTGCGTGATGCTGTATGGATATGCAACTCTCCAGTGGCGCACGGGCTACTCGTGTGCCATGCCGTAGGCTCAGACATCATTTCTTCACGGGCACACGGGTGGTGCCTATAGCACGCCCAACCCGTGTGCTCTCTGTATTCTTCTTAAACGCCTATCTTTCGCTCCTTCACGCTTCACTTTCCGTATATTCACTCCATTTTCGATGCTTCCACTTTGCAAGGTTCACATTTGTACTCAATTTGCTTCAAATATCATGAAATTTCTATAAAAACAAGCAAAGTGTAATATCTTTTCCAAAAAGAGTGAATACGTAACATTTTACATGAGTATATGCATGTTTGCCCATCAATTTAGTCATAAATATGCTCCAAAATACATGCAAAACTCACACCTATCAAAATCCCCCAAACTTAAACCGTTGACCGTCCCGATCAACAATTTTGAAAACACGATAAAGCTCAACAGGGAGATGAGAAAAAAAACGCACACAAAGGACTCAAAAGTAGATCCATATTGTTCGTCATGAATGTTGAGCACAACCCAATCAAGCCTCAAATATCTGATCAATGAGCACGCTTCAAGTAAAACAAAGTGAAATGCTCTAAATTCCAACTCTCAAAGTTATGTGTATACTCTCATCTCACGAGAATATGGGATGTGTTTTCGCTTGAATCAATTCAATGTCGCAAAATTACCATAAGCTTGCAATTCGTCTCATATCTCTGCCACTAGAATGTATGCACTTCGTGAATCAAAAAGGACTTTCTTATTTGGTTGTAACGAAGGCTCTTTGGTTAGGGTAGGAAATTTTGGACAAAGTGACTCAAACTCGAGCATATAACTGGTAAGCATATCAATCCTCTACATAATAGTTCCATATGTTACTCCAATCATCCCTTATTTTTATCAACTTTCCTTGTTTCCATCTCTTTCTTTCTTTTGAAAATTGCCTTAAATTACAATCCTTCGCCCCCAAATTCGTTTCTACGAGAATTCACATTATATTCTCGATTTGTTTTTTGTTTTTTTTTGTGTTTTTTTTACTCATTTTCTTCCTTTTTTGTTTCAATTAACCACTTATGCTCATTATCCCACTTTTCAGTTCCCACTCCTTCAACTCCATTTATTTCCTTTACTCCACGTTATACACTCGAGTTTAGGGTGATGGATCTATCAAGTTCAAAGCTTAAATCTTGTGGTTATCAAAAGAATAGGCAATAGGCTCAACTTGGCTAACAAGGAATTTCATCATCTTTAGGAAAGCAAAAGGTTAGAAAGGCTAACAAAGATGGCCTTTTATCACATTCACAATTTGCATACAACATGTGGCTTCGACAGAGATACCCGAGCAAGTTCTAGCATTCTGACAACATGAATGATACCCTCAATCACAACAAGACTGCAAAAGATATAAGCAGTAGAGGCTCAAAGCTCACAGGCTTGTCAAAATGTAATTCAAAGCATCAAACCAAGTTTTCATATTAACATGCTCAATGTCATCTATTCAAGGCTCAATCAACTCATACTCATCATCCAATTCCAACAATACAAATCTTTCAAAATCACTACACAAACAATAAGTTGCACAAAAAAAAACAGGTCAACTCACTCTCTAACCACTAAGAAAGCAATAGACGTGCTAAAACCATAAACGTGCTCTAATGCAATGCCACCTAGAATGCTCTAATGCAACTATATGAAAACACAACATGCAATTTATTTATTTTTTTTTAAATTTTTTTTTTGTATCCACACTTTTCATATATTAAACTACTATCTCTCCCCCCCAAACTTGAATGAAATTATATGGTCCTAAGGGGAAAAATAGAATTTCAATAACGAAAAGTGGGGATATACTCCGAATCATCACGGCGGAGGCGGCGGGGAAGTGGCCTTGGGAAATATGCCACATTTGTAATTGTTGGAGCACTTGCCACGTCTCCTTGGAACGCCGATCATAGTGCTCGCGGAACGCGAGAAAATCAGCCCGATGCTGCCTCACATCCTCCCCTTGTTGCCTTAACTCGTCTCCTTGACGATGCAAATCCTCCCCGAAGGCCAATAACATATCCTGAAGATCAGTACCACGCTGGGATCCGCCGCCATGAGATGTACTGGGGCGATCCCTGCTATGTGAGCGTCGGGTGTAAGCATCGCCATGTGGGGACTCGGGGATGTCATATCTAAGTTGAGGGAGAGGAGGTTCCACCCCCATGTCTCTTCTTCTTAGCTCATCTTCTTCCGCAACCAAATCTTCCTCATCCGGAAAACCTTGAACTCGGCGCCTTTTTCTCGCATCTATAGCCTCTGTAATTCGGTTATGTGCGTCAGAGTTCATTAGGAAGTTGGTGGTGTCCGCCAATGTATCAACTGTGGTGTATGTCAGGTTAGGCAACAGGAATGCAACACCTTTCTTCTGTAGAAGTACCAATTGGTTGTCTTCGTTTGCTATGAACTTCATGTGGTGCAACGATGCCAAATTAACCGAGTGCTTCCCGGAATAGGCTCCAAGCCTCGGAAATCGACGTTGAAATGCCGGGCAATAGGGGTAATGAGGCCCCCTATAGAAATCGTACCCCCTTCCCGCCTTACAGATTGTTCAACTTGCTCTGCGAAGTAGGCGGCGGTGTTGTAGGGTGTATTTGTGAGCATACACCATAAGAGATATAACTCCCTCGTTTTCATTCCCCCAATATTTTCCCTGGCAAAGACGGAGGACGCAGTCACACGTTGTATGTATCTGAAAATAGGATTCCGAATCCATGAGGCTTTAGCAGTCCGGGCGGTATACAACATAGGCCCTGTTTGTGGTGTTTCGACCAACATTCTCCAAAAATCGTATTGATCATAATGTTCCATTGGCCTGAAACGAGCATTCGTGGGAACTTCGAAGATGGTGTTCAATTGGGAGATAGATAAACGCCGACGTTCATTCCCCAATTGAAAGTGTATCTCAAAAGGCTCGAAAGCTCCTCCCTGTTTGAGTACTTCCACAGTACTCAAGAATTCCAATGTATAGCGTTTGAACGTCAGCCACCGTCGGCTCATAAAATTGGTCCACCCGACCTTTGTGAAAAGACGCCAAACGTCTTCATGTATCCCCAAAGTGTGAGTGCAATCATCATTAGTGTGACGGGATGGAGCGACTTGGCGACCAACCAAGCGATTGCATCGCTCTATTTCGTTGGCATTCGTCAATACCACACCATAGGCAACTGGACTATTCGGGTCGACTTCTTGCGGCACCTCGTTTCATTGCTGTGCTACACGCACACGTCTCCATCCACCCTGGGGATTTCTTCTCTCCGCCATAAGGGATTTGTACCTGAAATACATTCTATTAGCATCCCACAAATCATTATTGTCAACAACAAAGTAGGGGATTGAAGCTAAAATATTAGGTGATGCACATTCACTCCCCCACGTCACTTTGATCAATCAACCAACCCCAACCAAGCGAGAATTACGGCCATTCTTAGCAAATTATTAACCAAAAGCTCAACAATCATTGGCCATGCCTCATGCATTCTTATTACATTCAAATACACTTCAATTACACAAGCCCACAAAGTGTTTGATAAATTGCTTCAAAGAGTAGTTCAAACAATTCATTGCAAAAATATCAAAATAAGCACCTATCATGATCCCTAATACATAATGGACAAGGAATTCGCAAGGAGAAACGGTGTTCTTACTGAAATTTTCGAAATGAGACTCGAAGTAGACAACTTGAACCCTAGGTGCTCTTACTCAAAATTCTTCAAGCAAACTCGAATTCAATGTAAATTGGAGTTCAAATGTGATGGGGGAGGGATTAAATGGACGAATTTGAGTGATAGTTTGAAAGGTATTTGAAGAAAGTGGAAGAAAGGGAGGGGTGTGCGTTGGGGGTTTTTTTGAAAAAATGAAGAGCAGTGTTAAAACTGATCTGTTTTTTTTTACCTGTTTCCCTTATGGCGCACGGGTGGTGTGCCTGCACACGGGTTACCCGTGCGCCATGCCGTAGCAATTTTTTTCCCTGCAGACACACATAGCGCACGGGTAACCCGTGTGTGATGCCGTAGCATGCTCAATTTCCTCCCAGGTACGCACGGGTAGTGCCCATGGCACGGGCTGCCCGTGCATACCTGTACAACCATTCAAGTAATTTTTTTTTGAAAAATAAAAACACACAAATCACACTCATTAAAACGAAACACACATACCCAATCACTCAAATCACCAAAATTGAAACAAAAACACACAAAAATGAAATTGACACGAAAAACCGTTGGGTTGCCTCCCAACAAGCGATATATTTAACGTCTTTAGCTTGACGCCTGTTTTGTTCAATTACGGGTCGCGCAAGGTGGTGGATGTCACCTCTTCTTGATTTCCTCGGTGGAAGTAGTGCTTAATCCGTTGGCCGTTTACCATGAAAGTCTCACCTTCTTTTGTCAACAATTCCACAATCCCGGGAGGATTCAATACTTTCTTTATCACGAATGGCCCTGACCACTTAGACTTGAGTTTTCCCGGGAAGAATTTAAGGCGTGAATTGTATAGAGCACCGGTTCTCCCCCTAGAAAAACTCTATTTTCTTGATCATCTTATCATGCCACCTCTTGGTTCTTTCTTTATAAATTCGGGAGTTTTCGTAAGCTTCATCCCGAAACTCTTCCATCTCGATTCAAATGGAGCAACCTTTCCTCGCCGCTTTTTGAAAATCCATATTTAGCTTTTTGACCGCCTGCAGAATGCTTTGTGTTCCAACTCTACCGGCAAGTGGCACGATTTCCCGAAAACAAGTTGGTAGGGGGATGTGCCCAACGGTGTCTTATATGCTGTCCGGTATGCCCACAAAGCGTCATCCAATTTTAACGCCCAATCTTTTCGGTTGATGTTCACCGTCTTGTCAAGGATTTGTTTGATCTCCCTGTTAGCCACTTCTGCTTGTCCATTGGCTTGTGGATGATATGCCAATTCAACCTTATGTTTCACCCCATATTTTGCCAACAAGTTGCTCATCAATTTATTTACAAAATGCGACCCTCCGTCACTAATTAAAGCTCTTGGAGTGCCGAATCTAGTAAAGATGTTTTTCTTAAGGAATCGCATTACAACTTGAGCATCATTTGTTGTGGATGGAATCGCATCTACCCAACGGATACATATTCCACAACAAGTAGAATATATTGATAACCCGAAGATGATGGAAATGGGCCCATAAAATCAATCCCCCACATATCGAACAACTCCACTTCGATTACATTTGTCATTGGCATCTCGTGTCTCCTTGAAATGTTTCCCATTCGCTGACACCTGTCACAATGTTGCACAAACAAATAACAGTCATTAAATAAAGTGGGCCAATATAGCCCACTTTGCAATACCTTCATTGCAAGGTGCGAGTTGGGCCAAAATGTCCGCCGGAAGAGCGGAGTGAAATCGTTGTAGGACTCCTCCCATTCTTCTTGAGGCACGCATCTTCTTATGATTTTGTCCGCGCACCTCTTAAAGAGTAGGGGGTCATCCCACATGTAGAACTTTACATCATGTAAGAATTTCTTCTTTTGATACGGTGATAGATTCGGAGGTAGAACTCCTGCAGCCAAGTAGTTGACAAAGTCTGCATACCACGGAAACTTTACCTCAAGCATGAGTAATCGCTCATCAGAAACTCCTCTTTATTAATCCCGCATTCCTTGTGCTCCCTCTGATTTTCTAATCGAGACAAATGGTCTGCTACCATGTTCTCGCATCCTTTCCTGGTCCTTGATTTCCACATCAAACTCTTGCAATAATAAGATCCATCGAATCAACCTTGGTTTCGCATCCTTCTTATCAAAGAGGTATTTGATAGCTGCATGGTCGGTATGCACAATTGTTTTCGTCCCGATCAAGTAAGATTGGAATTTATCGAATGCGAAAACAATCGCCAACATCTCTTTCTCGGTTGTGGTATAATTCTATTGAGCACTGTCCAACGTTCGACTTGCATAGTAGATGAATCTGAACAATTTTTCCCTCTTTTGACCGAGAACAGCCCCTACCGCAAAGTCGCTCGCATCACACATCAGCTCAAATGGTTGACTCCAATCTGGGGCGACAAGTATAGGTGCAATCACCAATGCCTTCTTCAACATTTCGAACGCCTGCAAACATTCATTGGAAAAATTGAAAGCAGCATCGTTTTCTAGCAATTGGCTCAAGGGCTTAGAAATTTTAGAAAAGTCACGAATAAACCTTCTGTAAAATCCGGCATGGCCCAAGAAGCTCCGAATGGCTTTCTCGTTTGTAGGAGGTGGTAATTTCTCAATTGCTACAATCTTTGCCTGATCAACTTCCAAACCTGCGGAAGAGACTCGATGACCAAGCACAATACCATTGCGTACCATAAAATGGCACTTCTCCCAATTGAGGACAAGGTTAGTCTCTTCACATCGCTCTAAGACTAAGGAAAGATTGTGAAGACAATTATCAAAAGAATTACCAAACACAGAGAAATCATCCATAAATACCTCCATAACGTTTCCAATTAAATCATGAAATATAGCCATCATACAACATTGGAAAGTGGCAGGTGCATTACATAACCCAAATGGCATGCGACTAAATGCAAATGTGCCATAAGGACACGTAAATGTTGTTTTTTCCTGATCTTCTGGTGCAATCATGATTTGATTGTACCCGGAATAACCATCTAAAAAGCGATAATAATCGTAACCTGCCAAATGATCCAACATCATATCGATAAAGGGGAGAGGAAAATGATCTTTTCGAGTGGCGTCATTAAGTTTTCTATAATCAATACATATTCGCCACCCTAGAATAATTCTAGTAGCAATTTGTTCCTCATTCTCATTAGTCACAATCAAGTTACCCCCCTTTTTCTAAGATACCACTTGTACGGACTCACCCATGAACTATCAGAGATGGCATAAATGATCCCCGCATCTAACCATTTCAACACTTCCTTCCTAACCACATCTTGCATGATAGGGTTTAATCTTCTTTGGTTCGGCACTGAGGGTTTATAAACATCTTCCATCCGAATTTTATGCATTACAATGGATGGGCTTATGCCTTTTAAATCAGTTATAGACCATCCGAGTGCCAACTTATGTTTTTGTAAAACCCTTAACAATTTATCAAGTTGAGTGGGAGGTAGAAAAGATAAAACGATTACCGGGTTTGCATTATTCGTCCCTAGAAATGCATATTTGAGGTGTTCGGGTAATTGCTTGAGTTCCGGAGTCGATGTATTTGTTTCAGGGTCGCGCATGGGTTGCCCGTGCTCAGGCACGCGGGTCATGCGTGATCCCCTGTCTTCAAGCTTTCCTTCGGCATCAAGCACGGGTTGCCCGTGCTCTGGCACACGGGTCGTGTGCTCTTCAGGACTTCCAGCATTTCCTTCGGCATCACGCATGGGTTTCCCGTGCGTCGACGCACGGCTCATGCGTACCTGGAGGTTTTGCTCCCTGTTTTCCGACATTGCATTCTTGCCTCTTGCGCTCTTGGGTAGTTCCTGCATATGATCTAAGGCACAAACATAGTCGTACAAATCTTGGTTATCAAAATCAAGCCAAATACTCGACATCGAGCATGAGTGTGTTAGCCCAAACTCCAAATCATCTGTAGACAATGCATGATCAACATAATCCTCAATGCACGAACTAACTATATCCAAAAAATTACAATTTTCCACCGAATCATGAAATTTCATTGCCTTATATATAGAAAATAAAACATGCTCATCATTAACACATAATGCGAGCTCTCCTTTCGCACATCTATTAAGGCTTTACCAAAGTGGCTAGAAAGGACGCCCAAGTATCGCTGGAACGCCTCGATCTTCTTCCATATCCGAACCAAGAAATCCACGGGAATATAAATTTATCAACTTTTACCAATACGCCTTCTATAATTCCCCTTGGATACGTAAGTGACCGGTCCGCAAGTTGCAATGTCACCGTGGTTGGCTTCACTTCACCTAGTCCAAGCTTCCTGAAAATGGACAAAGGCATCAAATTAATACTTGCCCCCAAATCACATAACGCTTTATTAAAGAAATTACCACCAATAGCACAAGGGATAGTGAAACTCCCCGGATCTTTCAGTTTTTGTGGTAGCTTTTTTTGGATAATTGCGTTACATTCTTCCGTCAAATTCACCGTTTCAAAGCTTGTCATCTTCCTCTTCTTCGACATAACATCCTTAAGAAATTTCGCATAATTTGGCATATGTTCTAGTGCGTTTGCAAAAGGAATGTTAATGTGCAATTTCTTAAATACATCAAGGAATTTTGCAAATTGATCATCAAGTTTTTTCTTTTGAAATCTTTGAGGAAAGGGAAGAGATATAAGCAACTTAGATATATTAGAGTTAGACGATGATTTTAGCTTCTCAGCCCCTGTTTGTTCCGCCTCTTGGTTATCTTTTTCCCCATCTTCTTCAATACCATCCTTCATCACGGATTCTATCGCTCCGCTTATATGCTTCATCCGAAAGTTTTAGATTCCCGATTTTTCTTTAGGCCCCTCGTATTCCGTGCATCGCTTTGTAAGCGAATCACCTTGCATTGTTCCTCAGATTCATCTCCGTATTACTTGAAATTGACCCTTGTGATGTTGACCACCCACAATTGTAGCCAATTGACCCACTTGAGTCTCCGTGATTCTTTATTGAGCTTGTCACTTGTTGTTCCATCTTATCCATCCGAGAGTCCTGCCTAGCGAAGCGGCTCCTCGTGTCATTCATGAATGCATTAGATTGATTTATGAAGGAGGTGAGTGCATCTTCCAACGACGATTTGCCTTCCCCAATTCCGCTTCCACTTGAAGCATTAAATCCCGGCGGAGGTTGTAACACATTCTTTGTATTTGCGTAGGAAAAATTTTCATGATTTCTCAACCCTGGATGGTAGTGTGTTGGGTTTGAATTATTCTGAAAATTGTTGAAATTCCGGTTATTCACATAATTTACCTCTTCCATCGGATATAGAAGAGCTTCGCTACCCATGCTCGTGCTTGATTCTGGCCCTTTCGTCAATACACTCAATTGAGTTGTCAAAGCCGCCACTTGTGCCGTCAATGCTTTAATTGGGTCTGAATCCGAGATTTTGGCTACTCGTTGTACATTAGATCTTTCAGACGGCCACCGTAATCGCTTCATAGCCATTTCTTCAAGAAGGTTCAAGGCATCTTGTGGAAACCTTGCCAACAATGCTCCTCCCCCACGGCATCCATAAAGGCCCTCGTTTGCCCCATTAAACCATTGTAGAAGAAACATAATCATTGATCCTTCTAAAACCCATGTTGTGGAAATCTACGTAACAAATCCTGAAACCTTCCCAAGCCTCGTACAAAGGCTCCGAGTCGAACTCGTTTAATTGAGTAATCTCGCTTTTGAGCTGCAAAGTTTTGCTCGGGCGGAAAGAATTTGAACAAGAACTTTTGGCTCGTTAAATCCCATGTGCTTACACCGCCTTGCGTCAAAGCACCCAACCAATTTCTCGCCTTATCCCTTAAAGAGAATGAGAATAGCGCAATCTTATGGCGTCATCCGAGACTCCATTCATTTTGATCGTATTGCATATTTGGATAAAATGTGCAAGGTGAGAGTTAGGATCTTCAGTTGCGAAACCCCTAAACTGATTCTATTGTACCATATTGATCAGTGCCGGTTTGAGCTCGAAGTTGTTGGCATTGATAGGAATATGGGCAATACCACCGTAATTACGATTCGTTTGTGGTCGAAAGTAATCACGAATGGCTTGCTATTGAGCCAGTATCGGTAACTCGTTTACTCCATTGTTACCCGGTATTGGTAACTCATTCAAATTCCCCATTATCGGATTTTGTTGTCTTTCAGCCCATCTAGTGGTAGCACTAATTCTTCTCGCGAAAGCCTCAACTTCCGGTATAAGCGGTATCAAGTCCCCTTGCCTCGAGCGCGTGTTCATGCACTACCTGGACCAAACTAAAAGAAACAAGTCAAATAATGTAGAATTAAAGTTAATCCAAAATATAAAAAAAATAAAAATGTCTAAATTAAAAATAATTCTATCTATCGCAATATTAGCACCAAAAATTGTATTAGTCCCCGGCAACGGCGCCAAAAACTTGTTCGCCTGTTTTTTTAGCTTCACCGCAAGTGTACGATGTACGTTATAGAAAAAGGGTAGCAAGGTCGTATCCACGGAGACTAATAAATTTATGTACTAAATATTGAACTAAGATAGCTTTATTTTTATTTAGACGATCGTAATTTAATGATTGTTGTTGTGAGATTAAGACAAAAATGGACTATCAAAACACAAAATTAAGAGACACAATTGATAGAATTATCAAGAAGATGAAACGGATTTCCGAGTTAAGGTTTCGATTAATAACCCTCTTGTTGTACGATTTAATCCAAGCCAAGTTATTATCGCTATTCCTATAATACGATCACAAAGATATTTTATCCTCCCTCTCGAGATGCATATAAAATGTAGATTGAAATACTTATGCTAGCATCTCTACTCAACATGAAGTACTCAACTCCCAAAAGTTCAAAAGATCAAATGCCTTCACAAATATTTACAAACCTCTCGATTCATGCAAATATTCATGTCGAGTACTCAAGATCTAATATTGAAACTCATCTCTCGAATTATGAATCAATATATCAAACAAGTTAAATCATTGATCAAGTGATAAAACAAGAATAAGCTCAAAGTACTCAAATAGGTTTCAAAATAATAACTTCAACTAGAATTAAAACATCCAACAAGATTTCATTAATCTACTTCCAAAACCCGGAAATCTTAAGAGTTTAGCTACACATGATCTCTAAACAATCCACATACAAATTGTTCATAGCCATGACAACTAGAAAATGAAAGATGAAAACTACAAGAGAAGCAAGAAAACTTAGAAAAGTCGACAATCTCTCGATACATCTCCGTTCCTTGAGCTCCGGTGCAACCCGATTATCCCTTGATGTCTTCTTCCAAGAATATACTCTTGTCTTGTGTTGTAGATCCCAAAAAATGCCAGAATCAGCCTGTGTGCGCCCCCCAAAAAGCCTTTTTATACCCACCTTCAAGTTTAGGGCAAAATGCTGCAGATTGTGGGATTCCAGCGCAGACGCACGGGTCGTGCGCCCACTGCACGGGCTACCCGTGCGTCATCCCGTAGCGAAGCTTTTGCTTTTTACCAAACACGCACGGGTCGTGTGCCCCCTGCACGGGCTACCCGTGCATGATGTTGTATGGATATGCAACTCTCCAGTGGCGCACAGGTAGTGCGTATAAGCACGGGCTACCCGTGTGCCATGCCGTAGGCTCAGAAATCCTTTCTTCAGGGGCACACGGGTGGTGCCTATAGCACGCCCAACCCGTGTGCTCTCTGTATTCTTCTGAAACGCCTATCTTTCGCTCCTTCACGCTTCACTTTCCGTATATTCACTCCATTTTTGATGCTTCCACTTTGCAAGGTTCACATTTGTACTCAATTTGCTTCAAATATCATGAAATTTCTATAAAAACAAGCAAAGTGTAATATCTTTTCCAAAAGGAGTGAATACATAACATTTTACACGAGTATATGCATGTTTGCCATCAATTTAGTCATAAATATGCTCCAAAATACATGCAAAACTCACACATATCAATAATTCAAGTGTTGGTGGTGTAGATTGTGCGAAGTATGAGGACACGCCGGCGTGGATGGTAAGTTATTTAAATGATTTTATAGTGTTTTTTTGATAGTTAGACTTAATTTATTTTGTATATAGGTTTATTTTGTTGTATAGTTAGATATAATCTCCAGTTTATATATAACATGATTTTGTTGTATAGTAGTCATAGTTTTGTTGAATAGGTAGTATAATTTTGTTGTATAGTTAGACATAATTTAATGTGTAACAATATATTTAACTAATTTTTCTCCATTAGTTGTTAATTTGTTAAATTTTTGTTATTTTGGATAGACTGCACTGTTCTCTAAGTATTTGCTTGCTTGATGATGCTACCGATCGTCATGGGTCATTGAAAATTCTGCTGTGTCCAGGGTTGCAATGCATTGGAGGGACGAGGAGAACAAGATTGGTTGTGGTGTGTTTGCAATGCGCCACATGGAAACATATATGAGGGGAGTGACGCGGAACTGTGACATGTCTTGAGAAGGGAAATACATCCTTGCTTAATAAGTTGAGGACGTTATACTGCACTGCTATTGTCAAAGACGATATCAATGAAGTTAAAGAGACGGCACTGGCAGAGGCTAAAAAATTCTCGACTGGCAAAAAAAAGGCTTAGGACTCGTACTTGTAATTTAATCCACATATTTTTTGGAATTATGAAACAATAATCTAGTTTTTTTGTGTATTTTATTTATATTTGATGAAGTATTTTTGTAGTTATTTTGACTTTGTTAGTGGTTATGGGTTTTATGGAAATTTGTATATAGGGTTTTAGCTCGAAAACAATGTATGTTCAATTGAAGTTAGTTGTTGCAAATGAATTCATGTTAAATATACAATATATTATTATAAAATATGTTGCATGTATCTGCTAATTGAGCAGTATTATCATCATGAGCAGCAAATTTATATTATATATACATTATAGAAAGTTAAATATACAACCAAAATACATTAAATATGCAAGTATTAAATATACAGCATAAAACATGTATAAGTGTACAACTTAAAATATTATGTGCACAACATAAACATGATAACCACACAGCAAAAACCTGTTTGATACGCAGGGGTATAAAACACTTTCATATATCCACTAAATCATTGCAAAGCCTCTAAATTGTTTAACAAAAAATTGAAAAGTACATATTATTATGATGGAGTAACAGTCCGTTGGGGGCAGGTCCTGCTATTATGTGTCGTGACCTCACCGCACGTCCCACAACGTCTCTTGAGCTTTGTGCTTGCTTTGACAGCTTTTTCCTTTTGACTCTGTAATCGACTCTTCAACCGGCTCCCACTCCCTTTATTTTTTGCTTGTTTTGATGGTAACACTGTGATATCTACATTGGATGTGGATCCGCAATACATCTCGAGCACCTTTTTCTTGTTGATTTGTGGATTTTGTTGTTCATTGTCTAGTAACATCATGTCCTTTTGTTCAGAGATTAAAACTGAAAATTCCTTTAATTTTTCTATATTCCCCTGCGCCATTTCTATGCAGCAATGGAAATTCGACCAAAGTTTGTTCATATTTGCGTTTTCCTCTTCTCCACCATGAATTGGTATAGACGTCCATTATTATGACTCGCCACGAACAAGGCTGTTTTTGTCCATCTTGTAAGCAGGTGTTTCTCGGGAATAATTGATAAATCTTTGAACACTACAAATATATGCTGGCAAATTATGCCATGTTGTTCAAACATTTTGCACGTGCATGATGCCTCATTTTCACCAATATTGTAGAAAATAATGTACGTTTGTTTTGTGGCGTCTCTTATTGTGTACGACCATTTATCGTTGTTTTCAATTATTCCAACTACGAAGCAGCATAAACATGTTGCTGCAATTTTCTTGCTAACCTCTGAATATATTGTTCGCGTATACACGATTGCAACTGTTGTTCAATATGCAAAGGTGTCTTGCATCCGGGGACATAGCTTTCAGATTCATTGTTGAGCTTCTCCGCCGCGTGTCGTCGGGCTTCCATTGCATTATCAAAGTGCATAAAGAATTCCACCAAATTCACTTGAGGATTAATGAAACCTCCGAACCAACTATTTACACTTTCAGATTTTGATGGTGTCCTAAGTAATCCGCCCATCGGGACATCTCTGAAATACACAGGACTCCAACTGTTTCTGATTTCATACATTTTTGTAAACCAGGGATGCGATGACAAGTGAAAGTTGATCATAATTTTGTTCCATTTTGTCTCAAATTCATCTGGTTCAATCTCTTGACTCCAAACGATTGAAGTAAGTCTATTCATGAATGTATTATCCTTCGGCAGTGCAGTCCCAACTTTAGAGCTGACCTTCCACGTGATATGCCACATACATAAACGATGTTTTGATTTTTTAAAAACCACTTTGAATACGTTCTTCATTGCAGAGTCTTGGTCGGTCACAATGTAATATGGTTCTTTTCCCATTGCATCCAGAAAATACTTGAATAACCATACGTATGATTCCGCGTCCTCTTTCAATATCAATCCAGCTGCAAAGTTAACACATCTCCGGTGGTTGTCGACCCCTGTGAATGGTGCGGAAACCATCTTATACTTGAGGAATGCATACGGTGTTTAGTCATTAATAATACAACAAAGTTATGATATATATACAATGAATATACTCTAAATAAACTCTATTACAATCAGTTATTCATTGTAAGGATGCCTGAAAAGTTACAGTGGCTCACAATTAATAATACATTAAAATTAAACTAAATATACAATGAACATATTATAAATATACAACATAGGCACTAATTTTATTCAGCAATAGATGATTAACACTTTAAATTGTACGCACCTATTAGTATTGTATGTGGCGCCGAAAGAGATGACATCACCAAAGAAAATATCAAATCGCTGATTCATCTGCCCAGAATAATTTTGTTAATTGATCGTTTTCGTCCACAGCATAATTGAATGCTAGCTTAGGAAACACATTTCCTTCTACTTTTAGAAGTTGACGACAATCATCTATGCATCAACACCAGATATATACGCCTTCAAATCCCTCTTAAAATTCTTGAAATCTATCTGAAGTGCACCAACCTTGGAGTGCCCCCCCCAACGATATGTGTATATAGCTGATGAGTCTTTGCAGACCCGGTATTTGCTCTAGAACAATCCATGATGAACTTTTGGTGTCCAAAGTTTAGATTTGTGTTAACCTTGAGGAATTTCCTATATGATTCAGATGCCAATGGATGGGTGTGGCGCTCTTCAAAATGTTTGATCACGTATGCATTGCGATTAGTGTACTCATATATACAACGTATGTTGCAACCGTTTCTCTTGGATAACCTTTTATGAGTTTTCTTATTTTTGGTGCCATTGTTGTCTTCTGTGTCGATATGCTAGACAGAGTTACTAGCATTTTTAAATTCTTCTCTGCTGCACAAAATATATTGCACACGGCTCTCTCCATTTCTAAACTTTCTCGATATACTCCTACGGATGTCAAATCCGCTGCACGAACCATATTCCTTATAGAACTTAATCCCATTTTCTAACGACGTGAAATGCATTCCTACGCGTGACACCTTGTCTTCATCAATTTCAGGTATCCAATATTTTGTAGTTCCAGAGGAGATGACTAGCCTCTGTTTGACATCAGTATATATTGTGCATGTTCGATAAAACAATGAATTACCACTATCAATAAAATAAAATCTTTCTAAGTATACATCATATGGAATCTAAATACACATTAAAAGTGTACTAGCAGGTTGTGATAAAACATTGAATTAATACTAACAATATAGTGTAATTGCTATAAATATGCATCATATGGAATATATATAGTACACATTAAAAATATACAAGCATGGAACCAACCCTAACCATTGAAGTAACACTACTAATTCTCTATAAAATGATAAGTATACATCAAAAAGAGGATAAATATACATATAAACAAAGTTAAATATATAGTATTATTGTTTTACCACTTATGCATCCAAAAAACCGATATTATAGAATGCATACAATAATTCAATACTATATCAACAGCAAACTATAACTATGTACACAGTAAAGTAATTCATTTCAGCATCAAAGTATAATTATATCTAATTCGAAGAAACTCGTAAAGATATGGAGTTTACAACAAATTTGCAAAAATATAACAAGGAATCGATAATTACTCACTAATTTATATTGATTCATGCATCATTTTTTTTACACATATATTGTATGTTTTTTAACAAATTGTATAATAATATGTCTGGAGAAATTCACATACCAGGATTATATTCACTTTCCACGTATTTACCGTTGATTTCGCTCGAAGAAGGTTTGCCCATAACAGAAGATTGGTGGCCGCTATGATTTGAGCTCATTTTGGTGTATTATTCGCGATTAGTGGTGAAATTTTGATGTGAATTTGCAGAAATATGGAGTTGTTTTCGAATGGAAGGGAGAAAAGATGATGATACAATTTTTTGGGGGAAGGAGACGGCGTGATTAGCGTGAAGATCTCCCATTCCATAACTGACGCCCCAATAACATGGCCCCCACCTGGTTATTTTGACAATTATACCCTTATTTTGTCTTGTTAGGAATTTTATTGTTTAGATTTTGATGAATGCCATGTAAAACTTAGAATAGAAAGTTGGCACCCCAATTCTTGTTGTAAAATGTTTTGTAACAATTAGAGTCCGCTGCCGAGTTAAGTCGCCTACGCCTTAACATGCAAGAAGACAATCAAGACTCAAGGAAGACTCCCGCCGCGAGACAAATTGAGTATGGCAAATAAGAGTTGACGAAACTCTATCGAGAAGCGGTGAGAGATGCAAACAGTGGAGCATCAATCAAGTCAACTCAAGAAAAACCAAGTCTTAAGTTGGAGTGGCGGAAGAGTCATCCAATGATTGGAAGTCGACTTAAGTCACCTGGGAAAGCAAGGAAATGCAACAAGTCGAGATAATCAGAAAAAGAACCGCTGTACGTAAATCAAGAGGTTTACTTAAACAAGTAATATCTCCATACCACCTTTCTTGGAGTGCTCACCCCGAAGCGTGCAATAGGAATGAACCAATGGGAAGCACTACACCGTGTCGAACTCAAAAGGTGAAAGAACAATTCATACGAGGAAATGGCAATTCCAAGAACGCAAGCCAACGACGCAAAGTGACTTTCAAAAATAAGCCTATCTCTTCAACGGGCAAATTTTTGAAAGTTCACTATAAAAGGCTGAGGAGTTTGTTTGAGAAAAAAAAAAAGGAGATGACACACATATGAGATAAACAAGCATATTAGAAAAATCGAAACATTCTCAATCCTCAAGCCTACATTACGAAGTACATCAATCCAACACTCACCTGTGAAGGAAAGAGAACTTCAATCAGTTGAAGAGGAAAATACTGAAAACAAGGGGTCTACATTCCAGGAAGGATTGTAGAAAGGTTCAAGGCTGAACCAAGTCTTAAGCTTTTGGAGGGCTTCGTGATCAAATCCAAAGAGCTTGAGCAAGTGAGTCAGAGTAACAAGGCAAATGCCTCGTGAAGAAGCCGAGTCGCACGAGAAGCCACCGAGTGATCAAGGCGTCTCCGACTGAGTCCCTAAGATCAAGTCGGCCGTTGTGATCAAGACTTGTATCCGGACTGCTTACCACTTTGTAAACCGATCATTACTTAGTGGATTCCTCCAGGAGTTGGAGAAGAGAGGAGTAGAAGAATTACCCCATCTTCGAACCTCGATAAAAACTTTACTCGTGTCATTTACATTTCAAAGATTTAAATTCCCGCACTTTTAATCGCTTATATCTCATTTGATAAATTTGCTATCCATTTGATAAAATTATAAGTACTAAATCAAGCTCTAAAATCTTGCTTAATCAAACATAAGGGTGTTAAGTCTTCCGCAAAATAAAACCACAAATTGAGTTAAATTATAGCCAAACAAATGAGTTACTCCATCAATGTACTCAAAAATTTAGTTCTGAGAGATTAACTCTACTTGAGTGACTAATTCGATCGTCCATCAAGGACACAAACATGTAGAATCAACTCAGAGATTTAAAAGGACTAAATCGAAAATTTGCAAAGGTTTATTCAACCCCCTTCTAAACCTTACACTTACACCCCTTGGGACCTACAAGTGGTATCGTGAGCGGTTGGTTCATTGAACCCTCCGCACCGGTTATTCTTGAACTAGATCTCCAAACTTTTTCAAAGTCCGCTTTAGTACTTAAATTTTCAAAACTCTTTTTATCATTAAAAGCTATTATCATGGAAGCAAATTTGACACGCATCCCTATGTTCACTATTGAAGAATTTGATGATTGGAAAATTCGTATGCGGCTCATCTATCAAAGATTACATGATGAGATGTGGATAGTGATAGAAGATGGGCCTCTGCAAATATTAAAGGTGAACACAAACAGACAAGAGTTGCAAAAAAGGAGAAGAAGATGTCGCTTCCTAGACCACCATGATTGAAAAACCAAGAACTCGAATGGACAAATGATGACAAAAGATACAACCTGGACAATGTAGCCAAGGACTTTCTTTACAAAACCTTGACAAAGCCATGTTCAACAAAGTCAAATCTTGCAAAACGGCTAAGGAAATCTGGGACAAGTTGACATTGATTTGTGAAGGCTCGTGAGCAAATCAAAGAAAACAAATTATCAAAATTTCAGTACAAAAATTTGAAAACTTCAAAATGATCTCGGAGAGAACCTGGATCAACTGGATGCTCGATTCACGTAAATCACAAATGAGCCAGTCCGCACTTGGAAAGGAATATACACAGTAAGAGGAAATGTGTATGAAAATCCTAAAAAGTCTTCCAAATTTGAATGGGAAATGAAGGTCATGGCACCGAGATATTCCATGGACCT
This sequence comes from Rehmannia glutinosa, assembly GCA_016081115.2. Lineage (NCBI taxonomy): Eukaryota > Viridiplantae > Streptophyta > Magnoliopsida > Lamiales > Orobanchaceae > Rehmannia > Rehmannia glutinosa. The sequence goes on along the minus strand of JABTTQ020002028.1, from coordinate 460,012 downwards.
ATCAAAGACATCCAACCATGAACTATTCTCGGACCTCAAAGCCTACGAGTTTGAGCCGAGAAGAAAAGACCCTAAGAGACAAATTGCACCCAAAACAATTGCTCTAATTGTTAAAGATGGGAAGAGAGCCGAGGTCAAAGAAGTCATTGACCCGTAAGAAATAGCCCGATGGTTAAAAGATTCAACAAGTTCTTTAATAAGAACTACAAGAAAGGAAAGGGTGAATCTTCTAGAAGAAACTCGGCTCCCCCTCCAAATCAAGGGAAGACAAAGCCAACCAAGAGAATGATCATCAAAAAGTTGAGTATCAAAGGGCCGACAACTCAAGAATGGAAAGAGTCGATCAAAAGGTCAATATCTATGTTGGAATCAGTAGACAACCAGGTCACTATGCCATTGATCGCTCATATCCTCGTAGTCAAGAAGAGATGAAGAAGAAAGAAAGGTCTTCGAGAGAAAGAAGACAAGAAAAGAAAAAGGCAATGATGGCTGCAGAGGACTCGGCCGAGACAAATAAGTCAAGAGAGACAATGATTCGAGAGCAAGAAGCCGACTACTCAAGTGACTCAAGAAGAAGCCCGACCGCTTGATGGCCAAAGAACAAGATCAAGAAGATGAGGTACAATCTAACTCAACAAGCTCGACACTAGTGATAGTGATCGTGACACACACACTTCATCACCTACTGATCTTTATGATTCATTAGGCAAAATGATGAAAGATTTTGAACACATTAAATCCTCACACACACTATTGAATGAGGAAAACAACCTACTAAAAGTCAAAACTCAAAGCCGACTAAGGAGCCGAGTACTCTAAGTCAAATAGCCATTGAAAATGAAAGTTTAAAGGCCGAAAATGCTAAATTAGTAGCGAGAAATTGCCGCTATAGAAAAGAGGAGAATGACCTCAAGAATGTTATTGCCTCATTCACTAAGGCATCTAAATCATTGGATGATCTTATTATGAGTCAAAGAGAATGTGGAGACAAGACAAAGCTTAGGATTTGATTCCTCCGTGCCATGTCAAACCTCAAGAGTAATTTTGGAAAAAGGATCTTCAAGTCATGAAGAGTCCGAAAAATCCAAAACTCTAAATGTTGCACACACATTCACTCCAAAGCACAATACTAAGCAAACGGCCTTGGTTACAAAGGAAAAGGAAAACAAATGCTAGCTGAGAGTCTTTGAAAGGACAAATGAGAAGAGATTCACCGAGTCCTCAAAGAAACTCCAAACAAAAATACTCAGTAAAGAAGAAGCGAGAGCTACCAAAAATCCTTAAAACTCATAAAAGAAATACATATGATGGGAATGGTAGAAAATATCCAAGCCAAGTGATTGGAATAGTGTAAATCGTCAAAGACACGACTTATGGAATATAAGCCCGGATGGCAAAGGCCTAGAACTCAAGAAAGGCCATTCCAAAAGTATAAGAGCTTTCATCAAAGACACATATGCACCTAGGCACTACACGCAAAAACACCACAATTACCCAAGGAAGGCAATTGCTAAAACACATATGCAGGCATACAGACAAAAGAGACAAATTTGTATGAACCTAGAATTCCCAAGCAATTTGCCAGGATTATTTATGATTATGGCATCGATAGATGGCAACCCCTTAGAGTCAAATCATTTGGCTATAGGTTGGTTGGATCATCTTACAATTCTAACCCCTCAGACCTGCATAAGTATGGGTACCTAAAACTTAATTTCCTTGATTGCGTGTTCAAGGAACAGTGAAAGTGCCAATGAACCTGGTACATGGATAGTGGTCATTCAAGACATATGACAGAAATAAGAGAAATCACAAAATTCAAGGAAGTCAAAGGAGCAAAAGTCATATTTGGAGGAAATGAAGCTCCTGGTGAAATAAGAGGCATTGGATCCATCAAGAGGAATGGATTAGAAATCACGATGTTGCATATGTTGAAGGACTCAACTTCAACTTATCGAGTATCGATCACACTGTGACAAGGGCTATAATGTTGGATTCAACATGGGTATGTGCCAAATCAAAGATATTGAATCAAATGAAGTGGTACCGCAAGGATGTAGAAAAAATATGTATGTAGTGGATTGGTCAACCGCAACACCCAAAGACATGTCTACTAGCAAAGAATACAAATGAATCAAGTTGGCTATGGCACAAAAAGCCGAGTCACCCGAATTTCAAAACAATTAACAAGTCGGCAAGAAGTCATCTTGTAGAAGGACTTCCGGACTCGCAGATACAAGAAGGAGAGTATATGTGATGCATGTCGAAGGAAAACAAATCAAGTCTTCATTCAAAGAAAAGACATGCCCATCCTCAACAAGAATATTGCATCCGCTTCATATGGATCTATTTGGCCCAAAGGGAACCAAACAAAGATAAGTGGAAAGAAATACACCTTGGTGGTAGTAGATGACTACTCAAGATATACATGTGTACAATATTCATGTGTAAGAAGAAAGAAACTCTACAAAAACTACCACAAATGATGAAAAGGATTCAAAATGAGAAGAGTCAAACCATTATCAAAATAAGATCGGATAGAGGAACCGAGTTTGTCAATGGAATAATAACTCGATATTGTATTGAGAATGGTATTGGTCATGAACTATCGTGAGCAAGGACTCCATAGCGTAATGGAGTTGCGAAAGAAGGAACAGAACTCTCAAAGAAGCAAAGAAGGACCATGTTAGTTTAAGTCAAGGTTACCAAAAGATTTTGGGGTCAAGCAATCAACACAAATTGCTACACCCAAAACAGATGTATGATAAACAGACAAAATGACAAAGACTCCCTATGAGATCTGGATCGAAGAAAACCAAATGTTTCACATTTCGAATATTTGGATGTAAATGCTTCATTCACAACAATGGCAAAGACAACCTAAAGGCTTTTGATGCTAAAGTCGATGAAGGTATCTTCTTAGGATACTCAAATTAAAGCAAAGCCTACAGATACTCAACAAAAGAACTATGGTTACGTAAGAATCCATTCATGTAGTATTCGATGAGCCATATGTAAATGGAGAAGACATTGAAGAATCACCGATAAGTGAATCATCCAACCATACGTAAGAGTCCCTATGCGCTGCCAAAGCCGGAATTATCAATTCGAAGAAGATGAGATAGTTGAATCTCAAAAACAGCTGGAAAATTTGCAGCTAAGTGATTACGAGAGAGCTGACAACAAAGAACACAACAAGCAAGTCGATCAATCCAAATAACTTACTCCAACCTGATGTAAGATGGCTGAGAGACCATCCACCAGAACTTGTCATTGGAGATATAAGAGAAGGTGTCAAGACAAGATCCAGAACTCAACAAGAAGCTATGTTCACATGCTTCATCTCGCAAATAGAGCCAAAAGATGTGTCACAAGCATTAGATGACACACATTGATTCAAGCTATGCAAGAAGAGTCAATCGCTTTGAAAGAAACAAAGTGTGGGAATTAGTGCAAAGACCCATACATCAAAATGTTATTGGCACCAAATGGGTATTCAGAAATAAAATGAACGAGGAAGGCTCTGTGGTAAGAAACAAAGCAAGATTGGTAGCCAAAGGATATTGCCAAGAAGAAGGGATAGATTTTGATGAAACATTTGCTCCTGTAGCAAGATTGGAAGCTATAAGGATGTTTCTTGCCTATGCAGCTCACAAGAATTTCATTGTATATCAAATGGATGTAAAAAGTGCATTCCTAAATGGTTTATTGGAAGAAGAAGTGTATGTTGAACAACCTCCAGGATTTGAGCAGAAGACTCTTGGAGACAAGGTATACAAACTCAAGAAAGCCCTGTATGGATTGAAACAGGCACCCAGAGCATGGTATGATACCCTGTCACAATTCCTAACTGAAAATGGATTCACAAAAGGAAAAGTAGATAGAACACTTTTCAGAATTCAAGACAAGAAGAGTATACTGCTTGTTCAAATATATGTGGATGACATCATTTTTGGATCCACTAACAAAGAGCTGTGTGAAAAATTTTCAAACCTCATGCAAAGTAAATTTGAAATGAGCATGATGGGAGAGCCGACATTCTTCCTTGACTTCAAGTGAAACAAATGAAGGATGGAACCTTCATAAGTCAAACAAAATACACCAGAGATTTAATGAAGAAGTTTGGTATGGAGGAGAAGTCTTCAAAAATACCCATGAACACATCACCAAAATGGATGGATGCGGATGGGAAGCCTCGTAGATCAAACAAGATACGAGCACTTATTGGATCATTGCTCTATCTCACAAACAGCGTGCCGTACATCACTTTTGTCTGTAGGTGTATGTGCAAGATTTCAATCTGCTCCAAAAGAGAGCCATATGACAAAGAGCTAAGAGAATACCGAGATACTTGAAAGGAAGCCAAGAAGTAGGACTATGGTATCCAAAGGAAGGTGGATTCAAGCTAATTGGCTATTCAGATTCTCGACTATGCTTTGGATGCAGAGTGGACAGAAGAGCACTTCGTGCACATGTCAAATGCTAGAAACAGACTAATTTCCTGGTTTAGCAAGAAGCAAAACTCAATAGCCACCTCTACAAATTGAGGCGGGAATACATAGTCAAGGGCAAAATGTTGTGCCCAAGTCCTATGGATGAGACAAGAATGAGAGATTATGAAGTTGAAGAAAAAGAAATTCCAATCATGTGTGATAACACAAGTGCAATTGCAATCACTCAAAATCCCGTGTTGCGCTTCAAGAACAAAACATATTGATGTCGATATCACTTCATAAGAGATCATGTTGAAAAGAAGGACATCATCCTGGAATATATCTCAACCGATAAACAACTAGCTGACATCTTCACAAAACCATTATGTGAGTCAAGATTTGAAGAACTCAAGAATGAGTTGGGGCAATTGAGTGAGCCGACACTCGCATAAATCAAAGAAGAGAAATGGAACAAAAGGGGAGAAAAAGAGTCTGAAAATTTCACCAAGAATCACCAGATCGGAAAGACAACTACACCGAGTCACCGATAGCCGAGTCGCTAAGAGAACTGTGAGAAGTAGAGTTAAATCGCCTAAGAGATAAGTTCGAATGACTTATGATCAAAGTGACAAAAACGCAATGCTTTTGACTAAGTGGGAATGTTTTAAGGAATACGTCAAAGATAATGATGATGTGTACGGACATAAAGCGCACACCAAGCTTATGATTGGATATAAATGTCAGCCGATTAAATACGAGACATGAAATGCTCAATAGGCGTGCAAAATCCAAGCCGTTGATTTCGATCCCAATTCAAAAACCGCCGCACGCCCTTTCATAAACCATATTTAAACCATTTTCGCCCGTTTCTCTCTCACACTTCTAAAACTGTTCATCTCTTTCTCTCAAAAGGCAAAGGCAAAATACTCTCAAACCCTATCAACCTTCAAATCAATTTCTCGAGTTTTTCTTTGAAATAATCCCGAGAAATGGCACCAACTTATGACTTTACCAAGTTAGGAAAGCAAATCCACACCGGTCGACGGTGGATTTCGACTTTAATGGTGAAGCAGGGGTCCGATGACACCCTAGTGAAGAAAATCGCCGAGAAGTTGGAAACGCTCGACTAAAACCGCTTTCTAACGCTAGAATATCGATGACCTATGTGGAGGAGGTCGCGACAATTCTCGTGAATGCCGAGATTCACGATGAAGGAATCAAGTCATCTGCTTCACGGAAGCAAATGACTATCACGCCAAGGATTTGGTCAATATTGCACACTACCGCCAGAAGGAGCGTCCGAGATTAAAGAGGCTGATGTAAACCTGGCCGACGCATGGAAAGAAATAGCCAAGTCCGACTTTTGCCGATAAAATAATATACACAAAGAAACAAGAGACTCAAGGAGGATTATCACAAATTGTTGGACATAGTTGCCAAATGTATCGACATCAATCTTTGGCAAATTTGACCAATCACAAAGGCAAAGCCGATTGTAATGGCCGCAATCATCGAAGAAAAGAAGATAAATCAATGAGTTTGTCTACAAAGCAGACTCGCGAACGTGGGGAACAAGTCCTTCAAAGAAGATGGCACATTTGGAGGATCCCCGGGATATGGCCTGGTGATTGGCCGGCTATTGAGGTGAAAGGAGTCCTCTTAGACATGGGAAGGCTTTCCATGTTAACAAGAGAATGTTCGAGCTAACCTCTCGGCGCTCGTGTCGAGCTTACGCCAAGAGAGCGACACTGATGAGGGGGGAATCACCACCTCAAGATACAAATGCTTTCCTCTCCAAATTAAGAAGAAAGTCGCCTAGCAATGCTAAGAAGATCGTTGTCCCCGCAAAGAAAGAAAACCAAACATGCTCCCGCCGCCCGCAAAGTCACCCGCCCTGCCAAGAAACTCGTGTCTCCCGCCCTCAGCAGCCGGGGTCGAGAAGGACTCACAAATACCTTCTCCGATCGTCAAAAGGAGGAGAATCGACAAGCCAAGACGGCCAGCTCCTCGTAAACAAACACCAAAGACCGCCCCACCGCCCAAGACTCGAGACACCGCCTCTCGAACCGTAAATCCCTCTCGTACAAACTAGAGACGAAGAAGACTTGTCAAGCGATCGAAAAGAAACCAAATGAGTCGCTTATACTCGGGCTAGCACAAATACCGAGACAATGGAGAAGTAGAGTCTCCGGATGTAGTTGATGAAACAAATGTCTGCTGTCAAGGCGATCACAGAGAGCAACCCGAAGACACAAATTAGCTCACATAGTCAAGCACAAGAAGAACCTACCGTGAGCGGATAGTGATGTAATGATACTATCTCCACCTTACCCGCACATCCAAAATCGCCTCAAGTGAGTGGAGGAAATGGAAGTTGAGTAAGTCAAGGAAACAGTTCCAACGGCCTCCGAGTTCATAGAAGAAGAAGAGAATCGCTAAATTTCCTTGATTAACTATTGTGCTCCCAGCTCGATGAAGACAATCGCACGTAAATCCGCAGAGATCTACAAGGACAAGGAGAGAGAAAACAAGCTAAAGAAGCCAAGACGTGAGAAGGCAAGCATCCGCTCTATCTCCGCACCACGTAACACACACATCCTCTCCTCGGATGTCTTCTCCGACAAAGCGACGAGGAACCGAGAATGTCGCCGCCACGTAAGAATTACAAATGCAAAGAAGCATTGCACGAATCAAGAATCCTTCACGAGCAAAGATTAATGGAGTGACCAGGAGAGTCCTCCGAACACAATCGAAATCGATCCAATGGGAGTGGTTCAAAGAAATAGCCACTATTGTTGCTGCTACCACTTCCCACTCACTCGTAAGAAGGCAATAAGGAGATGGCGATGAAACCGGGATAGTAGGGACCCCGAGCCCAACCCCTATTGAAGGTGTGCTACCACCGCCCCAACGGTGAGCAATCAATCGAAAAAAGGGAGCTTGGAGACGAGTGACCCCATTCCAAGTCACTCGGTTGATGCGCCACCGAGGGGAAACTCCTCCACCTCGCAGCAAAGGTCGGAGGATGTCGCAGATGACTCCACAAAGAATGTAGGAGGCGAAGTAGAGAAAATTCAAACACAAGAAGAACAACAAGTTGCCATCAACGAAGCTCGGGCGAGCTTGAGACTGTCTCACCGAGGTGCCAACCGCTTCCGAAGGCTAATGACGCCGCCGATGCGGTCGAGGCACGAAGGAATGCCCGGGAGTTAACACTGGGCGATGAAAGTGCAATCCATGGGGTTGAGACTACAATGGATGCCATCGTAGAAGACCCTAAGACAACCACACGTCGAAAGGGAGACCAAGACCTCGCAGCCGAGAGACCGCTGGAGGAAATGAAGGCCCACGGGAGGTTGAGACTTCCCTGTAAAGCAAAAAAGTAGAGAACATCCCTCCTGGTATCATCGACCCATCTCGAGAAGGAGATCGCACTTCATGATTCCCGGGACAACCCCGATGTCACTTTTCTCGGGATCGGGCGCGAAGAAGAAGCCGAGTCATCCCCCATGACAAATCCAAAAGACTCACCAAAGCGGATGTTCCAAGCACGAGCAAGTATGATCCCAAGACTACTCACAAACCTTTAATTTTGATGATGAGCCACCAATGGAAATCTCATCATCGTCCGATGACGCTTCGATAAGGCCGAGGACCCGCCATCGAAATGGAGAAATCACCAGACCAACGGTTTTAAGACAACAGGCTCGAAGCGGGTCTACTTCACAACGTGAACCCACCAACAAGAGACCACCGCCAGGGCTCCTCAAGTCGCAGCAGGATCGATTCCCAAAAGAACTTCACGCGCACCGCTCATCATCGAACAGATCCCGGTTGGCGGTGATGAATCTTTTGTAGAATCTTTCCCTTTCTCACGGAGATACCGAACTCCACGAAGAGTCGAAACGAACAAGCACGCTATTACAAACCAGCTCCGTTTCTTCCATCGGACACCATCGTTCAAATTGATTATGACTTGATCTTTGTGGCCATCACCGCAATGAAGAATCACCAAGTTCGAGAAGTGTTCAAGGCACTCTTTGGCCGAGGTTGAAAGGATGGAGAGGCATCGAGGCCTCTTTGGACATGCGATTGGACAACGAGAGATGCCACCCTACACCGATTTAAGAGGCATAACAGATTCGGATAAGGGAATGGTGGCAACAACAAAAAACAATGCGTGTGGAACAGGTGAGATACTTCGCACAATTGTTCAACAAGTGCCAAGGGTGTGGAGAGCCGAAAATACCGATGCAAAGACGGTTTGAGAGAACACATTGAGCATATGCATGAAGCTCACACCGCCGAGATCAAGGCTGCCGCGTGAGCAACATACAAATGATCTACACGTTTGGAAGAACACATGACAAGAAAATTCACCTTCTCATGGCTGAGATGAAGTTGATTTCAAAGAGAATCCAACGCTACTCGACCAATTCGTCGTCCGCATACAACGCAAAGATACTTGAAGCAGAACTCAACCATCGAAGATTCGACTTCATGCTTGCCAAGATTTTCCGGGTTCCTCTATCCTTTGATGATGCCAAAAAGGGGGAAGAGGAATACCTTAAAGCAAAGAAAATCTGGTTTAAAAAAGAAAGGAGCAAATGAGAAGGAAAATCAGCTAAGGAAGTCTTGAAACAGAAGAAAGGAAAGCTTGTTGAGGGGAAGGATCAACGGATGTGACATTGATGATTGCACAAACCCCCCAACAAGGTCCTCACACAAATGACATTATAAGCGACAAACTCCTCATGACTCGCCACTCCTACACTACACTCGTATCTATGGCCGAAAAGAAAAAATCAATTGAAGCGGGGATGAAGGAAGTGGAAGGAAGAATGGATGCCAGGGTGATGAACATCTTGAAAGAACACGGAGGCATTCCAAAGAGACAGAGACACCTATGCCATCTCGGATGTCGGGACAGAGCCACGATCGACCGATGAATTTAAAACGCTCGAGTTTGAGGGATACTTTGCAAATATGTCTATGGCTCAAGCTTGGGACTCAGATCTTTGGGAAAAGGGTCTCACATTATGTGAAGAAGGCCGACAGCACGAACCGGACAACCTAGCGATCACTCTGCTGGTCACTCACCGGAAAGAAGAAGACTCCAAGACAAAGATACGCCTGCAGGTAGAGGAAGAAGCGAGGGGAGGAAGAAGAAGCTTGGACTAGGCCTCCGCCAAGAATATTGAATACGTAGATCCGGGGAAGAAAGGAGGATCTACTCTGGGCCGGGCTTGATCAAGTGGCAAATTTGAAAGTGGCTAAAACCAACGCCGAGTATGCAAAAAGAATAGAAGAAGAAAACAAGAGACAAACTCGGCTATGGCGGGGAGAGACAGGAAAGAATAAGAAAAGATGAAGCCGCCAGAAAGCATATGAGAAGAAAAAGAAGGCAAATTGACGACGAGAAAAAGAGAAGAAGAGAAGAAGATGCTGAACAAGATGAAAGAAGGAGACAACGAAGGAGATGAAGTGTTGCTGTCCAACCCTTCGTGTATTTTATTATGTAAATACATACAATGTAAGTCTTCTGTAATAAAGATATAAATTCTTTAATTTTTGTGAAGACAAATATGTGCTCTGATACACCTTGTAAACAGTTGTGTAAAAGAACAGGAATGATATGATCAATAAATAGATCTATTCTGCACATACATTCTATGTCAATACACTATCTGTATGTATCTTTGTTGTTTGCATTTTTGAATGATTTAAGTTTTGGCATCATCAAAAAGGGGGAAATTGTTAGGAATTTTATTGTTTAGATTTTGATGAATGCCATGTAAAACTTAGAATAGAAAGTTGGCACCCCAATTCTTGTTGTAAAATGTATTGTAACAATTAGAGCTGGCCAAGCTGAGTTAAGACAGCTACGCCTTAACATGCAAGAAGACAACTGAAGACCTGAAGGAAGACTCCGCTGCGAGACAGCTGAGTATGGCAAATAAGAGTTGACAGAAACTCTATCGAGAAGCAAACAGATGCAAACAGTGGAGCATCAATCAAGTCAACTCAAGAAAAGCCAAGTCTTAAGTTGGAGTGACAGTAAGAGTCATCCAATGATTGGAAGTGACTCTAAGTCACCTGGGAAAGCAAGGAAATGCAAATCAAGTCGAGATAATCAGAAAAGAACCGCTGTACGTAAATCAAGAGGTTTACTTAAACAAGTAATATCTCCATACCACCTTTCTTGGAGTGCTCGATCCCGGAAGCGTGCAATAGGAATGAACCAATGGGAAGCACTACACCGTGTCGAACTCGAAAAAGGTGAAAGAACAATTCATACGAGGAAATGGCAATTCCAAGAACTCGCAAGCCAATGATCGCAAAGTGACTTTCAAAAATAAGCCTATCTCTTCAACGGGCAAATTTTTGAAAGTTCACTATAAAAGGCCGAGGAGTTTGTTTGAGAAAAAAAAAAGGAGATGACACACATATGAGATAAACAAGCATATTAGAAAAACTCAAACATTCTCAATCCTCAAGCCTGCATTACGAAGTACATCAATCCAACACTCACCCGTGAAGGAAAGAGAACTTCAATCGGTTGAAGAGAAAATATCGAAAAACAAGGGGTCTACATTCCAGGAAGGATTGTAGAAAGGTTCAAGGTCAACCAAGTCTTAAGCTTTTGGAGGGCTTCGTGATCAAATCCAAAGAGCTTGAGCAAGTGAGTCAGTAGTAACAAGGCAAACCACTGTGAAGAAGCCGAGTCGCACGAGAAGCCACCGAGTGATCAAGGCGTCTCCAGACCGAGTCCCTAAGGATCAAGTCGGCCGTTGTGATCAAGACTTGTATCCGGATCTTACCACTTTGTAAACCGATCATTACTTAGTGGATTCCTCCGGAGTTGGAGAAGAGAGGAGTAGAAGAATTACCCCATCTTGAACCTCTATAAAAACTTTACTTGTGTCATTTACATTTCAAAGATTTAAATTCCCGCACTTTTAACTCGCTTATATCTCACGATAAATTTGCTATCCATTTGATAAAATTATAAGTACTAAAGCAAGCTCTAATCTTGCTTAATCAAACATAAGGGTGTTAAGTCTTCCGCTGAAAATAAAACCACAATAGTTAAATTATAGCCAACAAATGAGTTACTCCATCAACAAACTCAGTGAGAGTGCATGAGAGATTAACTCTACTTGAGTGACTAAGTCGACTATCCATCAAGGACACAAATGTGTAGAATCAACTCTGTAGATTTAAAAGAACTAAATCGAAAATTTGCAAGGTTTATTCAACCCATCCCCCCTTCTAAACCTTACACTTACACCCCTTGGGACCTACAAGTGGTATCGAGCGGTTGGTTCATTGAACCCTCCACACTCGTTACTTGAACTAGATCTCCAAACTTTTTCAAAGTCTCCGCTTTAGTACTTAAATTTTCAAAACTCTTTTTATCATTAAAAGTTATTATCATGGAAGCAAATTTGACACGCATCCCTATGTTCACTATTGAAGAATTTGATGATTGGAAAATTCGTATGCGAGCTCATCTATCAAAGATTACATGATGAGATGTGGATAGTGATAGAAGATGGGCCTCTGCAAATATTAAAGGTGAACACGATTGTACGAAGAGTTGCAACGGGAAGGAAAGAAGATCTTTGCTCCTAGACCGATCGCATGATTGAAAAACCAAGAACTGAATGAACAAATGATGACAAAAAGATACAACCTGGACAATGTAGCCAAGGACCTTCTTTACAAAACCTTGACAAAGCCATGTTCAACAAAGTCAAATCTTGCAAAACGGCTAAGGAAATGGGGACAAGTTGACATTGATTTGTGAAGGCTCAGAGCAAATCAAAGAAAACAAATTATCAGTGCAAATTATTCAAATATGGCAACAAAATCGTGCAACAATTAATGAAAAGTATACAATTACACTAAACTAACTATACACTAAAACATTTCTAAGTATACATAAACAATTAACTAAGTATACAATTACACTAAACTACATGTACATTAAAACTTTACTAAGTATACAGAAACACTTAACTAAGTATACAATTACATTGAACTAACTATACATAAAATAATACTAAGTATACAGAAACATTTAACTAAGTATATACAATTACACTGAATTACTTATATAACTAAGTATACAATTCCATTGAACTAAGTATACAAATCCACATAACTAAGTATACAAATTCACTAAACTACTTACTAAACTATTTATATAACTAAGAATACGATTCCACTGAACCAAGTATATAAATCCACTGAACTAAATATACAATAAAACATGACTAAGTATATAAGTCCACTAAACTAAGTATACAATAAAACGATTGTTCACAAATATGGAAGAAAGAAGTATCAATTTTGAAAAAAAACGCTTGAAGTTGATGATTTTTCCTCCCTAAAAATCGGGTAACTGAAAAGGTAGGATTATGTTTCCTTGAAAATAGCTAATAACCGTCCAATTAACATAACTAATTAAATATAAAAGTACAATTATACCCTTATACGTCTAAATTAACTAAAATGATCTACACCATCCAAAATTTTAAATCAAGAGTCCATAAGTGTTCTTGTGGACTAACCTAAAGGGATTTGTCTCATTTGAACCAATCTATATATATAAATATATATATATATATATATATACAGAGAGAGAGAGAGAGAGAGAGAGAGAGAGAGAAGGATCCTGTGAGACCACCCTCCTAGGTTAGTCCATAGGACTAAATCTACACCATCCAAATAGTAAATCAATGGCCAAGCCCAAGATATATTACAATATATACAACATTTCATAAGTAAGTATACAACAGAAGGGATAAAATAGGAATCCAGGAAATTAAATATAGTAATCACTTCCTAAAAATTAGGGACGTGATTTTGTATTGATCACGTCCCCATAATCAAGCGATTCACCTTTCATTTCCCTCCCTTCCCATTCGAACCTGCAAATTATTCAAATATGGCAACAAAATCGTGCAACAATTAATGAAAAGTATACAATTACACTAAACTAACTATACATTAAAACATTTCTAAGTATACATAAACAATTAACTAAGTATACAATTACACTAAACTACATGTACATTAAAACTTTACTAAGTATACAGAAACACTTAACTAAGTATACAATTACATTGAACTAACTATACATAAAATAATACTAAGTATACAGAAACATTTAACTAAGTATACAATTACACTTTGAATTACTTATATAACTAAGTATACAATTCCATTGAACTAAGTATACAAATCCACATAACTAAGTATACAAATTCACTAAACTACTTACTAAACTATTTATATAACTAAGAATACGATTCCACTGAACCAAGTATACAAATCCACTGAACTAAATATACAATAAAACATGACTAAGTATATAAGTCCACTAAACTAAGTATACAATAAAACGATTGTTCACAAATATGGAAGAAAGAAGTATCAATTTTGAAAAAAACGCTGAAGTTGATGATTTTCCTCCCTAAAAATCGGGTAATCGAAAAGGTAGGATTATGTTTCCTTGAAAATAGCTAATAACCGTCAATTAACATAACTAATTAAATATAAAAGTACAATTATACCCTTATATGTCTAAATTAACTAAAATGATCTACACCATCCAAAATTTTAAATCAAGAGTCCATAAGTGTTCTTGTGGACTAACCTAAAGGGATTTGTCTCATTTGAACCAATCTATATATATAAATATATATATATATATATATATATAGAGAGAGAGAGAGAGGAAGGGGATCTGTGAGACCACTCCTCCTAGGTTAGTCCATGGACTAAATCTACACCATCCAAATAGTAAATCAATGGCCAAGATATATTACAATATATACAACATTTCATAAGTAAGTATACAACAGAATGGATAAAATAGGAATCCAGGAAATTAAATATAGTAATCACTTCCTAAAAATTAGGGACGTGATTTTGTATTGATCACGTCCCCATAATCAAGCGATTCACCTTTCATTTCCCTCCCTTCCCATTCGAACCTGCAAATTATTCAAATATGGCAACAAAATCGTGCAACAATTAATGAAAAGTATACAATTACACTAAACTAATTATACATTAAAACATTTCTAAGTATACATAAACAATTAACTAAGTATACAATTACACTAAACTACATGTACATTAAAACTTTACTAAGTATACAGAAACACTTAACTAAGTATACAATTACATTGAACTAACTATACATAAAATAATACTAAGTATACAGAAACATTTAACTAAGTATACAATTACACTGAATTACTTATATAACTAAGTATACAATTCCATTGAACTAATTATACAAATCCACATAACTAAGTATACAAATTCACTAAACTACTTACTAAACTATTTATATAACTAAGAATACGATTCCACTGAACCAAGTATACAAATCCACTGAACTAAATATACAATAAAACAAGACTAAGTATACAAGTCCACTGAACTAAGTATACAATAAAACGACTGTTCACAAATATGGCGGAAAGAAGTATCAATTTTGAAAAAAACGCTTGAAGTTGATGATTTTTCCTCCCTAAAAATCGGGTAACTGAAAAGGTAAGATTATGTTTCCTTAAAAATAGCTAATAACCATCCAATTGACATAACTAATTAAATATAAAAGTACAATTATACCTTTATATGCCTAAATTAACTAAAATGATCTACACTATCCAAAATTTTAAATCAAGAGTCCATAAGTGTTCTTATGGACTAACCTAAAGGCACTGGTCTCATTTGAACCAATCCCTATATATATATATATATATATATATATATATATATAATAGGAATACCATTTATAATATTTTCCTAATTTATATACAAAATCTTTGAACAAATTAAGATCAACTATTGGGGTTGAACAATAAAATATTTCTGAATATATGAAGTAAAATGAGCGGGAAATTTTTTATTTCGGACTTCTACTATTATATATATATATATATATATATTCTATCGTTTCGAAAAGAAAAAAAAATTATCTTATACTCTTTGTAATTTTCTTCTCTATCTACAATCCCTTGTTGACTTGTACTTTTTTTCTCTAATATTGACATATTGTCAATCGAGCTATGTTTGATGGAAAAAATACATAAAGAGGGTGAACAAGAAATAGCCAATCTTGTGGGTGAGACAGAGAAATAAACGCATTCCTATCTGTTTATCTTTTTCTGTAATTATTATTTGTATGTATACATACAAATATGTATCCCTCTCGCATTTAATATTTATATTCTTGCATTTTAACTTTTATATTTTTAGCTCGTATACTTTTATTTCTATTAACTTTTGCCTCTCGCCTGCACTTTCGGTTTTCATTAACTTTTGCCCTCTATTTTATGGCAAAAACTCATATAAGTCCACCTCACGGGTCACACTTTGTGAGACGGATCCTCCTTGCCGACCCAACTAAAATCACTGGTGGCAATTTCGCAAATATTAGGCAAACAGGTATATATCATAATAATTAAAATGTATTGATTTTTTCTCGAAAATATCAGTTGTACTCTGAAATATATATGTTTCGAAGTAATTGTAGTTTTTTTGTGTGTGACATGGGATTGATCATTCTTGATTTGATTCTATGAAGCACATTAAAGGGTCCTTTGATCGGTCAAAAATAGTATGACCGATTCCGATCAAGCTATTTTAGATAAAGAAAATATATGGGATCTCATCACGTCTAAATCCGTGAGACGGATCCAATGCCCATAACCCGCTAGCCTCTTTTAATTTTTGGGCTGGTTGCATTTAATTAATGGGTCAACAGTCAATCACTTTCTTATTACATTTGGAAACTGAAATTCATGTCATAAACGTGAAAAGGGCTAATTGGCTGATTTTTTGCTAATGTATGCCAATCACTATTTTTATGAATTTTTTTTATGACGGAAAATTTGAACTTTTTATTTGACATATAATGTATGCCAATGCGGATGGGATCTTCTATTCCAAAACCGTGTTTCATCTCCTATTCCAACCGTGTGGATGATTGATTGGAATAGAAGATCCCATCCGATGCCAATGAGCTCTTTGCTAATATATGCCAATCACTTTTGACTTTTTTATGACAGAAAAATATGAACTTTTTATTTGAAATATAATTAATTTGCAATATTAGGAGGTGAAACATCATTATTAGGGCGCGATGATATTTTTGTAATATTAGGGCAACATAGTATCATTTTAGACTCAAAAAATATCACTTTTTGAAAAATATCACTTACTTTAAAGGATATATGTTTTCAAACTTCAAAATTACATTGATAGATTTTCTAGAATAACATCACATTAGACTCGAAAAATATCATTTTTATTAAAAAAAACAATCAATTTTATTCTAAAAAGAATACGTTTTCAATGTAAACAAATTACATTAGTAGTTTTCCAAATACAATATTACCCATACTCTAAAAGTATCATTTTTTATTAAAGAAAGTATCACTTTTATTCTATAAAGTATATATTTTCAAAGTAACGAAATTAATTATTTAGTTGCAAAATTATACTCAACCTTGTTCAAAAGTATCACTTTTTATTAAAAAAAAATATCAATTTTACTCTGAAAAAGTATATGTTTCCAAATTAACAAAACTGATTATTTACTTGCAAAGTTATATACAAATTTGTACAAAAGTATCACTTTTATTAAAAAAAGTATCATTTTTACATTGAAAAATATACATTTTCAAAGTAACAAAATTACTTTAGTAGTTCTCTTAATATGGTATCACATTAGAGTAAAAACGTATCATTTTTTTATGAAAAGTATACGTTTTCAAAATAACAAAAATGTTTAATCACTTATAAAGTTACATGCAACCTTGTTTAATAATATTACTTTTTATTAGAAAAAGTATCAATTTTACTCTAAAAAATATATGTTTCCAAATTAACAAAATTGATATTAGTAGTTTCCCTAAAAAGTAATAATTTTTTCCTCTCAAAAGTATTAGTGTAACATTGAAAATTGTTTAGTTTTTTCATTTGCATAATGGATATTTTTTTATTTGACATAATTATCAGAATAACATGAAATGAATATTTATTTACATGGATTAGAGTTTGCGAGTTTCAATTTGAATAAACAGGAGTGGAGAAGAAGAAGTGTGCAGCCAAAAAAATAATACAACAAATAGATAAATTTAAATTTAAGAAAATGTGAAACCTTAAAGAATCAAAAATATTTATCTGAGGAAAGAGGAAAGGAGGAAAGAGAGAGAGAGAGAGAGAGAGAGAGAGAGAGAGAGAGAGAGAGAGAGAGAGAGAGAGAGAGCATGGATGGAAGAGGAAAAAAAGGAGTGAGAGATAGAGCATGTGGGAGGTAGAGAAAAAAGGAGGAGGAGAGAAAGGGGGTGAGCGCGTGGGTAGAAGAGGAAAAGGAGGAGTGAGAGATTTTTTATTTTTTAATTTTTATTTCTTTTTTTATAGATTCAATATCCGAATCCGAATTGTGGGATTCGTCTTACGAATGAGGATCCATAAGATAGTCCTATGAGAGACCTTCTCATTTTAGATTGACATTTGTATATCATGTATTTTATATTGGCACTCGATCGATGATTATGAAAATCTTGGACATTACCAATTTAGGGGTGGGCATCGGGTCGGGTAGTTCGGGTTGGGTGCCCGAATTGTCGGGTGACAAATTTTACTACCCGACCCGAAAAATCGGGTATTAAAAATTCGGGTACCGGAATAATTCAGTTACCCAACATATCGGGTATCAGGTATTTCATGAATTGTGCCCCAAATGAAGTGGAAATGAAAGTGAAATGGAAATGGAGATGCAAAGGTAAATGAAGACCAAATTAAAGTGAGTTTAACCCAACTGAAATTGAAACAAAATTGAAGAAGTAAAATCAAACCCGTTTCTGCCGCCTCTATCCTTTTAGTTTTTTTTTTCTTTTTCTCTTTCTTTGTTTTTTATTTGCTTGCAGTCATCCTTTTACCTTTGCCTCCATGGAATTTTTTGTTGGAGATCCGAGCAAGTTTGCTGCTTTAATTTACCCGATGGCCACTGCTGCTTGCTAGCCTGCTACTGCCACCATAAGCAATAGCCACCCGGCGTCCATGCCATCATTTTATTGTGTTGTTGAAGGTTGCGTGGATGAATTTAAGATGGATAGAGTAGGAACATCAAGGTCAATGCCTTCAAAATGAAAGGAAAAAACCTTATACATGATGAACCCGCTTTTATTTTTTGTTTTTTAATTTATTAACCGAGTACCCAAATAACCGATCGGGTAGTAATTTACTACCCGACTACCCGACCCCGAATGTCCACCCCTAATTACCATGTTCGAGCACAATTTTAATTTTCTACTGTATATTTCGTTTCACATCACATTTCATATTTTGTTAACAAAATTGCATATTTGAGTCTATCATTTATCCATACATATTAATGAAATAAATTAAATATGTAGTAATACTCTTATTTTCTTTTTCATTTTTTGTAATGATGATGTCTTTTTTTTTTAATAGTTTTTAGATGCTATAGGTGGTTTAATACCTCTAAGAAAGCGATTAGCAAACACACTTGTGGATCTTTGTGTTATTGTTTGTAAATCAACGATATACTGTATTTATTTATTTACTATTTTTTAAGGAAGATCGTGCACTAAATTACCAGTTCAAGAAATCTAATGCAATTAATTGTAGAGAGTTGTTTTGGCTCTCTAAATTTAGAGAGTGAAAATTGATCATTCTCTAAATTTAAAAATTAAAATAAAAAGTTTGTTGAAGATGATTTTCGATTAATGTCTCTTCAAAATAAAGAGCATTTCACTATTAGAGTCTCTAAATCAGTTGTTTACATCTGAAACTATATATATCTATATAATAAATCCGCTCATTTCATGTTTTTGAAAATGAAATTTGATATAAAAAAAAAACTAAAGAAAAAAATGGATGTGAATTGCTTGCCTTATCTTTTTAATTTTATCATTAATATTGTCCTCCTTTAGTATGGTTTGTATTAACATTCAATTTATATATTATCATTCGGTAATAAATATTCTTTTATTTAATCACAAAGACATAATTAAGGTAAAAAAAATAACGCAGAATCATAATTTTCCAAATTTAAAAAATTGTAATTTCTTATCTTTAATAAATTCAATATTTTGCATTTAGCATAATTTGAGTAAATTGGGATGATTAAGGTAGAAACACATATCTTATAACAACTATAGTCTCTTAATTTAAGCAATTAAAATTTATTACTTTAAGTAAATTGATTTTATTTTAGACTTTTGCATGTTTATAATTGGTTGTATTTTAGACATAATCTAAATCTGAATTTAATAGTTTCCAATTTCATTTTTTTTTACATTTATTTTGTTTGATTTCTTGTTAAATTTATAATTGTTGCTAAACAAATATAGCCAAATACTGAAAATCCAAACAGCATACTACACGGTTCGAATTATTCAATACAAATTTGGAAAACAAAATTAAATTTAGTTACTTACTTAACGTTTAGGGGGAGGATCAATCGAGACCATGTCTGTAGGTGAGACACAATGGACTAATATCTACCATCCCCCACTATTAATCAATGGGTATGATTTAATGGATAAAAAATATATTAAAATATTAATTTAATCAATATAAGGGTAGTAGGGTAAAATAACATAACAAGTTAGTTACAAAAATGGAATCAAATCTCTTTCTCTCTCATACATCTCCCAACTTTCCCAATCTCACGTCTGTCTCTCTCTCTCTCTCTCTCTCTCTCTCTCTCTCTCTCTCTCTCATTCCTCCATTAACGCAAATAAAGAAAACTGTGAAGAACTCGAAAATTACAGTTCATGAAAATTACAGAGAAAAAAAACAAGAAAAATCGGTGCAATATTACAGAGAAATAACGAATGCAAAGTGAGTTCGAAAACTAAATATGCAACAAAACTCAACTAAATATGATTTATCCGAAAACTATCTATGCAAAAAAAAAAAACTAATATGTAGTACAAGATATCCAACTATGCAAGACGTCATAAACTATGCAACAAAATCAACTAACTATATATTATCTAGAAACTATCTATGCATTGTGGAATAACTAAATATGCGAAAGACATTATGTAACATCCCATTTTTATAATTTCCAAAAGCAACATCCCATTTTCATAACTAAATATACATTATATTGAACCTATTTATGCGGCGTAGTATCACTACATATGATCGACGTTATATTCAATTATGTCTTGTTTTCGTAAAAAAAGTGCCAACAAAATAACTAAATATGCATTATTTGATGTCTAATTATGCGAAGAGAAGAACTCTAACTATCTTTGAAAATAAAAATATTTGGAAGAAAACAGGTTCCTTAAATTCCGCCACAAAATCCTAAGAATGTCAATTTCACCCATAAAATCTACCGGACCACTAATTTGAACCATAAAATCCGCTAGGACCACTAATAACAAAATTACAATCTTACCCTTAAAATCAAAAAATTAGAAAATAATTAAAAAACTGAATTAATCACATCCCTTCATTTTTTAAGATCAATGGGTAAGATGAGTCCACACTGTCTCACCTAGGGAGGGTGGTCTCATTTGAACCAAATCCTATATATATATATATATATATATATATATATATATATAAGCAACCTATTACTAAAAAAAATTCTCCTAATTTATTGCTAGCCGCATCATAATAATATAATCACTAACGTGAATCGTTAATGTTGATTGTTGACTGCCCCTGCTTTGGAATGGTATATTTAAATTAGTCATGAACTAGAACAACACCCGTGTGTTACACGGATTTGTCAAAAAATAAAATTTGTGTCGCAAACTCTGATAGTTATAAGAGATCCAAAATACTAATTAAAAATACTAAAAAGAAATTCAAAATTTAGAAGAGTATCATGCAATCGTTCACATAAAATTCTAAGAAACTTCTTTGTAAACTAATTTTTTTATTCTATTTGAAAGTGTAACATCCTCGTCACAATAATGGATTTTCAAGCCATATTAGTTTTAAATGGTTGAAAGAGTACAATTTCGGTCTTTGAATGTTTTCTGTAAAGGGAAAAAATCTCTATGAAATTATTTATTTGTGCTAATTTCAAATACTTGGCCGTAGTTTGCTTTTGCACAAAAGCTAATAAATTAGTTATGGTAAAAATAATGAATAACTGACATGCTTAAAAAAGATATTTAATATAATTGTTATACACCCGTATATGATTTGAATCATAATGAAAAGTGTAATAAGTATTAGAGATAATAATTGAAATTATATCCTTGTTTTTTGTATCATAATAATATTTAAATCATAATTAATTTCCAAACTCAAAAATAACTTCCTAATTTTATATCCTTGATTTTTGGGATTATTTAATTTGCTGATTAAATGTTTGATTGGATTTTAATAGTTATATACGGATATAGGAAATTTAATTATTCAGTTGATGATAAATTGATAGTAAATTGATATGGTAAATCAATTTATAATTGGAAGAATAAGGCGGTGTCATGGTTTGCCACGTGGCTAAATATGAAGGTGACACATGGATTTGGAAGAATAAGATGTTGACACGTGTACCAAATTGCTCAGGTGAAGACATGTGACAACTTGTTTTTTCTTTTAGTATATAGGGTTGATTATGTATCCGTAAATTGAGCTTGATTTTGAGTTTTTTCCGGTCAAAATTGTGAAATAAACCTGTCAGTGAAATCTTAATTTAATATGGTGAAATACATCTCAACCAAAAACAAAAAAAACGTATATTTTGTTATGAGTTAGTGGACTTGCACATTTAATGAATACAGTTGGTGGTTGAGAAGAAAGCACACCTTATTAATGAGAGTGCATTTATTGCATTTGTGTATTAGTTGGAATATTTGTATACAAATATGAGACATGAATGGAAAGATAGGACTTACGGGTTTCATTGCAAAATATAGTCCTCATTTGCTTTCTTTATAATTGCTTTTAGTTACTTTACATTCTAAAGTCATATATACATATATAACATAATATAATACTTGATAGTGTTATATATTATCTGATTACAACATCTTAGGGAATTATTTACAACACGTTATCAGCACGAGTTATTGCTCGAGAAAAGGTTCGTATATTTCAAGTTTTAAATTTCTTTCTACTAATTAATTTTTATTTGCTTTGTAGAAAAATGGCAGGTATCTTCAGGGTCAAGATCTGGATAAAACATTGAAGCCTGTAAAAATTGAAGAGGTTGTGGTAAAAGATGAGGCGAACGCAATGATATTTATTCGCCATCATCTATCTGATGATTTGAAAAATGAGTATATACAAATTGAACGGCCTTCTGAGCTATGGCAAAAGCTCAAAGAAAGATTCGATCACACCAGAATAGTGATACTCCCACAAGCACAATATGATTGGCAACATCTAAGGTTGCAGGACTTTAAGTCTGTTGCCGACTATAATTCGGCATTATTTCAAATTGAGTCCTGACTAGCTCTTTGTGGGACAAAGTTGTCTGAATATGATAAATTGTAGAAAACTTTCTCTATTATGCATAAATCAAATATTGTGCTACAACAGCAGTATAGACAACGACAGTTTAAAACATATTTTGAATTAATCTCGGTTCTTCTCACGAGAAAAACCAATGAGTTGTTGTTGAAAAATCACGATTTGCGACCTTAAGGTCTAATGCAAAGAAGCACATCTTGCTAACTCCGATAGAGGAGGGGGCCGATTTAGAGGCCGTGAATATAAACCCGGGCGTGGGGGACGCAGGGGTCGTGGTTGTGGTGGTCCACATCAAAATACTCACAGATATGATCGTGGCGGTCACAATTACTATAATAGAGATAATTATCACTATCCCCGCAAAAATGATTATGCCAAACAGGGGCATTCAAATCAGTCAAATCGTGATAAGGAAAAAATGCATATGGAAAGAATTGGTGATGATCTGTGCAACAGATGTGGAATGACAAGACATTGGGCCAAAACATGTAGTACTGCCCAACACATGGTAACTTTATACCAGGAATCAAAGAAAAACAAAGGCAAAAGTGTTCAAACACATGCCAATGAGGCAGTAGCGCCATTTAATGCTACTGAGCCCTATACATCTGAAATAATACAGAATCCTGTCTAGGATTGGAAATCACTCGAAATATCAGATTTCTTTGAAGATCCTGCTTCTGAGGCACAAGGTGTCGAATGGTTAAAATAAACCAGATGTGATATAGTATGTGATCTCTCTCGGAGGATATATTCCCGAGATTGAGTTTATATGATTGTACCCATGTTTGTATTTTTCCAGGTGATATATTCCCGGCTTTAAGTTTTTATTATGAAATAAATAAATTGGTTTGTGTCTAACATTTCAATCATAAAATATAGTAAATTTCTACCAAATCATTTACAAATTTTACATTCAAAATTTTCACATTATTTTTTTTTCTCCTCCAACGGCTATGAACAGTAACTTTTATCTATAAATATCCCAACATTTCATTCAATAAAATCACACATATTCTCTCATCCTTCTAAAAACTTCACATTTCTTTCACTCCAAAAATGGTTAACTTAATGTTAGTATTTATCATTACAATGATCTTCATATACACTATCCTGCTTTTTATTGGAGAATATACTCCAGGAGAATTTTGAATTTTTATTGATCTCCTTGTCTTCATAATTCTTCCTCTCTTAACCGTAGCAATTTATTTTAGCATGTTGTAATAATTAGATGATTATGTGCGTCTATGTTGTCGAATAAAATCATTTATTTAAATTTTTGCATTGCATTTTTTATGTAAAGTTTTTAATAATCGTATAATATTAATTCAATAATAATTATACCAGGTACACATGGGAAACACCGAGAAAAGAGACTATTGTCTACTTTATAGTGCAACAACGCACTCAATATTAACAAATAAAGTATATTTCTCGAGTGTAAAATTGTGCAAGGCACAATTTACAACTATATCTGGTCCCGTTGAGATTATTGATGGGTCCGGGAACGCAACAGTGGTGTTGCCTAATGGTACAATCTTGTATATTGAAAATGCATTATTTTCTAGTAGATCAGAAAGAAATCTACTGAGTTTCAAAGATGTGCGTGATAATGGCTATCACTTGGAGACACTAAATGAACATAATAAAGAGTGTCTATGTATCACATCCTATAAAATGGGAAAAAGAATTGCCCATGAGAAATTTGAAGCAACAACTTCTGGATTGTATTGTGTCCAAATTAAAGCTTTTGAATACTACGCCACCATGCCTTGGAAGCTGGTGAATCCTTATATATTTGGGTTATGGCATGATCGACTTGGACACCCAGGAACAACTATGATGCGTAGGATTGTTGAACACACTAATAGACATCCATTGAAAAGTACGAAGATGCTAATGTCCAAAGATTATTTTTGTGAATCGTGTTCACAAGTAAAATTTATTACTAAACCTTCCATAGAAAAGGTTGGTTATGAATCACCATCATTTTTACAACGTATTCATGGTGATATTTGTGGACCAATACATCCTGCAAGTGGACCATTTAGATATTTCATGGTCTTGATAGATGCATCGTGTAGATGGTCACACGTATGCTTATTATCTACTAGAAATGTTGCATTTGCTCGATTATTAGCGCAAAATATTAAACTTCGAGCACATTTCGCTGATTATCCTATCAAGAATATAAGAATGGATTATGCCGGAGAATTTACATAAAATAGTTTTGATGAATATTGCGCAGCACTGGGAATTAATGTTGAACACCAGTAGCACATGTTCATACTCAAAATGGATTGGCAGAATCCTTGATTAAACGAGTTCAAATTATTGCTCGTACATTATTAATGAGATCAAAGCTCACTAGTGCAACATGGGGTCACGCAGTATTATATGCATCAACACTTATTAGATTACACCCCACTGTTTATCATATGCACTCCCCAATGCAATTAACTCTTGGTTTTGAGCCAAATATTTTGCACCTACGCACTTTTGGGTGCGCTGTTCATGTGCCAATTCCACCTCCTCAAGGACAAAAATGGGCCCACAACGTACACTTGGTATATACGTTGGATTTGATTCTCCATCAATTATTCGGTATTTAGAACCGATGACGGGAGATTTATTTACCGCTAGATTTGCGGATTGTCATTCTGATGAAACAACATTCCCATCAATGGGAAGGGATAAAGTTATTTTAAATAAACAAAAACCAGTTGAGAATATCTCCTGGAATGAACAAAGCTTATCCCATTAAGATCCACGTACTTCTGAATGTGAAAGTGAGGTGAATAGAATCATTCATTTACAAAATATTGATAGTAGACTTCCTGATGCATTTAACGATGCTAGTAAAGTCACGAAGTCTCATATTCCGGTTGCAAATGCTCCAGCCAGGATTATTGTTCCAAATGAAAATAAGAAAATGAATGATGATAACCCACGACAAAAATGTGGTAGACCTATTGGCTCAAAAGATACCATTCCTCGAAAAAGAAAGGGGAGAATTGATAATAATGAGTATGTTCCAGATGAATCTGTCAAACCAAACACCTCAAAAAATGTACAAAATTCTGATAGCACCGAGAATCTCATGAGCCATTGTAATGAAATATGGGATCGAAATGAAATAATTGTTGATGATAATTTTGCATTCTCGGTTGCTCAAAAAATTATAAATGATGATTATGATAACGAACCATGTTCGATAATGGAATGTCGTCAGAGGCCTGATTGACCTATGTGGGAGGAAGCAATAAAATCCGAGTTAGCTTCCCCAGAAAAACGAAATGTATTTGGGCAAATTGTTCGTACTCCAAACAATGTAAAGCCTATTGGATACAAATGGGTATTTTTTCGAAAGAGAAATGAGAAAAATGAAGTCGTGCGATATAAAGCTCGACTCGTGGCCCAAGGATTCTCCCAGAGACCTGGGATATATTATGATGAAACATATTCACCTGTGATGGATACAATCACATTTCATTTTCTTATCAGTATGGTTGTCCACGAGAATTTGGACATCGTCTAATGGACGTAGTAACGACATATCTATATGGTTCGTTGGATTCTGATATTTATATGAAAATCCCTGATGGATATAAAATGCCAAAGTTTGACACTCCCCGTGAATTATACTCGATCAAATTGCAAAGATCGTTATATGGATTCAAGCAATCCGGTCGCATGTGGTATCATAGACTTAATGAATACCTTTCTAAGGAAGGTTACAAAAATGATACCATCTGTCCATGTGTATTTATTAAAAGATCTGATACCGTATTTGCTATCATTGTTGTATATGTCGATGACATGAATTTGATTGACACCCCTGACGAATTATCTAATGTTGTTGAATATCTAAAGAAAGAGTTCGAGGTGAAAGATCTTGGAAAAACTAAACTTTTTCTTGTTCTTGAGTTAGAGCATAAAGATAACGGGATACTTGTCTACCAATCTGCATGTACTAAAAGGTTACTCAAGCGGTTTAACATGGACAAAGCTCACCCCTTGAGTACCCCTATGGTTGTGCGCAGTTTAGATCCCGTGAAAGATCCATTTCGACCAAAAGAATCTGGTGAAGAGACTTTGGGTCCTGAAATACCTTACCTTAATGTTGTTGGAGCATTAATGTACTTAGCACAATGTACTAGACCAGATATTGCTTTTGCTGTAAATCTACTTGCGCGATATAGTTCAGAGCCAACTCGAAGACTGGAATGGTATTAAACACATCTTTCGGTATCTCAATGGTACTATAGATTTGGGGTTATTCTACTCCAAGGAATCCACTAAGTCTGGGTTAGTGGGTTATGCTGATGCGGGATATAGATCTGATTCACACAAAGCTCGATCACAAACTGGTTATTTATTTTGCTACAGCGGTACATCTATATCATGGCGATCTGTTAAACAAATATTGGTTGCTACTTCTTCCAATCATTCTGAGATAATTGCTCTTCATAAAGCTGGTAAAGAGTGTGTTTGGTTAAGGTCATACGAAATGCATGTCAGTTGAAACCAGTTACAGACACTCCCATTATTATTCATGAAGATAATGTAGCATGCATAGAACAAGTAAACGGTGGTTACATAAAGGGTGATAGGACCAAACATATTTCAACAAAGTTTTTCCATACACATGAACTCCAGAAAAATGGAGAGATAAATGTTCAACAAATTCGTTCGATCACAATCTTGCCGACTTATTCACAAAATCTTTGCTGACATCTACATTCGAGAAATTGGTATACGACGTAGGCATACGAAGAGTTAACAAGCAAGATTGATAATCAACGGATTGCCTTATTTTTTTCAGGGGGAACAAAGTCATATACTGTGCGCTGTACTCTTTTTTCTTTCAGTTCGATTTTCTTCCCACTGGGTTTTTCGGCTTAAGGTTTTTAATAAGGCATACTCATCCAATGGTGCTATGTCCAAGGGGGAGTATTATGAGTTAGTGGACTTGCACATTTAATGAATACAATTGGTGGTTGAGAAGAAAGCACACCTTATTAATGAGAGTGCATTTATTGTATTTGTGTATTAGTTGGAATATTTGTATATAAATATGAGACATGAATGGAAAGATAGGACTTACGGGTTTCATTGCAAAATATAGTCCTCATTTGCTTTCTTTAATTGCTTTTAGTTACTTTACAATCTAAAGTCATATATACATATATAACATAATATAATACTTGATAATGTTATATATTATCTGATTACTACATCTTAGGGAATTATTTACAACTATTTTGTATTTTGAACATTACCAAAAATAATAAAATCACACATTAATGCTAAATATTAAAAAAATGAGAAAATTAGAAAATTAGTCCGCTAATTTTAGTCATTTAGACTTTTAGTCCTCTAGGTAATCAAATTTCAATTTAGACCATTAACTTTCAATTTTTTTGGATATTTAGTCCGATTTCGCCAGAAACATTTAATCTCGCCAAAAATTGCCATGGTGGACTAATAATGCTGACATTGACAAAAAAAATTGGGGATTTGTCAATTTTAAAGGGAAAATTGCACATGTGTCTTCCATGTAGGCAATCAATAAATTAAAAAAAAAAACCAAAAATAGCAATTTTCATAAAATAAAAGTAAAAATAGAAAATTTACGAATTTGATAAAAAAAAAACTAAAATCCGTCAAAGGTAGAAATTTAAGGAAAAATTATCAAATGAAGAAATACACAAAAATATAAATTATATCTTTTATTAATTAGGCAACAAATGAGGTATATTAGGAATTTCTAATTTACGAGAGAAAATTTTAAAAGGAAAATCAAAGAGTAATCAAAATTAAGTAAACTTTTGGTTATTAAGCAAAGATTAAGCAACACACCACTTAATTATTAGTTATTAAGCATAATTTCGGTTGTGAAATATTAGACCAAAAAGAAAGACATTACTAAAATATTGAAAAACAATTAAGCAAATTTTGATTAAAAATATTAAGCAAGCTTCTCCAATCCTACCACCACCACCCGTGGCCTGCACCTCCACCTACTACATCCCGCCACCAAGCCACCTCCGCCATCTTCCATCTCCACTTGCTCCACCTCCTCCTCCACCACCACCACCACCACCCACCATTGCCACCTTCTCACATCTCATAGAGCATCTCCAACTCCGCCACCAAGCTCACCTCCACCTTCGCGCACCACCAAGATCATCACCACCTCCATAAACATCGATGCCATGACCTTCACACACACCCTCGTTGCCGGCTTGACAAAGAATGCACGAAAAACTCCTCAAACTTAAGGTTTGCTTCTCAGATTGAGGGGGACGGCGGCAGGTTTTGGTTGAGGGGAAAGATGTCGGGGTCAAGTTTTACATTTTAGGGGTGGTTTTCCCCCCTTTTCATTTATTTCTTTTTGCTTTAATTTTGCTTAATAACAGATTTTTTCTCAATTTTGTTTATTTTCTATTTTTACTTAATTAATAAAAGAAATATAATTTGTATATTTTTCTAAATTTCTTCATTCCATAATTTTTCCTTACATTTCTACATTTGATGGATTTTATAATTTATTTTTATCGAATTCATAAATTTTGTATTTTTAATTTTTTACTAATTTTTATTTTGGTGATTTGTTGCTCATAATTTTATTTTATGAAAATTGTTATTTTTGATTTTATTTATTTATTAATTACCTACATAGATGACACATGTGCAATTTTCCTTTCAAATTTGAAAAATCACCAATTTTTTTTTTTGTCCTTGTTAGCATTATCAATTCACCTTGGTAATTTTGGGTGAGATTAAATATTTCTGGTGAAAATCGGACTAAATGCCAAAAAAATTAAAATTTAATGGTCTAAATTCAAATTTGATTATCTAGAAGATTAAAAGTCTAAATGGCTAAAGTTAGCGGACTAATTTTCTAATTTTCCCTTAAAAAATCTAAGATCAATTGTTGTTGATGTGTAGTATGTTAAGTCAAATAAATAATCACAAAAAAAAACGAACCTATTAGAATTTGGTATGCCAATTCATCTTACACGTGTATAAAAAATCATGTCATTTCCATAATTATGTTAAAGTTCATGTAGTTTTAATAATAATTAATTCTAAAATCTTTCGAAAAGATTTTTGACAATGGGGTGTTCGTCCAATAAACACCTAAAATAAATATAGCAATCTTCGCAAGAGAATGAGATCAATCGTAGAGTAGCAAGTAGACCACAAGTCGTCTCTCAAGGAAGACTTATCCGGCAAATAATTTGTATGTATCCCAATAAACAGAAAATAAATTTTGTACACTCTAATAAGATTTGTGATTTTAATAAACTAAAGAAAAACAAGTAAGAAGACAAATTAAAACTAAACACTATTAAACTTGGAGAAAATGATATGGATGAAAGTCTAGGATTTCGCAATCATCTCATCAAACTTGCAAGCAGAATACCAACTAATTAATTGATCATGTGGTTAACAAATATAACAAACATGTAAACATAAGACATATATCTGACAACTCATGTATTCACAGATTAGGGCTATCTCAACATAATTTGCTATTTTCATTAAGCTAAAGTTAGATAATACATTTCTTATTCATATCTAAACCCCTGAATAAATTTAGTACAGGAATAATATATATCTTTTCTCGGTCTCAATTATTTCCTCAAAACAATCAAAAGTTGACCAGACAATCAATTATCAAATAAAACAATTTATTCAGGAAAGCAAATCAATTAGTTAATGTTAGATAAATATTTTTATCATGATTTTTGATGATTTCGTTTAATTGTGTTTTTACACCAAAACAATAGTTCTAAATGTTGTCCAAATACTCCAGATTGATCTAAAATATTTTTACTAATTTTTTGAAGTATTTATTGAAGTTTATTTTCGACAAAAATTGGACAATACTTATGTCTCGTGGTCGGCCTATAGGGCAACCCATGTCTGAAGTTGAGTTTTGAAACAGAAACGAGACGAACCAATTTTTCAAGGAGGTCGACTGGTCGACCTGGAGGTCGACCGGTGCCTGAGAATTGCACAAATTTTCCCTGTCTTCTCTGTATTACATTTTGAAGGACCCCAACCGGTCCAAGCAAAGGTCGATCGGTCGAATCCCCCATCGACCGGTCCCCTTGTGTAAATTTGTGTGAATTTTCAAACCCTTGTTTCTATTCAACCGATCGCCCTATGGTTTTGATAGCAAACTATCCGTTGAGCCTACATACAACTTTTCCTTATTTTAGGGGGTTGGTTTCTAACAGCTATAATCTTGATTTTAATTGTATTTTTTTTTTTTGTAGAAATCAAACTCCAAGAAAGAGCCTATGTCTGGAAATCAATCCAAGACCTTCCCTATAAATAGAGGACGCATTCAAGCAACAAGATACAACACAACAACACAAGCAAATACATACAAGCAAACACTTTGTTCTTCATTGTTAAAATTCTTGTTGTAATAGCCTAAGCTCTAGCACTTGTACATTTTGAGGTCTAGGCTTTTATTCTTGATTACACTTGCACTCAAAGTTGTATACTTCATTATCAGGTTGTAATCTTGAATTTGTGTTCGTTATTCAAACACAAGATATCCTTGGTTCTTGTGGTAAGAACACACTTGGGTGATCTTAGGTATTGAATAGTGTGGTACTCTTCATAGGTGAAGAAGATTATGGTAATCTTCTTGTGAAAGAGTTTGGTGCTCTTCGAGGTGTTGGAGAGTTTGGTGCTCTTCAAGTTGGAAGATTGTTGTAATCTTCGTTGGTGCCGTTATAAGAAGAGTGTGGTGCTCTTCATGGTGATGGTGTAATAGTTGTGGTAACTATTAATAAAATTCTTTTTTCTTTTCGAAATCCATCCTGGAGATACTAGGGTGGTAGGGCATGTAGTCCCTAGGTGGGGTGAAGCTCTATAAATCGACATGTTGTTTATTTCCTGCACTTCCATTCTTGTCTTAGCTTATTCATTCGAAAAAGAGGGCATAACCGAGAAAATGTGCATAATCTATTCACCCCCCTCTAGATTATCATAGCCACTTAGATTTACAAGTGGTATCAAACCAAACGCTTTGGTATGCTCGTTCCACACCACGAGTAAAGAGGAACGATCATTGGCTACGAACGAAGTCTATCTTACTGATGCCTTCACCAATAAGCCATCACTATTCAACTCCAAAAATTATGCATTTTGGAAAGAAAGAATGGAATTCTTCCTACAAAGTTGCGGGTTTGATATTTGGAACGTGGTTATAAATGGAGAATCCATCCCGATGAAAGACGGAACCAAAGTCCTCAAGGAGCTTGATGATGATACAAGGAATTATTCTCCATAAATGGTAAAGTTCTAAATATTCTTCATTGTTCACTTACCTCTAGGAATACGGTCATATTCGAGGGATACGATCGGCACATGAAGTGTGGGAAAAATTAGAATCTATCTATGAAGTATATGCAAATGAAAGGAGCTATTCAAAAGCATCTACTTCTCAATCGGATTTCGGATACAACATCAAATCCAACGACATGGGATGAGCCTCTTACAACTTCCAATGATGAAGAAGCCGAGCAATGTCTAATGGGCATCAACGAAGACAATGGGGTACGCTCTAACTCTTCTACCTCTTTTAGTAATGAATTGCATGATGATTATGGTGAACTGCAAAATGATTTTGATGAACTACAAAATGAATTCCAAAGCTTGCTATTTATATACAAATATTTGAAAAAGGAATTCAACACTATGAAAAATGAAAAGGGTAGTTTACTTGCTTCATATGAATCACTTTCTTGTGCTCACACTACCACACTTGATAAGGTTAGAAACCTTGAAAAAGAAAATAGTACTCTTGTTAAGGATATTGATTGCATGAAAAAAGGATATGTTAAAATTTAACTTGAGTACCTATAAGATAACCAAATTTCTTAATGTTCAACATTGTGATAAACTGAAACTAGGACTTGGTTATAATCCTAATGTTATTCATGATAAGAAAAAGAACCAAGTCTCTATGCATGTTGGTCATTATGCTTCTAGAATTATTACATGCTTTTATTGTGGTAAAAAGGGTCACACGACAAATACTTGTCAGGTTAAAAATTGTTTAATTATTATTGGAGACCTAATAGTCTCAATGCTAATCCCGAAGGATCCAAACACTTGAGAGTACCGCAAGAAAATTCCATGATAGGTACTTGGTGCAACAAAAATCAAAGGAATTTCAAATTGTCAAATCGACGACAAACGTTTGCGTCACTTGATCAACAGAGAAGGCATTATCAACAAAATCAATTTCCAAGAAGAAGATATAATCAACAATGGGAATGACACAATTCTTGGAAATGGCGTAATTGGAGAAGACATCATCAACAACATGATTTTCCAAGAAGAAGATATTATCAACAATAGAAAAGACACAATCCTTGGAAATGGCGTAATTGTTAAACCATTTTTTTTATATGCATATTGTTTTATTATTATGCATGCTTTTATTTTTGCCTTAAAATTGTCCAAATGATTTTTCAAAGATATCTCTTAAAAATAAGGTCTCTACTAAATACTCTCGGATTTCAAAAACTCTTTTAAAGAAGACCTTGAATGGACATTTTTTTTAACTCTTGTATACTTACAAGTTTTATCATCTCTTGTGGATTTAAGCGAAAGCATTGTGTACTTGTGTTATTTCTTAAATTACCTTAGCCATTTTTGTCCATTACCATTTTTACTATGCTCTTGTGCAAGACGTTTTCCCAAAATTTTAAATATCTTGATATACATGTTCGTCAACATATTATCAAGATTGACATAAACAATTGAGGCATGATCATTATTGCTACTCTCATAGACAAGATATATATGGGCTATTTTTCTTGCTAATATAAGAGATGTCGTTAATGAGTTTGTTAAGTTGTGTAGACTTATTGAGGATGAGAAAGAATGTACTCCAAATATTAGTTACTTCAAAATATTTGGATGTAAATGTTTTATTATGAATACCAAAGATCAATTGGATATCCAATGATGATAGTGATGAAGGAGACAACATTGAACAAATCTCTCAAATGATGCTCCAAGATGAAGATTGGTTTATAGAATTGCAAGAGGAGCTAAATCAATTTGGAAAAAATGATATTTGGGAATTGGTACCATGTCCTTCATCACAAACGATTATACGTACAAAATGGGTATTTCGGAACAAACTTGATGATCAAGGCAATATTGTTCGAAACAAGGCAAGGTTAGTAACTCAAGAGTATTGTCAACAAGAAAATTATGATGAGGGGGCTAAACTTCTTCATTGGACTTCAAATTAAGCAATGCCAAGAAGGGATTTATATTTCTAAATCAAATTATACAAATGAACTTTTGAAGAAGTTCGGCATTAAAGAAGGAAGAATCGTCACTACTCCAATGGCAACCAATATCAATTGAAAAAAGGCAAGCCGGTTGATGAATCCAAGTATCGAGGTATGATTGGTAGTTTACTTTATTTAACCGCAAGTAGATCGGATATTCTTCATGTCGTATGCCTATGTGCTCGTTTTCAAAGTAATCCCAAAGAATCTCATATGAGTGTCGTTAAAATGATTTTTCGATATTTAAAAGGCACTATTCAATATGATTTATTTTATCCAAAGAATGAAAAAAAAAATTCTTAAAGGATATAGTGATTCGGACTATGCGGGAAATATTGATGATCGGAAAAGTACTTTTGGATCATGTAAATTTTTGGGCGATTGTCTAGTGTCTTGGTTTTCAAAGAAACAAAATTGTGTTTCACTATCAACGGCCGAAGCCGAATATATTTCCGCCGCCTTTTGTTATACTCAATTGCTTTCGATGAAACAAACCTTAGCGGATTATAAATGCTCTTTTGAAAAAGTTTCTATTTTTTGTGATAATATATCCACTATAAATATTGCTCAAAACCCGATTCACCATAACCGTACTAAACATATTGAGATTCAACATCATTTTCTAAGGGATTGTGTTTCAAAACGAAAAATTGAGATATCTTTTGTTTCATCTCAAGATCAATTAGCGGATATCTTTACAAAACCGCTATCCTCCGAGACTTTTGCTTCAATACGAGCTCAGTTAGGTATAATGCATATTGAATGAGGTATATCTTTGCAATTTGCACGCTTTTAAAACTTAGGGGAGAAAAATCGGATTTTTGGATCAAATTTTGGAATATTTCAGAACAGACTGCTCCAGTGGCCAAATGGAGTGAGGTCGACCGGTCGGCCTCACCTTCGACCGATCTCCCTCAACCCTGATCGGTCGCCCTACTCGATTTTTTGGATAAAATGCTTTATGTTCCTAGACTTAGCCATTTTTTGGCTCTTCCCCTCCATTTTTCTACCCCTTTGCAATTTTCACATGCATTTTACTCAAAATGATTTCTTTCTTGTAAATTCTATATTTTTGAGTTTATTTTACTTGTATTTCATCATTCTTATCTGACCATCTCCGATTAATTGGTAAGAATTCTTCTTCTTAATCTTAATTGGGTTGAACCCTTGAGAACTTGGTTTTATGTTCATGTTTTGATGGAATTTTTATATATTTGTGATGGGAATGATGATTGTTGATAGATGATATTTGTAGAATTGTATTTGGTGATGAAACTTTTTGGCTTGATTACAATTACAAAGGCCATATACATCTTTTGTTTTATTCGACGCACGCCAAGTGTTCGATAAAATGGTTCAATGAAAAATTCTTGACTTACATGATTCTCTCAATTTCAAAAGTCTTATAAGTTTATAGAGATCATGTTTCACTACTCAAATGAGCTTTTACAAATCAAATGATCGATGTTTCCCTTAGTTTTTAGAAATTTAATCAAAAGCTCGATAAATCGGTTAAATTGCGCACATTGATATGATTATATGATGTTTTTATCAAGCTAACATTTTTTTGATGATTCCAAAGGGGGAGAAATAGGAAATAAGCTCTTTAGCTCAAAGAAGCTAAAATAAGCTCGCTAAAAAAATATAAGTTATAGCTATTAAAAGCCAAAAGCTGTGAATCATACTTTGTCCATTGGATGTATTATGGACTTATATACATATATAATGATGTTTCTTTGATAGGGGGAGCTTCTAAGCTCATGTTATTCGAGTTTCTATTATAAAAGCTGAGCTTTTAGCTTTTGTTTGATTGTTTCTATATTTATATTGTTGTGCATGTTGAAAGGGGGAACTTTTACAAAATATTTTTGAAAATCTTTACTCTCATCCTTGTGTTTATTATGTATGGATAGTTGTTGCTTAAAACAGAGAGTTATTTCTTGACCGGAAAATTTGTTTTGTTTTCAAAATAAACCTCTTAAAATTATTTTGGTTTGTAATCATCAAAAAGGGGGAGTTTGTTAGATAAATATTTTTATCACGATTTTTTATGATTTCATTTAACTGTGTTTTTACACCAAAACAATATTTCTAAATATTGTCCAAATATTCCCGATTGATCTAAAATGTCTTTACTAATTTTTCGGAGTATTTCTTGAAGTTTATGTTCGACAAAAAATGGACAACACTTCTGTCCCGTGGTCGACCGGTCGCCCTATAGGGCAACCCATATCTGAAGTTGAGTTTTGAAATAGAAATGAGACGAACCATTTTTCCAAGGAGGTCGACCGGTCGACCGGTGCCTGAGGATTGCACAAAGTTTCTAGTCTTCTCTGTATTACATTTTGAAGGACCCCAACCGGTCCAAGCAGGGGTCGACTGCTCGGACCCCCCGTTGACCGGTCCCCCTGTATAAATTTGTGCAAAAATTTTCCAACCCTTGTTTCTATTCAGCCGGTCGCCCTATGGTTTTCACAGCAAACTATCAGTTGAGCCTACAGACATCTTTTCCTTATTTTAGGGGGTTGATTTCTAAAAGCAATAATCTTGATTTTAATTGTATTTTTTTTTTTTGTAGAAATCAAACTCCAAGAAGGAGCCTATATCTGGAAATCAATCCAAGATCTTCCCTATAAATAGAGGAAGCATTCAAGCAACAAGATACAACACAACAACACAAGCAAATACATACAAGCAAACACTTTGTTCTTCATTGTTAAAAACTTGTTGTAATAGCCTAAGCTCTTACACTTGCACATTTTGAGGTCTAGGCTTTTATTCTTGATTACACTTGCACTCAAAGTTGTGTACTTCATTATCAAGTTGTAATCTTGATTTTGTGTTCGTCATTCAAACACAAGATATCCTTGTGAGTGTTCTTGTGGTAGGAGCACACTTAGGTGATCTTAGGCATTGAAGAGTATGGTACTCTTCATAGGTGAAGAAGATTGTGGTAATCTTCTTGTGGAAGAGTTTGGTGCTCTTTAAGGTGTTGGAGAGTTTGGTGCTCTTCAAGTTAGAAGATTGGTAATGTTCGTTGGCGTCGTTGTAAGTAGAGTGTGGTGCTCTTCAAGATGGTGGTGTTATAGTTGTGGTAACTATTAACAAAATTCTTTTTCTTTTCGAAATCCATCCCGGAGATACTGGGGTAGTAGAGCACGTAGTCCCTAGGTGGGGTGAAGCTCTATAAATCGATGTGTGCTGTTTATTTCCCGCACTTCCATTCTTGTCTTAGCTTATTCATTCGAAAAAGAGGGCATAATCGAGAAAATGGACATAATCTATTCATCCCCCTCTAGATTATCGTAGTCACTTGGACTTACAGTTAATACTCATGCTTGTTTCTTTGAATCAAATCATCCTAGTTCTAGAACAAGGAAATTAGTTCGTACTTGGGGATGGATCATAATCTCAATTGAAGTGAAAAAAAAATAATAAACATTATCATGCAACAATAATAATCACCCAACAATTGAAATCAGACAAAAGAGATGAAGCAATAACCACCCTTGCGCGCCGCGCGGTGCTTCCTTGCGCGCATCCCTTACGCGCACGCCTTGTCTTTCCATTGTGTGCATTCGCGCAGTCGTGCATGGTGCACATTCATGTCACGGCTTGACGTTGCACGCCGCGCACAAGTGTGCGCATGTTTATTTTTTCATAATGTTTCACCTGCGCGTCGTGCACCCTTGCACGCGCACACATACTCATTCGCCTCCACCATCATTCACCCGTAATTCCCTTTTTTGACTATTTTAGCCAGTTTTTAAGGTTTCGTTTTACGAAAACCTATTAAACAAATAAAAATATCTTACATAACATACGACACTATTAAATGAGATGAAAAGACACAAAAGTACGTACAATCACACACAAGAAAAATAGAAACCGCACAATAACCATACACAAAAACATGCGAAATAGTGAGATAAAGGAGTCTTCCCACAAGCCTTCTGTACAGTGAAAGATCATCCAGCTGAGCTGAATCTTTCTGACTGGTTTCTGTCTTTGAATCCATAGTAGAGCTTGTCTTGCAACCAAGATATCATGCCTCTGTCAAGATGTCTAATGTATATTTTCTTTGACAAAGACTTATACCTTTTTCTGACCTAGCCACTTCAATACCGAGAATATACTTGAGAGTGCCAGGATCCTTTATAGTAAATTTAGTTTCTAAATGAGCTTTAAGAGACTAAATTTCTGACAAATCATTTCCAGCTAAAATAATGTCATCAACATAAACACATAAACCAGTTATGGAACCAGAAGATGATTTAATGAAGAATGAACCATCAGACTTAGATTGATGAAAAGCATATATGAGGAAACAAGAAGTAAGTTTCTGAAACCATTGTCTAGAAGTCTGTCTTAAACCATAAAGGCTTGTAGTAAGTTTGCATACTCTTTTTTCAGTAGGGGAAGGGGGTTTGATATATATATTTCTTCATTTCAATCTCCATGAATAAATGCATTATTACCATTTAACTTATGAAGGTGCCAGTTTTGTGCAGGTGCTACAACCATCACTAATATAACAATAGTGATCTTAGTGACAGGTGAAAAAGTATCAAAGTAATCCAAACCTTCTTTTGTGTGCAACCTTTAGCCACAAGTCGAGTTTGTATCTCTCTATAGAACCATTGGACTTGTATTTCACTTTGTAGACCCATTTGCAACCTATGCAATTATGATTAGGAGGAAGATTAGTTAATATCATTGTATTATTCTTTTCTAAAGCGATTATTTACTCGCTTTCATGGCCTCAATTCATTCAGACTTTTACTTGGTCTAGTTGTATGTTTAAGCTCTATAATTTGTGAAATACTAGCAAAAAAAGCTCTATGCATGATTTTCGAGAAAGATTGTCACAAGATATGTGTTATGAAATAGTATATTGCTTCCCACTGTTTGATCACTTAGATGGATGAATGATTTTGTAAAGAGGAAGGAAGATTACAATCATATATTTTGAGATAAGAAGGAAAATCTCTTAGTCTAGAAGACCTTCTAGGAGTGCCTTGACTAAGATCATTTAGATTGTGATTTTATGAGTCTGTTGTAACCTATGAGTCTGATGTAATATGTGTATGACTATCAAGAACAAGAACAAAATCAGAGGTTATATAAGGAAACAAAGAAGCATTAAAATGAGAATTAGAATGCAAGGACTTATCAGTGCTCAAAGAAAAAACATTTTCACAAAAGAAAACATACCTTGAAATGAAAATTTTATTATTTGAAAAATCATAAAGTTTGTATCTCTTTATTCCAAAAGGATAACCAATAAAGACACATTTTGTAGCTCTAGGTTGCATTTTATTACTTTGTTTAGACAAAGTAGAAGCATAGACCAAACACCTAAAACCTTAAAATAACTCTAATTAGGGGTTTATTATGCAATTTTTCAAAAGGACTAATATTATTAAGAATAGGAGTAGGAGTCTATTAATGATATGTGCAGCAATAAGCACACACTCATTCCAAAAATCAAAGGCAAAGAAGATTGTAATAGTAATGCCCTATATTTAGCAAGTGTTGGTGTTTTTCTTTCAACCAACCATTTTGTTGTGGAGTATCGCTTATAGTACTAATACTTTTCGGATATCGACTAACACTTTTCATAGGAAAAACAATTACTTTTAACAACCTCTAATATTACAAAAATATCACCGGTCCAGACATCCTAAGACAGTACCTAAAATATTACAAAAATACCACTGGTGCATGAAATTATAATAAAATCCGGGTCGAGTTGGGTCCGTCTAACAGAAAAAACCCGTTAGACAGTCTAACTCAAATTTGTGTCAATTAAAAATGATATTTAGGTAAAAGGATTTGAAACTTTGAAGAATGAGAATGCACATGGATATTGTAGGAAAACGTAATATATATGAGTTAGTCTCCTGTTAGATGATCTAACGGATCTAATTCGTTATACGGGTCTATTTTACCCGACCCGCAACCAACCCACTTGCGTTTATTGACTAATAACCGAGGAACTGAAACAAACGACATCCAACGGAAACAAATGCTTTAAGATATTTTTACGCCGTGCTGCTTTTACATCTGGACTTCTTTCAGCAATCTGTTTGTATTCGACCTTTCTACCAAACCAGCGTTTGGTTGTGCTTCTTGTAATTTGGACCCTTCTGCCATCTTAGCATGGCCAATATTTCGCCACGCGTATAATTTGCTTTGCACTGGAAACCCAAATGTTGTCGACAAAATTTGTGCTAGAATGGGTTGGGGCAGAGGAGTCAAGGAAGCATCTTCACCGGTGTAAAAGAAACTAGTATATATCTTCATTGGTGCTAATACTTTTTAGTGAGTTTGATAATACTTTTATGTGTAACTACTAATACTTTTTAGTGGAATAACTATTTTTTTCTTTCAGTGAGATTGCTAATACTTTTTCGAGAAACTATTAATACTTTTCCGAGGAACAACTAATACATTTAAGAAGAACTGCTAATACTTTTTAGAAGGACGACTAATACTTTTTAGAAAGACTGTTAATACATTTTGGGAGAAAAATTTAATTATATTCAAGGAACTACTAATACATTTTAAAAGAATCGTAATACTTTTTAGAAGGACGGCTAATACTTTTCGAATGATCATTAATATATTTTGGGATAAAAATTTAATTATATTCGAGAAACAAATAATACATTTTAGAAGAGTCATTAATACTTTTTAGAAGGACGACTAATACATTTCGGAGTATATTCATGAGAAAAATACTAAAAAAACTCTTCAAGGAAATACCAATACATTTTGGAAAAGAAGCTGCTAAGTACTTTTTAGAAGGACGAATAATACTTTTCGGAAGGACTTTTAATACATTTCGTGAGAAAAATTTAATTTATTTCAAGGAACTACTAATACTTTTTCGATGAACTGCTAATACTTTTTTTGAGGGATTGCTAATACATTTTAGAGTATATTTAGGAGAAATAATAAAAAACTCTTCAGAAACTAATAATACATTTCGGAATCGCTAATACTTTTTAGAAGGATGACTAATACATTTGTATAAGGCGATAATACATGTGCTTCCTTAAAACTAATAAAACACTCCTGGCGATATTACGGAAATGCCACCGGATCCGTGGGTCGATCCGTCTAACAGTCGGACTGTTAGACGGTCTGACGACAGAGTTTTTGTGAATATATATTATGAAAGATATTTCTTTGTCGTAACATTAGTTGTAGTGGTTAGCGTCAAGCGTCGGGGTTGAGCAAGAACTTGTATTAAAGGGGGCCAATAGTAAAAATATAAATCACATGCATATATATATATATATATATATATATACGTACAAAATAATAAAGTTTAAATACATTACATTTGCAATAAAAAATACATTAATATTCATTAGCAAATATTTATAAATTACATCGTTGAAACTAATAATAAAATTTAAATACATTACATTTGCAATAAAAAATACATTAACATTCATTAGCAAATATTTTCAAATTACATCACTGAAACTTAGATGTCTCTTTTACGTAGCACAGAATAATAAAAAGGTTTGCAATCTTTTTTCCAATACACATAGCAAACAATAATTAAGAAATACAGTTTTCATTCACATTTCTTTCATTTGATGAATAGAAACATAAAAACTTATTTTTAATATATTAACAAAAATACATAAAGCCCACAAAGTCTCTAATTTAAATTACTAAAATTCGAGGAAAATTGAGGACCCTTTACTTTAAATGTTTGGATGAAGAGATGATAAGAGAAAAGAGATATTGTTGCTTAAATATCAAAACAAAATAATGAGGAATCCCATGATTACATTACATGGCGTTACATATTTAATGCAAATTTCGAAGATAACAAAAAAGGTTATTCCATGAGAAAGTCTTATAACTAGAGTTTACCTTAGATTCTAATGGACAAATCTACAAGTTATGAAAGCTTCTCAAAGATGATGTTTAGGCTTTGATTATATATATATATATATATAGGGAGGGGATCCTGTGAGACCACCCTCCTAGGTTAGTCCATAGGACTAAATCTACACCATATAAATAGTAAATCAATGACCAAGATATATTATAATATATACAACATTTCATAAGTAAGTATACAACGAAGGGATAAAATAGGAATCCAGGAAATTAAATATAGTAACGCTTCCTAAAAATTAGGGACGTGATTTTGTATTGATCACGTCCCCATAATCAAGCGATTCACCTTTCCTTTCTCTCCCTTCCCATTCGAACCTGCAAATTATTCAAATATGACAACAAAATCGTGCAACAATTAATGAAAAGTATACAATTACACTAAACTAACTATACAATAAAACATTACTAATTATACATAAACAATTAACTAAGTATACAATTACACTAAACTACCTGTACATTAAAACTTCACTAAGTATACAG
Source organism: Rehmannia glutinosa (assembly GCA_016081115.2). NCBI lineage: Eukaryota > Viridiplantae > Streptophyta > Magnoliopsida > Lamiales > Orobanchaceae > Rehmannia > Rehmannia glutinosa. The sequence goes on along the minus strand of JABTTQ020002028.1, from coordinate 417,330 downwards.
AAACATTTAACTAAGTATACAATTACATTGAACTAACTATACATAAAATAATACTAAGTATACAGAAACATTTAACTAAGTATACAATTACACTGAATTACTTATATAACTAAGTATACAATTCCATTGAACTAAGTATACAAATCCACATAACTAAGTATACAAATTCACTAAACTACTTACTAAACTATTTATATAACTAAGAATACGATTCCACTGAACCAAGTATACAAATCCACTGAACTAAATATACAATAAAACATGACTAAGTATATAAGTCCACTAAACTAAGTATACAATAAAATGATTGTTCACAAATATGGAAGAAAGAAGTATCAATTTTGAAAAAAAACGCTTGAAGTTGATGATTTTTCCTCCCTAAAAATTGGGTAACTGAAAAGGTAGGATTATGTTTCCTGGAAAATAGCTAATAACCGTCCAATTAACATAACTAATTAAATATAAAAGTACAATTATACCCTTATATGTCTAAATTAACTAAAATGATCTACACCATCCAAAATTTTAAATCAAGAGTCCATAAGTGTTCTTGTGGACTAACCTAAAGGGATTTGTCTCATTTGAACCAATCTATATATATAAATATATATATATATATATATAGAGAGAGAGAGAGAGGAAGGGGATCCTGTGAGACCACCCTCCTAGGTTAGTCCATAGGACTAAATCTACACCATCCAAATAGTAAATCAATGGCCAAGATATATTACAATATATACAACATTTCATAAGTAAGTATACAACAGAAGGGATAAAATAGGAATCCAGGAAATTAAATATAGTAATCACTTCCTAAAAATTAGGGACGTGATTTTGTATTGATCACGTCCCCATAATCAAGCGATTCACCTTTCATTTCCCTTCCTTCCCATTCGAACCTGCAAATTATTCAAATATGGCAACAAAATCGTGCAACAATTAATGAAAAGTATACAATTACACTAAACTAACTATACATTAAAACATTTCTAAGTATACGTAAACAATTAACTAAGTATACAATTACACTAAACTACATGTACATTAAAACTTTACTAAGTATACAGAAACACTTAACTAAGTATACAATTACATTGAACTAACTATACATAAAATAATACTAAGTATACAGAAACATTTAACTAAGTATACAATTACACTGAATTACTTATATAACTAAGTATACAATTCCATTGAACTAAGTATACAAATCCACATAACTAAGTATACAAATTCACTAAACTACTTACTAAACTATTTATATAACTAAGAATACGATTCCACTGAACCAAGTATACAAATCCACTGAACTAAATATACAATAAAACATGACTACGTATATAAGTCCACTAAACTAAGTATACAATAAAACGATTGTTCACAAATATGGAAGAAAGAAGTATCAATTTTGAAAAAAAACGCTTGAAGTTGATGATTTTTCCTCCCTAAAAATCGGGTAACTGAAAAGGTAGGATTATGTTTCCTGGAAAATAGCTAATAACCGTCCAATTAACATAACTAATTAAATATAAAAGTACAATTATACCCTTATATGTCTAAATTAACTAAAATGATCTACACCATCCAAAATTTTAAATCAAGAGTCCATAAGTGTTCTTGTGGACTAACCTAAAGGGATTTGTCTCATTTGAACCAATCTATATATATAAATATATATATATATATATATATATATATAGAGAGAGAGAGAGAGAGAGAGGAAGGGGATCCTGTGAGACCACCCTCCTAGGTTAGTCCATAGGACTAAATCTACACCATCCAAATAGTAAATCAATGGCCAAGATATATTACAATATATACAACATTTCATAAGTAAGTATACAACAGAAGGGATAAAATAGGAATCCAGGAAATTAAATATAGTAATCACTTCCTAAAATTAGGGCGTGATTTTGTATTGATCACGTCCCCATAATCAAGCGATTCACCTTTCATTTCCTCCTTCCCATTCGAACCTCGCAAATTATTCAAATATGGCAACAAAATCGTGCAACAATTAATGAAAAGTATACAATTACACTAAACTAACTATACATTAAAACATTTCTAAGTATACGTAAACAATTAACTAAGTATACAATTACACTAAACTACATGTACATTAAAACTTTACTAAGTATACGAAACACTTAACTAAGTATACAATTACATTGAACTAACTATACATAAAATAATACTAAGTATACGAAACATTTAACTAAGTATACAATTACACTCGAATTACTTATATAACTAAGTATACAATTCCATTGAACTAAGTATACAAATCCACATAACTAAGTATACAAATTCACTAAACTACTTACTAAACTATTTATATAACTAAGAATACGATTCCACTTGAACCAAGTATACAAATCCACTTTGAACTAAATATACAATAAAACAAGACTACGTATATAAGTCTATCAACTAAGTATACATAAAACGATTTGTTCACAAATATGGCGGAAAGAAGTATCAATTTTGAAAAAAACGCTTGAAGTTGATGATTTTTCCTCCCTAAAAATCGGAATGGCAAAAGGTAAGATTATGTTTCCTTAAAAATAGCTAATAACCATCCAATTAACATAACTAATTAAATATAAAAGTACAATTATACCCTTATATGTCTAAATTAACTAAAATGATCTACACCATCCAAAATTTTAAATCAAGAGTCCATAAGTGTTCTTGTGGACTAACCTAAAGGGATTTGTCTCATTTGAACCAATCTATATATATAAATATATATATATATATATATATATATATATATATATAGAGAGAGAGAGAGAGAGAGAGAAGGGGGGATCTGTGAGACCACCCTCCTAGGTTAGTCCATAGGACTAAATCTACACCATCCAAATAGTAAATCAATGGCCAAGATATATTACAATATATACAACATTTCATAAGTAAGTATACAACAGAAGGGATAAAATAGGAATCCAGGAAATTAAATATAGTAATCACTTCCTAAAAATTAGGGACGTGATTTTGTATTGATCACGTCCCCATAATCAAGCGATTCACCTTTCATTTCCCTCCCTTCCCATTCGAACCTGCAAATTATTCAAATATGGCAACAAAATCGTGCAACAATTAATGAAAAGTATACAATTACACTAAACTAACTATACATTAAAACATTTCTAAGTATACGTAAACAATTAACTAAGTATACAATTACACTAAACTACATGTACATTAAAACTTTACTAAGTATACAGAAACACTTAACTAAGTATACAATTACATTGAACTAACTATACATAAAATAATACTAAGTATACAGAAACATTTAACTAAGTATACAATTACACTGAATTACTTATATAACTAAGTATACAATTCCATTGAACTAAGTATACAAATCCACATAACTAAGTATACAAATTCACTAAACTACTTACTAAACTATTTATATAACTAAGAATACGATTCCACTGAACCAAGTATACAAATCCACTGAACTAAATATACAATAAAACAAGACTAAGTATACAAGTCTACTGAACTAAGTATACAATAAAACGACTGTTCACAAATATGGCGGAAAGAAGTATCAATTTTGAAAAAAACGCTTGAAGTTGATGATTTTTCCTCCCTAAAAATCGGATGGCCCGAAAAGGTAAGATTATGTTTCCTTAAAAATAGCTAATAACCATCCAATTAACATAACTAATTAAATATAAAAGTACAATTATACCTTTATATGCCTAAATTAACTAAAATGATCTACACTATCCAAAATTTTAAATCAAGAGTCCATAAGTGTTCTTATGGACTAACCTAAAGGCACTGGTCTCATTTGAACCAATCGGGAGGGGATCCTGTGAGACCACCCTCCTAGGTTAGTCCATAGGACTAAATCTACACCATCCAAATAGTAAATCAATGACCAAGATATATTATAATATATACAACATTTCATAAGTAAGTATACAACATAAGGGATAAAATAGGAATCCAGGAAATTAAATATAGTAACCGCTTCCTAAAAATTAGGGACGTGATTTTGTATTGATCACGTCCCCATAATCAAGCGATTCACCTTTCCTTTCTCTCCCTTCCCATTCGAACCTGCAAATTATTCAAATATGACAACAAAATCGTGCAACAATTAATGAAAAGTATACAATTACACTAAACTAACTATACAATAAAACATTACTAATTATACATAAACAATTAACTAAGTATACAATTACACTAAACTACATGTACATTAAAACTTCACTAAGTATACAGAAACATTTAACTAAGTATACAATTACATTGAACTAACTATACATTAAAATAATACTAAGTATACAGAAACATTTAACTAAGTATACAATTACATTGAATTACTTATATAACTAAGTATACAATTCCATTGAACTAAGTATACACATCCACATAACTAAGTATACAAATTCACTAAACTACTTACTAAACTATTTATATAATTAATAATACGATTCCATTGAACCAAGTATACAAATCCACTGAACTAAATATACAATAAAACATGAATAAATATACAAGTCCACTGAACTAAGTATACAATAAAACGACTGTTCACAAATATGGCGGAAAGAAGTATCAATTTTGAAAAAAACGCTTGGAGTTGATGATTTTTCCTCCCCAAAATATCGGGTAGCTGAAAAGGTAGGATTATGTTTCCTTAAAAATAGCTAATAATCGTCCAATTAACATAACTAATTAAATATAAAAGTAAAATTATACCCTTATATGCCTAAATTAACTAAAATGATCTACACCATCCAAAATTTTAAATCAAAAGTCCATAAGTGTTCTTATGGACTAACCTAAAGGGATTGGTCTCATTTGAACCAATCCCTATATATATATATATATATATATATATTAACTAATACACATATACATACATATAACCATATAGGTAGTACAATACATATATAAGAGATATGAAAAAGTTGGGGGTGGGGGCAGGGCCTCCTGGGATGCAGGTGGCTCCGTTCCTGGTTAGTATAATGTGTTCTATTACAAGTATTTTATCGATAGAGTTCCCCGTTTAGTGAAGATATAATCAATTATTTAATTATAGTTACTAATGAAGTTGTCTAACAAGTGAAATATTTGCTCAAACAAGATTTATTTACATTTCTCATTAGGGATCAAAAGATAGTTTTTCAATGAATTACAAACAGAAAATCAGATGGTGATCAAATGGTTAAAGATCCTCAAACCCAAACTAGAGGTATATATGTGATTCGATTCCTACTAAAACTCCTTCCCCTTCTAGGATTTATACTCAAAAAAGAGAAAAAATAACTACAAACATGACTCAGAGTTATTAACATGACTATTCTCGCGCCACTATATCAAACTTTTGGTGAAGAGGATATTGGGACTTGAAGATCAGGTTTGTTTATTTCAGATGTGCCTCATGTGGTTTGTGGCTTCAGAGCCTATTGAGTTAGGGTTACATGGTATTTTTTTCCAATGAAGAGAATGATTTTCTATTGCTTTGAAATAAATTTTTAACTCGATCTTATTGAAATTTGTACAAAATTGAAAATATATTTGGTTATAAAAATTTATAAGGTCAAAATTTGGGAATATGATTCATTTAGTATGTTTTTGCGAATTTTTCTATTGAGAAATGTAATAAGATGGTAATTTATTTACGTGGTAGGTATGTGGTAGGACTCAGTTAGATTATATTATTAGAATAATTAATATATAATTGATAAAATTGATAACATTAGGGTCTCTTCGAAAAAAATAGTTTAAAATTAATAATTTATGTGGATGAGAGTGATGATTTATGTAATATAATATTAAACAAAAATGATATGTGGTGGTTGTAGCAGGTCACATTAATGTAGCATAGGGCTGAAAATTAATCATATACGTGTTGAATTGAGAAAATAGGGTTGAGATTGAAAAACTTGAAAACTTGATATTTCTAATTAAATTGATAAAAGCAAACATGATTTACCTATCTCAAATAGTAAAATTTGTGAAAAACTCAATGAGATTAAAAACCATAAAAGCCCTTTTTTTGAATAAATGCGAAATATAATTAAAAAGAAAAATAAAGTGCACTACTTACAAGTCAAACAACTAGCTTTAAAATAGGGGTCTCGTGAAAACATATCAAAGTAAAACCTAGTGGGGAAAATCTTTGATAGAAAAAAGAGTACCCCATAAAAGAAATAAAAAATAACTTAAAATCTCAATCTAAATGATAGGCGTCTATTTCTAGAGGATTTTCGGATGACAATGTGATTTGTTTTTTAAAGCACGTGCTCGAGTATCGTCTTGATGATCTGATGTATCCTGTGTAATATCAGCCCAAGATCCTCAAGCCATAATTGTCATAGTATTAATAGCTTCCGAGGAATCACATGAGTGAAAGACAAGTAGAGTAGTTGATGAGTCACTTAGCTTGGTCTTTAAAGCATCTAATATGTCTTGTTCTTCTTCGTCGGCCATATCCGACCATCATTTTCTTATCATTGTTGTCATCACCTTAAATGTCTCATAGGGTTCAATTGTCTGCAACAGCCTTGCATCAATATAAACTACCATATTTCGAGTGTCCGTTTCAGCCCCATGCGGACCTGTCTTGTAAAGAATCATAGTACGATCTTTGTTAATGTTTACTTGCCCATGACCTTTGAATCCTAATAGACTTGATTCTGCCACTTTCCCATTTTGTCACCTATGCCATGTGATTCTTTTGGTACGCCAACCTGATCGTGTATGGCCTCCACATTAGTTTCTAAGACATCAAAAGAATTTCTATTGAGATCCCCGAATTGGTTGAACCTCCCCCTATATCAATTTTCCTGACTGCAACACGAGCATGCCTAGCCGGGACTTTAATCCAAGTTTCTGGAATAACTTCATTCCCCTTACTAATAGGAATCCTTTCAATATTCTCCTTCCAAACCTCTGATCTTCCTCTAGTCAAGCCCGCAACAACCCGATCACTGTCAACCATTTTTGTTGCTTCATTAGTGGAAGTTTGTCTATAATTAGTAATAGAATGCCCCAGAATTCGATAATCCGCACAAAATCCCGGTTGGTTTTTGTAGCTAAGGGATACAAAGGAGCAATGTCCAACCCTTTCTACCATAATAAAAGGGGAATTTAAATTCATTTCAACAAGAACTCTAACAAAATGACCAACCTCTCCAGCTAGAGAACGTCCATCGATCTCAATTAGTGTTCCAAGTACATTGGTCAGCTTCATAATCAAAGTAGGATGTCAATATTCCATGCTTAATTCATATATCCTAACCCAAACTTGAGCCTTGGAAGAATTAATCCTATAAGGGTTGAAATCTGGAATCTAGTTCATAAGACGTATGGAACCCAGTTTCAAATTCCAAGAAGGTTTAAGAAAAATCCTATTACGATCAGCTAAATTAAAGAAATGTATATTATAATACCCTTTTTCGGGAGGTATGAGACGCCAGCTGGTATTAACTCTCTAAACATCTGTCAATTGCTTCTTAAGATCTTCGTGAGAACTAGGTTTCATACCTTTTGGAATCAACAACTGGTCAATCAAAGAATTGCGTAGTTCCACGGTATGTTGTTGATATATTGACAGAGAAATATTCTTCCTTTTTTATGGGTTGTGAAGTATCCCCAGGTGATAGGGTTTGAGCAAACGTTGGAGCCTTACCCGAGTTCATCAGACTTGAAAACCATTCTTGATAGTCCCAGGAACCCTAGGAGAAGGGGGACGATCGAGTATTCTCAAAAATGCAACAAATTTTGTGTTCTCTATAGCCATGCCTGTTCGTTGTGAATTAGATCGTAGACCTGCATGCCCATAAAGGGGACGAATGGGATCTACGTATTGTTCAGGACATGTATCTGGATCGGAGAATCTAGTTTCTTGTGCGTGTGATCCATGTTTAACAAAACTAATAGTTGGTTAATTTCAGGGAACAACAACAAATCTGAATTCATGATCGAAGGGTTAGGAACAAATGTGATAAAGTTGGCAAAATTCGAAAAGAGAGAATATTCTAGAGAGAGAGAATCTCGTAACCTAAGTCATCCCTTAGCGGTCTTTAGGGTTTTGATGTAAACCATAAAATCCCTTACCTTTTCATTATTAATTTAATGAATAAAGAATGACTATAAGAGTCGATTTGATTTCATTTTTCACTTATATTATTTTCTTTTGTTTTATCAACTAAAGTTAAAAACATATATTTATTTTAGTTATTTTTAATAAATATATTATTTACTTTTATTTAAATAATATTATGTTAAACCTATTAATACTCATGTCCTTTCCTATAAATATTAATCATATTTCCAATCAATTCACATAATAGAATACTTTTTGTGTAAAAAATCTATGAGTCTACATACCAAATGAATTATTTAAAATTATATTGTCTATTTTTTTAACTCTCATGTAAAAATATGAAAGTAAATTTGAAATTATAACTCAGAGGGCATACTGCCACGGACTTGTTCCCTCAACAACAACCGTGCGGCCTTAGCTCCTTCAATCACCCCTTGCGATTAGCTAAGTCAGCCTCACCTAAGTGTTTTGTGTGTGAAGAAGTGTAAGAAGATGGCTAAGTAGTAAGCACACAAGAAGGAACAATTATATTGCTCACTCAAACTTGCTTACAATGCTTGGTTGGTTACAAATGAGGCCCTACTCCTATTTATACTACTCCACCTCCTTAATGGACGGTGGTGATTCATTTGATCCAACGGTTGGGAGAAGTTCTCTAGAACTCTCCACATGATTCCTACATATTCTACAAGTATTCTATAAATCTCCACTCTAGTCTACAACCTTCTACATAGTTCCATACTACTCTATAACATTCTAGACTATTCTAGAATGTTCTACATTACTCTACCATATTCTGACTCTTCTACAATATTCTGACCCTTCTACAATATTCTAGACTCTTCTAAAATATTCCGGACTCTTCTAAAATGTTCTACACTCTTCTAGAACATTCCAGGTTCTTCTATACTTTTCTAGATCATTCTAGAATCATGCTAGTGATTCTAAACGATGGACCACGTATGGTGGTAAGCCTATTTGTTCCGGCAGATGGTGAAAAATTAGTTGTAAAGGCCAACTGCGTGACATTCTCCCCCACCCAATCTGGCGATGCCCTCGTCACCGTACTCATATCACGTGTTGACTTCTTTCTCTCCCGACGATGAGCCTTTTTCATGTTGGCTTCAATCAACCTCATGGCTGAGAAATAATTTGGTTTCTTTGTATCTTGATGTTCACCAGTGGTAGCAGGTATTATACAAGGTGAATGCTTGTCAAGAATCCACACACTATTGAGAAAAGGTATTGGAATAGCACACACCTTGCGCCAAAAGTCCATCCCAAGCACCACCTTGTAGTCATCCATTGGCACTATTGAAAAGTTTGCTTGGCCCTTCCAAGCACCAAGGCAGAGATCAACACCTTGAGACGTACCTTTAATGGGTATGGGTTTCGTATTTGCAGCCTTCATCCATCCGTCCCCTTTTTTCCACTGTAGGCCTAGTCTCTTAGCCTCATTAACATCCATAAAGTTGTTTGAAGCTCCCGTGTCTACCATCACTTTGGTAGGTTTCCCATTGATATGCACCTCCACGTAGATTGGCTCCTTGCTTGATGTAGTAGACACATCTCTGGTCTTAAGAGCATTAAGAAGTTGTAATGCTCCAATCCTACTTGGTTCTTCGGGTGTTATTTCCTCAGCACCATGTTCATCCACCATGGCATTCAAAGTTCCTAACTTAGGACAATCGCATATGGAATGCGGTCCTTTGCACATGTAGCATCCTCCTTTAGGCGTAAAAGTGGTCTTCTTGGCCTCATACTCTTTCCTGGAAGGATGTTTATCTCTGTCTATGAGAGGAATCTTATAATGCCCGTGTCTCTCTTCTTCATCATCCGAAGAGTCCGTCTTTTTCTCCTCCCTCATAGAAGCTCCAAACTTTTGATAATCGATGAAAGACTCGGCAACCGCGATAGCTTCATCCACTGTACTAACGTTTCGATGTTGTACTTCCTGTCTGGCCCAGTGTTGAAGTCCATCGACAAAGTAGAAGAGAAGGTCCTCGTCCGACATGTTAGGGATTTGAAGCATAAGGGTTGTGAACTCTTTCACGTAATCTTGAATATCTCCCCTATGTTTCAACTCTCGCATTTTCTTTCGAGCAACATAAACAACATTTTCTGGGTAGAAGTGTCATTTAAGCTCTCTCTTAAATTCTTCCCAAGTATCAATTCTACAAACACTTCGTTCTATGTCGGCATATTTTCTACGCCACCATAAAGTAGCAAAGATAAAAATAAAATATTTTCTTTGATGCTTCATCGGTAAGGTCGAGCCCCTCGAAGTATCGCTCCATTTGCCAAAAGAAGTTTTCCACAGCTTTAGCGTCCCTTACGCCATTAAACCCCGTCGTCTTGGGGTAGTCCACCCTTGGACTAGTTGGAGTGATGCTAGCTCCCCCGCTAGTAACGACCTTTTTGCACAAGGCAAGATCTTCTCGCATCCCCTCGATGCTTGCTTGTAAGGTCTTAATAGCATCCATCATCCTTGCCTCCAACTTGGCAAGAATGTGTGGTGTTGACATCAAGACAAGTTTGGATATTTTCCTTGAGGGAATCTATCTGCTTAAGAACATGGCCCTCCAATGTCTCGACAGTATGTTCGACCTGCTCAAGTCATTCTCCTATCTCTACAACAACGTGCTCCAAAGACGCCCCCTCTCGCGCCTTGCTTTGGTCACGCTTCTTTTTGTCTTGTGTCTACACTGGTTCCCTCCCGCGGTTCTCAGTCACACCCGACACAATGTCTTCACCTGCCATCACGTACTACTTCATAACACTTCGCCCAAATCAGGCTCTGATACCACCTGTCACGGACTTGTTCCCTCAACAACGACCGTGCGGCCTTAGCCCCTTCAATCACCCCTTGCGATTAGCTAAGTCAGCCTCACCTAAGTGTTTGTGTGTGAAGAAGTGTAAGAAGATGGCTAAGTAATAAGCACACAAGAAGGAACAATTATATTGCTCACTCAAACTTGCTTACAATGCTTGGTTGGTTACAAATGAGGCCCTACTCCTATTTATACTACTCCACCTCCTTAATGGATGGTGGTGATTCATTTGATCAACGGTTGGGAGGTTCTCTAGAACTCTCCACATGATTCCTACATATTCTACAAGTATTCTATAAATCTCCACTCTAGTCTACAACCTTCTACATAGTTCCATACTACTCTATAACATTCTAGACTATTCTAGAATGTTCTACATTACTCTACCATATTCTAGACTCTTCTACAATATTCTAGACCCTTCTACAATATTCTAGACTCTTCTAAAATATTCCAGACTCTTCAAAAATGTTCTACACTCTTCTAGAACATTCCAGGTTCTTCTATACCGTTCTAGATCATTCTAGAATCATGCTAGGTGATTCTAAACGATGGACCACGTATGGTGGTAAGCCTATTTGTTCCGGCAGATGGTGAAAAATCAGTCGTAAAGGCTAACTGCATGACAATACGTACACTTTCACAGTTCTATACAACCCATAATTAAAGGTGTCAATTACTACGAAAAAGAACTCTTTTTTTTCTATTTTTTTTGTATTTCTTTTTATTTCCAATGGAATCATTACTGTTGTAGCCCTACAATTGTATTCCGAAGCCCAAGAAATTAGATTACATTAACTTGTGTCATGATTATCTTTTGTATGTATTTGTGTACCTTTTTACCTGCTCAAAAAAATTAAATTCAAATCAAGCTTGTGGTATATTCATGCATAGACTATTATGAATATTTGTCTGATAATCTACAGTAAATATCATTGTACAAATTGAACTTTAAAACATTTCATAAAATCCAACTTTAAAATATTTCAACAAATTCATCTATATACATATTGAGCTATATTTGGCTAAGGACTAAAGTATGATAATGAAAGGATATGTACCACCAACTGTAAGATGTTGAATTCCATTTGGCTATAGATGTTGAATCACATTGGGCTAAGCAGTGAGGTGAAATATGCAAGGACATGTACCACTAACGGTAAGATGATTACATTTGGCAATAGATGTTGAATTCCAGCATTCTTATATAAGAACAATTAAAAGGAAATATTCTATTGGTGTTATAGCTATAGATGTTAAACGAGCCGCAACATGACGGGCTGGCCCATTTAACACAGAAAAATAGGGTTAGGTCTTGTAAATTTTGGCCCGTTTAAAACTAGACCATTTTTGGCCCGGATTGTTTAGCCTCCGGGTTAAACGAGTTGGCCCGCAGCGTGCTTTTTTATATTTCTTTTTATAATTGATTGAAAATTATATAATTATTTATTTAAAGTAACAATAAATCATATTTGTGTTATTTAAAGTAAGAATAATTTTTTTATAAATTGTGTTATTTAAAGTTCTTAGGATTCATTGTTTCTTATTTTATATTTATTAGATGAAAAAGAATTAAAAGATGATATTTTGTCCAATGACGGATCAAATGTGATTGCGGATGATACTTGATTAATATTTACATAGTTGTGTACTCAAGTCATACTTGTATGACTTTAGTTAATTATGAAATTTTGAATGTCTAAGCATTAAGATTTTATCCATTAATCCAACTACTTTAAACTATGTGTTGACTTTTATTATTATTGATAATTTGGTTTGTATATTTAGTTTGAATGATAATATTATATATGTTTTAATTTAAAATTTCAGATTTAAATATTTTTTCTTGGCTATAGCGCATTAGTGGCTCGTTTAGCCCGGATCCCGTCAGAGTTAGGGTTAAATTTACAATATTGCAAGCCTATTTTATAGTGACCCGATTAACTCAAACCCGCTAGGGCTGGACCTAAACCACTAGGGTCAGCCCTTTTAACATCTAGTTGTAGCAACTAAGCAGAAAGTTTTCTAAAAAAAAAAAGCAAAAGCTAAAATTTTATTTTCAGTAATTTTCAATAGTGCATATTTTCATAAAGGTTTAATAAAAAAAAAGTATATTTGGGATTGATTACTTTTATGTAGACTCTACGGTATTGTTAAAAAAACTATAATTGTGGTTTTGAATAGACAAAAGTGACTAATTTAAAAATTAATGAAAATACATCAAATATTATTGAATTAAAAGTCTTAAAAAGGTGTAGGCGTGTTGAATTCCCCTCACTCATATATATACATATATATATATATATATATATATATATATATAACTCTCTCTCTCATCAACAACATTTCAGATTTTCAGTACACACCGACTGCACATCATTCTCCTCTTCCTTCTTCCTTCGGCACTACCACGCCTCTGCGACACTACACCACTAACAACTGTCATGCCGTAACAGAATGAGCTTATCCATTTTTCAACTTCTCTCAAAATATATATATGAATTCCGCAGTTCCTCTATTCACCAACATTTTCGCAAATACGAATGGCTTCTCAAAATCTCAGCGCCCTGCATCCACCACCAAAACCAGACAGCTCACCAAGTGACGACGGCTCTACTTCAATCCCGTCACCATTAGACGGTGATAACTCTATTCTAACCTCGTCACCACAAGATGGTAAAGGATCTACTCCGACCCCATCACCACCACATGGTGGCTCCCCACGCAATGACTCTATTCTGGCCTTGTCACCACCACACATCTGCTTCCCACACAAAATCCCTACTCTAACCCCATCACCACCATAAGCTGGCTCCCACGCGACGGCCCTACTCTGACCCCACACCAACACAAGCCAACTCCCCACGCGAGGGCCCTACTATGACCCCGTCACCACCACATGGCAACTCCTCACGTGACGGCCCTACTCCAACCCTGTCACCACAACACGACAACTCACCACATGATGGCCCTACTCTAACCCTGTCACCACCACACCTCACCACGCGATGGTCCTACTCTGACCCCATAACCACCACACGACGGCTTCACTACGTGGAGGCCCTACTCCAACCCCGTCACCACAACAATGTCCCAACCCGCCGCCACAAGAAGTTCTACGGACATCTCATAAGTATATATATTCCTAAAATGTTTCTACGCTTTGCTGAAAGCATGAACGGAACAATTCTTTCTCACTGCATATTATGTATGTAATATGAATTTTGGATGTTCATACTTGTAATATGCAATTTTCTTGTTTAGATATGCATATTATGTTTTTTTAACATGATAACTTGATGAATGCTAGTGACAAATGTGAAAATAGAAAAAGCATAAACATCAAAATATGGTTTGGTTTGGTCTTTTGTTTTTCAATTTATTATTTACTCTACGATTAGTCTGGTTCGAATTATAAATCAATGGACTGATTGCTAGAAGACATCTTTTATGAAAGCTTGCCATATTATGTATGTAATATAAAATTTGGATGTTCATACTTGTAGGCAAAAACTCAGGTAAGACGGTCTTACGGGTCAGATCTTGTAAGATGAATCCCCATTGACCCGCCTGACCCGACCTGCCCAGTCTTATTTTTATTTTTTTAATTCAATTTTTCTTGTCAGATACGCTACCCCAGCCTACCCCATGTTCCCCACTTTCTTCTTCACGCCCGTTCTTCTGGTTTTTCTTCTGCTTCTTCAAATTTCTTGGTTGTCTATTGGAGTTCGTTTTTTTTTCAGTTTTTTTGGAGTTCTAACGGTGCGTTGTTACTTCGAGATAACAACTGGTAAGTACATTCTTATTTTTCTCCGTTTTTATTTTATTTTTGTTCGATTCTAGGATTTTGATTTTGTTCGATTTTTTGTTTTTTTTTTCGAATCGGCTTGCGGCATTGCATTTGTGTTTGTCCCCAACGGTGTATATGGGGTTTGGTCGTTGCTTTGAAACTTCCAAGTTTGCAGCTATTTCATTTTGTATTTGTTTCTCAAATTTTTCTGTATTTGTTTCGAAAATCTTAAATTGTAGAGGAGATTTTCTGCTTTCTATGTGCTCTGATGGTATATATGTGTAGTTTTGTTGGTAGTTTTGCTATTTTTACATTTTATTTTTCTATATTGGAACTGTATGATATTTTAGAGAAATTTGGTTATGTTCCTGTTTATTTTGAATTCATGCCTCAGTGTGTTTTTTTATACATGGCTCAGTGTGTTATTTTGTCACTAGGGAAATTTGGTTATGTTTTTGTTTATTTGAAATCATGGCTCCGTGTGTTTTCTATACCTTGCCCAGTGTGTTTTTTATAGCCTGAATATATAAGTATATGCATCTTGGAAGTATCATATTTAATGCTTACTAGTATCATAAATTGGACTTAATGTATCATTTGTAGATTTAATATATTGCAGTCCCATTGCTCAGTGTGTTTTTTATACATTGCTCAGTGTTTTTTTTATAGCCTGAATACATAAGTATATGCATCTTGGAAGTATCATATTTAATGCTTACTAGTATCATAAATTTCTAGATTTAATACATTGCGCAAATGGATTGTCTTGTGTTTCTTCAAATTTAATGGTTTTACTGAGTTTTTCCATTTATTTGTAGGTTTACATTATAGTTGAAGATGACACGATAGAAGATATTGATAGGAAGGAGAGGTAGAGGTAGGGGAAGGGGTAGGGTGGACTCCCAAGATGATGATATAAAGGACAAAACAAAGGAATCTCCAGTTATTGACAGTCCAGGTATAGTGGTTGGTGCTGAGACATCGATGAAGGAAGATCGGGTTGAAATATCGACGAGTCAAGCTCTAGTTGGAATGTCGGCTAATGAAGCTTTGGTTAAAGAAAGCCCTGATGATTCATTAATGAAAGGACCTCTTATCAAACCTCGTGATGATACATTATTGAAAGAACTCCCGATCAAAGCCGTGCAAAATCCTTGATAATACATTAATGAAAGAACCTCATTGAAACCCCCGCCAAACACCGATATATTAATGACAGAAGCCCCAGTTGGAACGTCGAAAAATGAAACTTCGACGCAGGGAAAAGTTAACGAGGAAGAAACAATTTTGGATAAGGGTGTTGGTGATGTATGTGAGAGACGATTGAGTAAGGATGTTGGGACAAAAAAAATCATCGGCGAAGAAAATGAGCAAGGATGTTGGTGACAAAAAAGTTGTTAGTAAAAATCCTCGAAAGAAAGGAAATCTATCAGACGATGATACGAAGAGGTTAGTGTACTTGAAAGTATTAGTTTTTGATTTCAAAGTATCATTAATTTTGTGAAAAGTATCAGTCTATGCTACATATATGTTTTATGTAAAGTATGTATATTTTAATCATTTTAATAAATCAGTGTTCTATATGCTAGAAGTATCTTTTTGAGAAGTATCTAAAATTTAATTGAAAGTATCAGATATTGTTTCAAAAGTACCATTATGTTATCTAAATAGTATCATATTTCATACATGAAAGTATCACAAAATAATATATGTGATTGTATTAATTATATATTATTTATCTTTTGCAACGACTTTCTTGCCCAATGTAGACCTAAGGGTTTATTTGATGTTGTGAAGTCTTTGACTTATAGTCAAATAGAGGATGTGAAGAATATTGGGTTTGGTGGGTTACTGAACCTTAATGTTCATCATTTACCTGCTCAAATGATTATGTGGCTGGTTCAAAGGTTTAATGGGAAGAGTCGGTTGCTTAGTATTGATGAGAGGACGAGGTTTGTCATTACTGCTGACGATATTTGTGATGTTTTCATGCTACCGAGAACTGACCGGGAAGTTTTAGTTTTCAAACGGAGTGATAGTTTAGATCCGATTGTTGAATTTAAGAAAAACGTTGGTGTTGATGGGACTTCTAGTGTTGGCACTTTGAAGTCCAAGTTGATGGGTGATTTTAAAGAAGGAGGTGACGACTTTAAACGAATGTTTGTTTTGTATAGTTTATCTACTTTGTTGACCCCGACTGCAAATAGGACTGTTGATGTCTTGTGTTTTAAGTCGTTGTTGGACGTGGATGCCATTGAACATTTTGATTGGTGTTCATTTGTGTTGGAAAGACTTGGAAGTGCGGTTGATAATTTTAACAAGAAATCCACCACCCATATAAGTGGATGTATTTTGGCGCTGCAGATTATATATTTTCATCGTCTTAAATGGCAAGGAGTTGTTGAACCATTTGATCTCCCTCTCATTCAGCACTGGACGACGCAACGCAAAAGAAAGCGCGTGAAAGAATAGAGGAGTGCTGGAGAGTTTGGCCAGGGGGAGTGGGTGGAGGATGTTTTTCCTATTTCTAGGAAAACGGAGCTTGTTGTCGAAGAGAAAATAAGTAGTTCGACTGATGGAGGTATGGATAAGAGGGGAAAGGTGGGTAAAGAACATATTGAGAAGGAAAAATCTGAGAATTTTGATGAATCTTCAAGAATCATCAAGTTTGTATTACCAGGAGGGCAGCCGACTGATGATGATATTGAGAAAATTGCTAAAAATGTAAGTTAAATGTAACATTTATATTCGTCCTAAAGTAATAATCCTGAAAAAGTATCATTTTTTGATGAAAAAGTATTACATTATCTGCAGGGGGTGCACAAAGCCTGTTTGTTGTTGAAAAGGGACATGGAAGTCATAAGTCATGTCCATATGGAGAGACTTCGATCTGAAATGCAGCGGGAACTGGCAAATACTTCTTCATCACCTGATGATGAGTTCTTCTCAAGTGCAAAACTTCACGAGTATATCGATGAAGTTGTGAAGAATTTTCAGAAGATGAAAGAACGCAATGACCCCACGCATAATGAGCCGATGCGTAGGTTTGACCTTTTAATCCCTGACACAGAGTCACCCATTGTTGAAAAAAACAACCTACCTACGGCGAATATTGATGATGACGTAATCCAAGGAATGGTTGATAGTCAAATTGATGAAGTAATTCAAGGTCGATTCAACATGCATAGCAAGTTGTAAAAGCTTCGAGTACTATATGTAAAGTATTAGTTAAATTAAAAAGTAACTTTTTTTGTTTGAATAAGTATCTCTTTCATTATAATAAGTATCTATTTTTTTGGAGAAAAGTATCCGGCTTTTTCAAATAAGTATCTCTTTTCTTTGAATAAGTGTCATTTTATTTGATAAATTATATATCTGATGTGTTCTATCAAACATGTGATTCTTGGCCTATAAACGAAAAGAGCTCTTTTCATTCTGAATTTATGAAGAAGAATAATCGTTATTTGGTTGGAATGACCCTGAAAGAGAGAGACATTGTTGATTTCTATTTTTTCGCATAGTCCTAAATTAGAGTAAGTAACATTGAGACTTATTAGATATCCCCTTTTGATGAAAAATGTTATGTTGATTATTTTTATTTTTTTATTCAAATGTGTTTGCAAATGTTGGAGAGTCTTTTGTTCCATTTAAGGATGGGATTGTTCGCTGAATGACTCGAGCTTGATTTATGTTAATGTGATTGACATATGGACTGTCATCTTAAACAAAAAAGTAGTTGGGCCCAACGATCCAAAACACTTTGCACTCTGCAAGTAGTATCTATTTTTTTTTGTTTTTTATTTTTATGTCGGTGAGTTTTTTTTTTAATTTTTATTTTTTTCCAAACAGCTATATCTTGTTGATCATTTCCAAGGAAAAAATTGTGCTAGAGATGTCAGAGGTTGTTGGAGGGTGTTCATGAGGTTGTCGAACAAACCCAATTTGAATGAAGTGGATCGTGTAAGAATAACTTTAGTTTTTTATTTGAAAAATATCTCTTTATTTGTGAAAAGTATCTCTATATGTATGAAAAATATCTCTTTTTCCTTGAAAGGTATTACAAGTTGTAATGATGAAGTATTTGTTTTTCAAATATGTAGATATTTGTTCCATATTGTTACGAAAGTCACTTTGTTGCTGTTGTGATTAATTTTATTGAGAAGAAAATTCAATACCTCGACAATCTGGTACACGATGAAGTTGTTGTTGATGAATATCACGGGCTTGCGACTTTGGTGGTAAAGTGTCATTATTATTATATATGAAGTTTACATGAATTGAGTTGTTGTAATATATTTTGTTTTTTGACAGCAAATGCAAATGGCTCTATTTCTAGAAGAGGAAAATCACGCCAAAGCTCATGCAGTTGCGTCATATTCATTTGAAACAGTTTTCCGTGGCAAAGAAATGACATGAATATTGACAGTGGTGTGTTTCTAATGCACCACATGGAAAACTTTGTGGGTAATGTTTACTCAATTCCGAATTTGTGTAAGGTATGAACACTGTTTAGAAAAATAATATGTAGTTTATAATTATTTGTATTTGTTTTGATATTATTTTTCTTTTCTTTTTTATTTTGAAGCCTGTTGAAAGACGCAAGTTAAGAGCTGCGTACTGTGCAAGAATTATCCTGTCTGATTTGAACGAGCTAAAGGTGAAAATGGAAAAGGAAGTTCTTAAATTTATCAATAACTTCAAGGAACCCCTGAACGAGCGTCCCAAGAAACGTCCCAGAAAACCGAAGAAATGAACTTGTAGAATTTTAAATACAAACATCTTGATTCTGTGTTTTGTCCCATAGATTTGTAGTTGTGTTTTGCAAATGTTTTGAATTGTATTTTCTTTTGTCACTTTAACATGATTCTATAGTTTATTTTGGCAATCAAAAGTTAATATGATTTTATTGGTAGTTTAATATGGCAGATCTTTCTTAAAGTATCATCTGTAATGGAAAAAGTATCTATTGTTATTTAAAAAGTAACATAATTCTACAATTTTATGTATAAAATGTTAAACGATTATAATTTTAATGTATCAATTTTCGAATGAAAAGTGTCATTTGAAAATAATATATTGTCAGTAATTTAGATGTATAAAATAATATAGCATTTTCGAGTCTTGCAAACAAACTTATTCGCACAACAGGTGACACATTCGGAAATACATGATAAACTAAAAAGTATCATGTATAATCGAGAAAGTATCATTATTTATGTAAAAAGTAACATTTCTTTAATGCAATATAAAATATGAAACCATAACATTTGATCTTGAAAGTATCATAGTTAGAATCAAAAGTATCACTAATTGCTTCAAAAGTATCAAAATTACAATATGTAATCTTTAAAACATTATCTAAAATAATCGAGCATTTGGAGTCTTGGAACCAAACTCCTTGGCTTGAGAACAGTCGGTCACATCAGCAGTTTTATTCTTGCTCTTTTCCAAACTACCCTTTATCCTTTTTCTTTTTCCTTTTGTAACAGTCCAAGTAGGATCTCGCAATTTATTAGATGTACTTGAAACAGCAGATGATTCATCTTGGTCAATAAAATTCTGTGTATTCTTCAACGCAGTAATAGTGAGAAAATCTCTATTATACCCTTCTTCAATGATCCTTCTTGCTTCTTCATTTGCTTGGCATTTCAAGACAAGCTCGTAATATCTCCGCGCCATTTCATGACGCCATGGAATGCAGTCACTAGGATTCTCAGGCTTTTCATTTCTATTATTTAAGTTATCCCACACCTTAGATTTTGCCATTCTTGTCCATCTTTTCAGAATATATATTTCCGGTATCTTCAAAATAGAATGAAGATGAAGGACACGCAATGAATGGTAACATAATATACCGCATTTTTCAAATTTCTTGCAGGTGCAAGTTATCATGATTCACAAAAGATCAAACATGACACGATTTGTATCTCCATCTTCAGTATGAGAAGAAATGTTATAAACATTGAACACCTCATCTTCATGAACTAAAGTACAAGTAGTAGAAATTGACGATATAAACTCTGCCTCAAAATCTTTGAACAATGTCAATGTGTATACCTCAGAAGCGTGCTTTAATATCCCAGTCAATGGTATGGTACTTGTTGGAATTGATCTTGATGACTTGAATTCATCATTTTGTTCTTTCATTCTCCAATTCTTCACTAGTTCTTTGAAAATACCAAACAAATATGCCAAGCTTGTCGTCTTCTTTGCATTGAAGCCCATGGCATTATTAGTACTTTCGCTCCTGTGTGAAGAAAGTATTCCGGCAGAAAAGAATTCCTTACTTAAAGGTGTGCACCATTTGTCCTTTAGTTCATACAATCGTTTGAACCATGTTTGTTCCTCCAACCCGTATGCAGAAATCATGTTACTCCAACAAGTTTCAAACTCAGATTCATCATTACATCCTGATAAGCATTTCCTAAATGCATTCTTAAATGAATTGTTGCTCTTCAACTGTCCAAACCTGCTCACAACATTTTGGTAAAGATGCCATTGGCATAATCTATGCTTTGTGCCCGGGAAACCCTACATGAAAGTAATGACATAGTTAAAGTAACACTTTTTCGCTTACAAGTATTTGTTTTAGGAAGTAAAGTATCATAATATTTTAAATAGGCACAGACCAGAAAGACAAATGTTAAAGATCACACAAAATGATTACAAAATAGAAGTAACAGTTTTATGCTTTAAAGTATTTGTATATTGAGTTAAAGTATCATACCTTTTCTATTGCATTAGAAATTGCTTGGTCTTGATCAGTGAATATAGTGATTGGACACTTCCATCCCATGGATTTCTTGAAAACCTCAAAAAGCCACTCAAATAATTCAGATTTTTCATTCGATAGGAATGCACAACCAAACATCACATTTTTCCAATGATTGTTGATGCCAACAAATGGAGCACAAATCAAATTGTATCTATCTGTACGATATGTGGTGTCAAATACTACTACATCTCCAAATATATCGTAATCTTCTCTCATCATTGAATCTCTCCAAAAAACATTGCTTAATTTGGCCATATCATCTAATTTAACTCTAAAAAAAGTCCTCTTCCTCGGTTTGTCGTTCATACAACATTTCAACTAATGTCTGGGCATCCCCACCTTCTATTTCTTTCAATTTCAAACGATTTACAAAATTTAGATGATCTTTGATAGTGTGTCCAACACTTTCATCGCCACCCGCTTAATGTGCCATATACAGATAAGAATCTGTTGGTCTCATTCCGGAAGAAACCATATCTTCTATGACTTTGCCCTTTTCACTTGTAATTTTTCTTTCAGAGCGATGAAGGTGGCTCCACTCTTTCCTAGTAAGTGGATGATTGTGTTCTATAATATGACTCAAAACCTCATAAAGACTTTCTTCATTTAGTTTCACTCTCATTGTAGCATTACATCCTGTACGTGTAACAGGAAAATTTTTCTTTTTTTCATTGTTGGAGTTTATTATCAAATTTCCCGATCTCTTAAACCCCTCACAAGAGCGTAAAAGTATCTCTCCAAAGATAACTCCATCAGATTGTGTTCTAGTTGTTGCTTTGCGAACACTAAATCCTAGTTTACGACTATGATTGCAATACAATTTATGCATATCATCTATTGACTTCCTTTCAATCCCAACCAGAGAACCAGATATATCCACAATGTCGTTTATGTATTCTGTGAACATTTCAATTAAACACAGTACATGTTAAAATAGAAAGGATACCTTTTTTATTAAAATGTAATGCTTTTGCATTAATATCTAATACTTGTCTCCACTGGTTCTGTACTCTGTTCAATAGTGCCCACATTATTTATATTTTCATCTTCAATGATTTCTATTTGTTCTTCATCACGAGAAACGACAACTACTGAATCCAATTTTTCACCTATAAGTAGGAAAAATGAATAAAATATAATATTAATAAATAAACAAATAAGAGGTGATTTTTTTTAATATGTTAATATAAGCTGTTAAATTTCAAAATGTTCTAGTATCACTTTTCATTCCAAAAGTATCCTATTGAAATCCAAAAGTATCATTATTTGACTGATTAGTATCACCTTTACAGCAAAAGGTATGGATCATGCAACAAAACTTAGTGCATTACCTTCCTGAATGAGTAAATCATTTCCATCTTCATTCTCCATTGCAGAAGACGTCTTTGTAATCAATATTTGTTGTTGAATATAGTAATAAGTAATGCTTTTTGGTAGAACTTTTGTATGTATATAAAATCGAACTGGACTGGAGCTTCAAGAAGGTGAAAATTTCATTGAAAATCGAACTTTTGATTTTTGAAGCTCGAAGAAGGTCGAACTTGCAAAGAATATGAAATTTTTGAACAGCTTTTACGTCTTTGTTAAAGAAATTGTTGTTAAATTGCAAAAATGTTAGTGAAGATCTCGAGTTTTGGAGCAGCGGGGAGGATGATGACTGGTTTGAGCTGTGGGCGCGTCGACTAGGGCTTGAGTCCAGGGCGCGTCGAATAGGACTGGGGTCCACTAGGCGCTAGGGTCAATGTGTGGGTCAGTGTGTGCGGGTGGGCCGGGTACAGTGTTTGGGCCCAGTATTCTTAGATTTAGGTGTAATGTTTTTTTTAATAAAGCTGACTGGATCCGGCTGGATCCAGCGGGTTGGGGCGGGGGACGGGCGGGTTTAGGATCTGTCTTATGGAATAGAATCCGTAAGACGGTCCTACAAGAGATAATCTCATACTTGTAATATGAAATTTTGGTTTTAGATATGCATATTATACTTTTTAGAATGATAACTTGATAAAAGCTTATGGGATATGTTGTATTCATTGTATAATTTTAATTGGTAGATTTTATAAAACTCTTTTATTAACATATTTCCATTTGAGAGTTGAGCCACGGTCACTAATTGAGCCAATGTCACAGAAAAAGAAAATCATCTGCAGTGCTATATGTAAGTCCAAGCGGCTACGATAATCTAGAGGGGGGGTGAATAGATTATCTCCATTTTCTCGATTTAGCCCTCTCTTTCGATTCAAACGAGCCAAGACAATAGTAAAGGTGCGGGAAGTAAATAACACGCGTCGATTTATAGAGGTTCAACCCACCTAGGGCCTAATCCTCTACCACCCCAGTATCTCCGGGATGGATTTCAAAAAGAAAAAAGATTTTATTAATTACAAAATTAATAAAACACCTTACAACATCACCTTGAAGAGCACCACACTCTTCTACAACACCACCTTTGAGATTACCACGATCTCTCTTGAAGATTACCACAATCTCCAACGGCACCTTGTGAAGATTACCACAATCTTCAACCTTGAAGAATACCAAATTCTTCAATACCTCAAGAGCACCACACTCTTAAAACACCTATCACCTAGATCACCCAAGTGTATTCTTTGCACAAGAATACTCACAAGGATGTCTTGTGTTGAATGATGACAAAAATCAAGATTACAACTCAATAATGAATATTACAATTTGAGTGCAAGTGTAATCAAGAAATAAAGCCTAGACCTCAAGATGTGAAAGTGAAATACTTAGGCTATAAATACAACAAGAGTGTTGAATATGAAAACTTGGAAATTTGCAGATTTCTTGTTGTGTATTTGCTTGTGTTGTATCTTGTGTCTTCAATTCATCCTCTATTTATAGGAGAGTCTTCACCAACATAGGCTCCTTCTTGTTTGCTTTGTCTACAAAAAGAGGATCACAAGATGTAGAAATATTGTACAAAAATGAAAAGTAAATCTTGCTGTCAAAGAGTTCAAATGGTATAATTTTTCTGTCACAGAATTGCACAGGGCGACCGATCGACCTGTAGAAAATTTTGAACGTTGGAAGAAAATAGTGCGATCCTGGTACGGGTTGCAGGGGGTCGACCGGTCGAAGGGGGGGTGCGACCGGTCGCCCTAGGGTGCGATCGGTCGGCCCCCAGCTGGACCGGTCCCCCTCTTCAATATTTCACTCCTGGAATGTTCTGTTTCAATTTGTTCGTTCTCCAGGTACTGGTCGACCTTTTGGGCGACCGGTTGACCTCCAAATTGAAATGTTGTCCGATTTTTATCAAAAATAAACTTCAAGAAATACTCCAAAAAATTAGTAAAAACATTTTAAATCATTTGGGAGTATTTGGACAACATTTATAAACATTATTTTGGTGTAAAAACCAATTAACACAAAAACATTAAATATGTTGTCCAATTTTTTATCGAATAATAAACTCTAAGAAATACTCCAAAAATTAGTAAAAATATTTTAAATCATTTAGGAGTATTTTGGACAACATTCATAAACGATGTTTTGGTATAAAAACTCATTTAAACATAATCATCAAAATCTTGATAAAAACATTTATCTAACAAACTCCCCCTTTTTGATGATTACAAACCAAAACAATTTTAGGAATACGATTTTAAAACAAAACAAATTTTCCGGTCTAAAACATCAATTCATTTTAAGCAAGATTCATCATAAGTACAAACACAAGGATAATAGCAAAGATTTTCAAAATCATTTTTGCACAAGCTCCCCCTATCAACATGCATAACAAAGATAAGTATAAGCAAACAACTACAAGCTAAAAGCTTGAATTTCATGATCTTAAAAGCTCCCCCTGTCACAAAAGCATCATTAGTCAAGCATAAAAGTCCATAATACATCACATGGACTAAGTGTTATCCATAGCTTTTGGATTTTAAGTGCTTTAGCTTATAGCTTTTCTTGCGAGCTTATTTTCGCTTCTTTGAGCGAATAAGCTTATTTCCTGTTTCTCCGCCTTTGGAATCATAAAAAAATGTTAGCACTATAAAAACATCATATAATTATATCAAAGTACGCAATTTAATCAATTTATCGAAAGATATTGAACATTTAAGCTTAAATTCAATAAAAGAGAAAAAATTGCTCATTCGATTTGTAAAAGCTCATTTGATTGATAAAACATGATCTCTATAAACTTATAAGACTCTTCAAATCAAGAGAATCATGTAGGTGATGAATTTTTCATTGAAACATTTTGTCGAACACTTGGCGTGCGTTGAGTAAAACAAGAGAAATATAACGCCTTTGTGATTTGTTTAAGCCAAAAATTTTCATCACCAATTGCAATACAACAATATTCATTCATCAACAATCATCATATACAACAAACTAATACAAGAATTTCATCAAAATACCAAGATATAAGCACATTCTCAAGGGTTCAACCCAATTGAGATTAAAAAGAGAAATTCTTACCATTTAATCGGTAAAGATGACCAATGATGATGATAATCGAGCCTAATGAATTCCAAAATATAAAATGTATGCAATAAAACAAATTTGAAGTGAAATTTGTGTGCAGTTTGCGTAGGGGACGAAGAATGAATACAAAAGACCAAAATAGTTGTGACTGAAAACAGAAACGATTTTAACCAAAAATATAGCTGAGGGCGACCGGTTGGGGCATGCGCGACCGGTCGGCCTTGCCCCAGTCAGACTAGTGGTTCATTCTGTTTCCCAAAATCCGAGGTTTGAACCAAAAATCCGATTTTTCGCCCCTAAGTTTTAAAAACGTGCAAAATGCAATCATAGACCTCATTCAATATGCATTATGTCTTAATCAAGCTCGAAATGAGGTAATAGACTCATCGGTTAACGATTAAAAAATCCGCGAGTTATCCTTGAGACGGATTTAAACACATCTCAATTTTTCATTTTAGAAACGCAATCCCTTAGAAAAATATATCGAATCTCATTATGTTTAGTTCGATTATAATGAACCATATTTTGAAAAATTATTATCACCGGACTTGTTATCCCGAAAAATGTGAACGTTTTAAACTTTGGATATACAAGTCATAAGAAGAAGTGTCTTTCAAATATTTGAAAATTTCTTTTAACGGCACTTTAATGAGATTCGTTGGGATAGTTTTAAAATTCGAGCATATAGACATAAGGCATAGAAAATGTCAAGTCTAAAGGAATACGAAAAGTTAGTGAACATACCTCGAATATGTTTGTCAATCAATATGCCTTCCTCTATCTTTGTCAAACTTTACATTGGTAGCCACATAGGTTGAGATGATTCTTCCTTCTTCAATGCCTAACTTCTTCAAAGGTACTTTTGTATCCTTTGATTGTGAATTACAACCACTTTCTTGGCATTGTTTAACTTGAAGTCCAATGAAGATATTTTAGCTCCCCCATCTTGATCATCTTGAGTTCACTTTGCATCAACTTAGAAAATAACTTGCACAATAATTCATTAGTAGCACCATAAATGATATCATAAATTTGTACAAGTAAACAATCTTGCCCTTTTTTTTAAAAAAAGAGAGTAGTATAAACTTTACCTCTTGTAAAACCATTTTGCAAAAAAAAGAGCTAAGTCTATCATACCCTGCACGGGGTGCTTGTTTCAAACCATACAAGGCCTTTTAAGTTTATAAACATCATTAGGCCTAGGAAAATTTTCAAACTCCGGAGGTTGTTTTACATAGACTTCTTCTTGAATAAAACCATTTTGAAAATTGGATTTAACATCCACTTGGTAAGGCTTGAAATTATCTTAAAACAAGAATGGGCAAGTAAAATGCAAATAGCTTTTAAATGTGCTACGGGTGCAAATGTTACATCAAAATCAATACCTTGACGATACTTTCGAGCTACTAACCTTGCCTTGGTCAACAAGCTTGTTCCAAAATTGAAAAAATTTCTGCAAAATATTAATCAAGATATCTTGCACAAGATCATAGTAATATTGAAAAATAGAGACATAATAACAAGTAACACATACTATGCTTTCAAACAAATCATCAAGAGTTTCATAAAACATGTAAGTTCAAATAAGCTTATAGGAAGCTATATAAGGTCTCTTTTGAAATTTGAAAAATTCAAGAGCATATAGTTGAGACCTCATTTACAAGAAGCATATGAACAAGAGCTTTGACAAAGCAACCAAGAATAATTTTATATGTGCAATAAAATGCATAACTTAAAAAATCAAATGTTTTATAAAAAACAAAATATAATCCTTTACACATCTTGGATAAAACAAGCTATGACAAATAATGCCTTTTAAAAATAAAAAAATTCTCTTAATAGCACTTGTATAAAATACTTTGAAAAAACAAGCACGAATGAAAAAAAAAATATATTGAGTCTATAGGATGAATAACAATGGTGAGCGTACCTCGATAGTTTATGTCTCTCTTGTCAAATAATGAGTGGATAACCATTGATGAAGATATATAAATCCTACACAATTCTTAGAACAAGTCTTGCACACAAGAATAATTGTAATAGTGTAGGCTAGAGCAATGATATATGTCACAAGTATGCTTATGCCATAAAAATTCATAAGAGATGATAAAACACTATAGTTTAAACAAATGCACAAGAGTTTTAAATATAACATGCAAGGTCCTCTTTTTAAAAAGAATTTTAAGAGCACACAAATATATTGAAGACCTTAATTTTAAAAATAAATTTTTGAAAAATCATTTTGAAAAATTAGGCACAATTACAAACATGCATAATAACAAAATAAAATGCATATTTAAATGAGGAGATACGGTTTACCAATTACGCCATTTCCATGGGTTATGTCTTTCCCGTTGTTGATGGTATCTTCCCCTTTGAAAATCATCTTGTAGATGATGGCTTCTCCAATTGCTCCATTTCCAAGGATTATGTCCTTCCCATTGTTGATAATGCCTTTCTCTTGGAAATTCATTGTGGTGATGTCTTCTCCTTTGATCAAATGAAATGGTCATTTGATGTCTTCTAGGCGGCATAAATTTTTCTTGATTATTATTCTGCCCGGTACCTAATACTACATTGTTTTGTGGTACCCTCAAGTGTTTGGGTCCTTTGGAATTAGCTTTGAGGCTTTTAGGTCTCCAATAATAATTAGAGCTATTTCTAGCCCGACAAGTATTAACCGTGTGACCCGTTTTACCACAATAAAAACAAGTAGTATTTTTGGGAGCATAATGACCAATATGCATAGGGACTTGATTTCTTTTCACATAATTAACAACACTAGGCTTATGATCAAGTCCTTGTTTCAATTTATCACAACTATGAACATCGATAATATCGTTCATTTTATCGGTACTCAAGTTGGATTTTGATAAATCATTTTTCATGCAATTAATATCCTCAACAAGAGTGCTATTTTCTTTTTCAAGGTTTCTAACATTGTCAAGTGTGGTGGTGTGATCACATGAAAGTGATTCATAAGAGGAAAATAAATTATCCTTATCAATTTTCAAAATATTGAATTCCTTTTTCAAATTTTTGTATTTAACAAGTAAGCTTTGGAATTCATTTTGAAGTTCATCAAAATCATTTTGCAAATCACTATAATCATTTTGTAATTCATTATCATAAGAAGTGGAGGGTTTTGAACTTACCTCGTTTTCTTCTTCGAATCCCATAAGACATCGTTCGTTTTCATCGACATTGGAAGTTGTGGGAAGCTCATCCCATGTTGGGTTTGTATCCATTTGAGAAGTAGATGCTTTTGAGTGGCTCCTTTCATTTGCATATACTTCTTCTAATTTTCTCCATACTTCATGTGCCGATTTAATTCCTACAATATGATTATATTTCAAAATGGTAAGTGAACAATACAAAATATTAAGAGCTTTACCATTTAAGGAGATGATTTTCTTTTCTTCATCATTGAGCTCTTTGAGGCCTTTGTGTGGTGTGTTCATCATTGGAATGGATTCTTCATTTACGACCACATTCCAAATATCGAACCCGCAACCTTGTAGATAGCATTCCATTCTTTCTTTCCAAAATGTAAAATTTTTAGAATCGAATATTGGTGGTGGAGGCGCCGGTGAGGTAGACATCATTCGTAGCCGGTGATCGTTCCTCTTTACTCGCGATGTGGAACGAGCTTGCCAAAGAGTTTGGCTCTGATACCACTTGTAAGTCCAAGCGGCTACGATAATCTGGAGGGGGGTGAATAGATAATCTCCATTTTCTCGATTTGGCCCTCTTTTTCGATTCAGACAAGCCAAGACAATAGTAAAGGTGCGGGAAGTAAATAACACGCGTCGATTTATAGAGGTTCAACCCACCTAGGGCCTAATCCTCTACCACCCCAGTATCTCCGGGATGGATTTCAAAAAAAAAGATTTTATTAATTACCAAAATTAATACAACACCTTACAACATCACCTTAAAGAGCACCACACTCTTCTACAACACCACCTTTGAGATTACCACGATCTCTCTTGAAGATTACCACAATCTCCAACGGCACCTTGTGAAGATTACTACAATCTTCAACCTTGAAGAATACCAAATTCTTCAATACCTCAAGAGCACCACACTCTTGAAACATCTATCACCTAGATCACCCAAGTGTATTCTTTCCACAGAATACTCACAAGGATGTCTTGTGTTGAATGATGACAAAATCAAGATTACAACTCAATAATGAATATTACAATTTGAGTGCAAGTGTAATCAAGAAATAAAGCCTAGACCTCAAGATGTGAAAGTGAAATACTTAGCTATAAATACAACAAGAGTGTTGAATATGAAAGTTTGGAAATTTGCGATTTCTTGTTGTGTATTTGCTTGTGTTGTTATTATCTTGTGTCTTCAATTCATCCTCTATTTATAGGAGAGTCTTCACCAACATAGGCTCCCAACATAGGCTCCTTCTTGTTTGCTTTTGTCTACAAAAACAGGATCACAAGATGTAGAAATATTGTACAAAAATGAAAAGTAAATCTTGCTATCAAAGAGTTCAAACGGTACAATTTTTTCTCATCCAGGTTATGCAGGCGACCAAGTCGACATGTAGAAAATTTTGAACGTTGGAAGAAAATAGTGCGATCCAGTGCACGGGGGTTGCGGGGGGGTCTACCGGTTGAAGGGGGGTGCGACCGGTTGGCCCTCAGTTGGACCGGTCCCCCTCTTCAATATTTCACTCCTGGAATGTTCTGTTTCAATTTGTTCATTCTCCAGGTACCAATCGACCTTTTGGGCGACCGGTTGACCTCCAAATTGAAATGTTGTCCGATTTTTATCAAAAATAAACTTCAAGAAATACTCCAAAAAATTAGTAAAAATAGTTTAAACCATTTGGGAGTATTTGGACAACATTTATAAACATTGTTTTGGTGTAAAAACCAATTAACACAAAAACATTAAATATGTTGTCCAATTTTTTATCGAATAATAAACTCTAAGAAATACTCCAAAAATTAGTAAAAACATTTTAAATCATTTAGGAGTATTTTGGACAATATTCATAAACATTGTTTTGGTATAAAAACTCATTTAAACATAATCATCAAAATCTTGATAAAAATATTTATCTAACACTATACTTGTGGTATTTATGGGATTTGCTCTTATACTTCTATGGGCGACACCTAATTGGTTCAGAAACCACATTTGAAGAAATCTCCGTATTTGGCTTGGTACCTTGTACCAGGGGTTACTTACATTGTCTATGTTTTTGCGGTTGGTTGCGCGATTTTTTTTTTTTTTGTGATTGTGTAACACCAAGAAAACTTCTGTACAAGATTATGATAATATTAGAAATATTGTTTTCTAATTATTGTCACTCTTGTTGTTGGGCTAGAGAAGGATAAATGATCGGTGGGGATTTTACTTTTGGTTTGCATTTCCATGAAACATATACCATATCTAATAGGAAATCACCAAAATAATGGAGTATAGAATGGTTTATTTGCGGCCTTTGTGGAGGGGGCTATGCACATAACCCATTTCTATATAGCTAAACACAATTTAGTTTCGTTCTCTATTGGTGTTGTTTGTTTTATTTTTCGATTAGTGAAACATTGGAATGCAAACCACAAACAACATGGGTTGTTGTGGCTGAAGCTGTCACGCCCTAGACGGGACGCGACGAACGATTCACAACTTAAATACAAATGGACTAACATTCCGCATAATACCAATGAGAACCCAATAAAGTAGAGTCTAAATAGCAAATAAAATGAATAATGTCTACAAGTTATCACTTAAAGTCTACATCCCATCACCAAATTACAATCCGAAATTCAACAAGGTAGTAACTTAACGTCAAGGGGTCATACGCCCCTCAATTACAAACCCGAATTGATTAGGATACAAAAGTCCAACAACAACATAATAAGAAAGGAGTCCGATCAACAACAAGATGGAGTAAATCCAACAAGCGTAGTACAAGTCTCAATCCAGAGCCGGTTCAAAGATCCCCAAATAAATCCTCATCTAAGGTTAGAAAACAAAGGATGAGACAAAAATCTCGCTGGATGGGGTGATCGGGTGTGCGTGTGGCGTAATATAGTTAATGTGAGAGCAAGCGATTATCGAAACGCGTGAGTATGATGCATGGTTTCACACACACGATTCAAAGCGTGTGATAAATTATTTAAATAATATATTTATACATTTAAGAAAATAGTTCATGGTCACACAGTACTATGTGATACAATCGAAGACAAGTAGGATTGCGTGCGGAAGTGTAACGCCAATCTTATGCAAGGCAATTAATGGTTGCGTACGGACTTGTAGCGCCAACCAATGCAAAACAGTAGCGGTTGCGTGCGGGAATGTAACGCCAACCAAAACGGACGATAACTCCGAATCGTGTGGATCGATGACAATACTCCTTCGTTCTTCCTTGTAACTCCCGGTCGACAAGATGGTCCAAGACCGCACCTTATCGCTCCGTAGGCAAAGACAAAATCCCAAAGAGAGTCGGCGAGGCTCGGATCTGTCATAATCATGATTATACCTCGATTACTACGACCCGCTTCCATTGGACAAACTCCGTCCTCGGCCTTGGATTAGGGCGATGGGGAAGAGTGGAATAGCGACGGCCTGCCGGTTCCCATCCCGACGTATCCATTCCGGGAGTGAGAGTTCGACACACCAAGTTGACTCGGCAGAAGTAATTACAATTACAGTAAATAACCAGCAATGAGTATTATTGATTCAAAAAGCGGTTTAGGAGCAATTTTTGAAAAACGCGAGTGGCAATTATGGCGTTGGTGGAGTATTTGGATGAAGATGATTATCGGAAGGATGAGCAACCTTCGATATCTTGAAAGATTAGGTGGAACATAAGTCCCGTCATAGATTCCAAAATCGCAAAGACGGAAGTCGCTCGCCCCGCGATCGGGTATTAATCGGTCAAATTGATCCGATAAGTCGGGTTTTTGGAAAAGTAAAATACTTAAATTAAATCTCCAAGTCAGAGAGTCCAGGGCGATTTTAGAAAAGAGAAAATAATTTGAGTGAGGTCCTTTATAAAAGGAAAATTGTAATTTAGCCCCGTTTTGTAAAAACTAACACTTTTGGGGTTAAAAATTGAATAATTAAATATCCCGACCTTGAAAAATTATGAGGTCAGTTCCTAAATTCCCCAAATTGTCCAGAGATTCAGATTTTAAAAGCTTTGAGGTCGAGTTTTTGTAAAAATCTCACATTGGCCCCAAATTTGTAAAAATTGCCAATTCGACCTTAAGTTTTAAAAATTCGAACTCACAAACCGGAAGGGATTTTAATGTGGTTCCAGTTGGAAAATGTCACTAAGGTTAGTAGGATATTGGGACAAAAGCAGTTTTTAAAAACAATATGTGTAGGTCCTTTAACTTTTGAAAATATCATTTTTGTCCCATTTTAAAATAATTGCCTTTAAGGCTTTTAGGGGTCCAATTATTATGAAATTTGAACCTTGGGTCCAAAATACAATTAAGTTATAGAAAAGTTAGTATTTCCAGGTGCATGGGCTGCATAAGTCCTGGAAATTTCATTTGGGTCCTCAAGTTTAATATTTTTCACATTAGTCCCTCAATTTTAGTAAAATTGTTTTCCAAGCCCTAACCACTTGGATTTTTAAAATACTTTTTAAAATATGTGATTCCCAGTAGCTTAAAAGTATAATTTTCAATTTATAAAGTTTAGGTCTGGTACAGTTTTAAAAATTGCAAAGTAGCCCTTAAACTTTCAAAAATTTTACAATCTAGTCCTTGGGCTTTTAAAGGTTGATTTTATTTATCTTAAAACTCTTAAAACATCATTAAAATGTCCAAAAGTCATTTTTGAACCTGAGTACAGTCCCAAATTTCGAAATTTGCAGAGGGGTCCTTTAACTTTTATTTTCTTGCAATTTAGTCCACCAACTTTCCATTTTTGCATTTTTATGTCCAAAATTGAAATTTAATCAATTATGCTCGACTTTTCCAGGTTTTAAGTCATCCAAAACATAGATTTTAAAGATCATACACATGCATGTCCAATACATACAAGAATTCATCAATTAAAGCATTAAAGTGTACATGCATGCACCTAAAATTCAATAAATAGTAGTTTTAAGCAACTCTTGAGAATTTTTATGATTTGATATATAAAATTGCCATGCAATAAATAGATTATATATATCTCAAGGCTCATGATCAAACTTTCTACATGCATTTTAATAAAAACACCTAAAAGTTGGAAAAATAATTTTCCACCCACCTTAATTTTGGAAATTGTGAAATAAAGGGATAATTTCACAATTTTGAGTGAGGCTTCTTAGATCAGCCCCTAAGTCAAGAAAATATCAAAATTTGGAGTTAGAAAAATGAGAGAAAAATTTAAGGAGAAAAGAAGGAAATAAGGAAATGAGAAGGACTACACTTTACCTTGTGTAGTAGATGTTTGGAGACTAGTTGAAGCTCAAAATTGGAAATTTGGCTCAACTCCAAAAATCTCCTAAGGTCAGCCCCTATTTCTCAAAAATGAAAAGGGGTGTTAAAATTTGAAAAAAAAAAAAATAGGAAGAGTAGGAAAGAAGGGGTCTAATACACAATTTACTTACCTTGTAGTCAAATTTTCTCTACTATTTTCTTCTTCAAGCTTGAGGTCCTTCTTCAAAATATTGTCAAGCTCTAACCTTCAAAGTCTTCTAAATGTACCTCCAAAACCAAATTTAAACTTAAGTTAAGAAGGTGGAAGAGATGAACAATGTGATATCCAAAAATGGATTGAAGCTAAAATTTCTTACCTTTTAGTATAGTGGTTCGATTTTTATGAAGGATAGGGAGGAAAATGTTGAAAATTTTTCTAAGTATGGAAGAAGAAAGTGAAAGAAAGAATAGAGATGTTGGGAGTTTTTAGAGAGAAGGAGGAGAAGGCTTTGAGTATTAGAATGTGTTGATGAGAAATGAGATGAAAATTTGGTGAAAAAATGCCATAATGGCCGTGTAGTATGAGAGAGAGGGAGAGGAAATTTTGATCAAATTGTGTCTTGTAATTTGTCTCTTGCATGGAGACAAAAATGCAAGTCAAAGTGTGGGTCAATTTGAATTTGAGAGGAATAAGAAAGAATGTTGGTTAAGTGGGAATAAGTTGGGGAAAATAGTAATAAAGAATTGGTGTATAAGATGATGTGTATAATGTTTGAATTAATGATATAATTATACACAAGATGACTAATATATGGTGTATGTGTACAAGAGTTGGATGATATTTTTATCCCAAAATATCCATCATGGCCGTCCACTATGAGGGTAAAATGGTAATTCCATATTTTTTTTTGTCCCAATTTTGATGATAATAGATGAAACATATCAATCTCCAAAATAATTAGTGATTCCCTTGGTCACTTGTAAGTCTCATGATCACTTAAACTAAATTAAAGTCTTAATTCTATAAGGTAAAAGTCTCCAAAATAAATAGTCTCTTAAAATTCTAAGGTGACTAATAAATACAAAAATAGTACTAATGATCAATCAAGTGAACATAAATGAGGAATAGAATTAATGATGATCATGATCACAAGTAATTAAATGAAATGAAATAAAATACAAATGTTTATATTATTAATAATTACCCGTCAAAATGACGCGGTAAAATAGTCGATCAAAAGCTTAGACAACAATAAGGTTCAACTAATAGCTTTCGGAAAAATCGGGGCTTCACATCCTCCCCTCCTTAAAAGAATTTGGTCCCCAAATTCTCTTCAGAATAGTTCTGGATATTGATTCCTTATGTCATCTTCCATTTCCCACGTTGCGTCTT
Organism: Rehmannia glutinosa; assembly: GCA_016081115.2. NCBI lineage: Eukaryota > Viridiplantae > Streptophyta > Magnoliopsida > Lamiales > Orobanchaceae > Rehmannia > Rehmannia glutinosa. The sequence goes on along the minus strand of JABTTQ020002028.1, from coordinate 381,610 downwards.
CGTCTCGGTTGTGGTTCTGCCACACCACTTTAACCATCGGAATTTCTCTCTTACGCAATTGTCGTATCTGTTGGTCGATGATCCTGATTGGCCTCTCGGTGTAGGATAGATTTTCCATTAGAGGAGGAGTATCTCGAGTGATGATATGCTCGGGATCTGGTTGATACTTCTTCAGTCTCGAAACGTGGAATACATCGTGCATTCCTGCGTATGGTGCTGGTAACTCGAGTCTGTAGGCTAGCTTCCCGATCCTCTGTAAAATCTTGTAAGGTCCAACATATCTCGGACTTAACTTGCCTCCTTTCTTCGGACTGATTAATCCTTTCCGTGGTGAGAGTCTAAGAAATACTTCATCACCGACTTCAAATTCCAAATCCTTTCTTCTCTTGTCCGCGTAACTCTTTTGGCGACTCTGAGCTGTGCGAATCCGCTCCTTGATCAGCTTGACCTTCTCCATGGCCTCCCGAACTAAGTCGATCTTTGGAATCGAGGCGACTTTCATTTCTCTTTCGAGTCCATTGGTCATCAATCTCCCAAATGTAGTGGGGATCTACATTTTCGCCCATACAATGCCTCGTAAGGTGCCATCCCAATCGTGGCACGATAAATCAAGTTATTGTAGGCGAATTCGGCTAATGGTAAGTGTGAATCCCAACTTCCTTGAAAATCCAAGTGCGGGCTCGCAACATATCTTCAGGTTTGAATTGTTCTCTCGGGTATCCATCGGTTTGTGGATGTCTTCTTTGTCTTTGAAACTTAGTGAGGTACCTAATTCCTCGTGTAAGCACTTCCAAAATCTGGAGACAAACCTCGGGTCTCTGTCGGATACTATATCGATTGGTACTCCATGCAGTCGAATATTTCCTGGATATAAATGCGCAAGTTTACGCAAGCTATCGGTTTTCTTGATGGGTAAAAAGTGTGCAGATTTCGTGAGTCGGTCTACAACGACCCAGATAGCGTCCTGGCCTCTTCTGGTCCTTGGTAGATCCGTCACGAAGTCCATTGTTATATGTTCCCATTTCCACTCGGGAATTCTCAACGGTTGTAGTAAACCAGATGGTCGTTGGTGTTCTGCTTTTACTCGTTGGCAAGTCAAACATCTCGCAACGAACTCCGCTACCTGGTTCTTCAGGTTTACCCACCAATAACTTCGTTTCAAATCTTTATACATCTTGTTTCCTCCAGGATGTATAGTGTATTTTGAACGGTGTGCCTCTGTTAGGATTTTATTCCTAATCTGTTCGTCATTTGGTACACACACTCGATTCCGGAACCTGATAACTCCATCTTCGTGCATCGAGAATTCGATCTTTCTCCTTTAAGTATCTTCTCCTTCGATTTTGAAGATGTGTATCTTTTTCTTGTGCTTCTTTGATCTCACTCATGATTGGGTGTAATCGAAATGTTAGCACATGAAATCGAGTATTGGTTCTCGTCAAATTCCAATTGCTCGGCTCCTTTAATGATTCCCACTCTTGAATCATAAGTCCGGCTAAGCTCGCCTTTACGCTTGAGGCGTGCGCTACTGACGTTAGCTTTTCCGGGATGGTATTGAATATCAAAGTGATAGTCCTCAATCAACTCCATCCATCTCCGTTGCCTCGAGGTTGAGATCTTTCGGGAGAATAGATACTTCAAGCTCTTATGATCCGTGAAAACCGTGAATGTTGCTCCGTAGAGATAGTGTCTCCATTTCTTCAACGCGAAAACTATCGCCGCCAATTCCAGGTCATGCGTTGGGTAATTGGCCTCATACGGCTTGAGCTTTCGTGATGCATAAGCGATAACCTTTCCTTCCCGCATGAGTCGCTCCTAGTCCTTCTTTTGATGCATCACCGTAGACGACAAAGTTTTGTTCCCTTTGGAAGGGCTAAGACTGAGCCGTAGTAAGTCGTTTCTTGACTCTTGGAAACTCGTCTCGCACTTGTCGCTCCACTCAAACTTGACTTGCTTCTCGGTTAGTCGAGTGAGTGGTCCTAAACTATCTTAGAGAAGTCCTGGATAAATCTTCGCTAATATCCACTAGTCTGAGAAACTTCGATTTCCGTTCTGACTCGGGTTGTTTCCATTCAACCACCGTCCTCGTACCTTCAAGGATCTACCGCAATCCCGTGCGGATACTATATGTCCCAAGAATGCGACTTCACTAAGCCAAAATTCGCACTTGCTTTGAATTTAGCATACGACTTATGCTCTCGTAGTGTCTCTAAAACGATTTTTCGGTGACGTTAGTGCTCTTCTCTGACTTAGAGTATACAAGTATGTCATCAATGAATATCACTACGAATTGATCCAAATAAGGTTGGAAGACTCGATGCATCAGGTCCATAAATGCCGCTGGTGCATTCGTCGGACGAAGGCATTACTACAAACTCGTAGTGTCCATATCGGGTTTGAAATGCGCTTTGGAAATGTCTCCTTCGCGGTTTTCAGTTGGTAATATCCTTGTTGTAAATTAAACTTGGTACACCGTTGCTCCTTGAAGTTGATCAAATAGTTCGTCTATCCTCGGGAGGATATTTGTTCTTGATGGTCACACTATTAAGTCCACGATAATCTATACATAGTCTTAATGTGCCATCCTTCTTTTTGACGAAGCAAAGACAGTGCTCCCCATGGAGACGTGCTCGGTGGATAAATCCCACATCCATCGGTTTTGTAATTGCGTTTTCAACTCTTGTAACTCAAGAGGAGCCATTCTATACGGTGTTACGGCACCTCGGGGCGATCCCGGCAACACCTCGATGGTGAACTCGACTTCCCTATCCGGAGGGGCGGTGGTGAGTTCTTGTGGAAATACGTCCGTATATCTTGATACTATAGGTACTTGGTTGATTTGTATCTCAACCTTGGGTTTGTTAATTACAAACGCCAAATACCCCCGAGCCCCTCGGTGATCGCCCTTCTCGCTTTCATTCTTTGAAATGATTGGGGCAATCTTAACTCGTGCCTTCCGAAATCTCCACTTCGGGTTTTCCGGTTCACATAGCTTAATGGACTTGTTATGGCAGTCCATTTGTGCATGGTGTGCGGATAACCAGATTCATTCCCAATATTACGTCGTATTGGATATAGGTAACAAGATCAAATCGGCGGAAAGTTTAGCTCAAAATCTTAACTTCGCATGCATTATAGATAATATCATTATCCGACTCGCACCCATAGGAGTTGACACTTCTAAGCATATAGGCATATGTTCCATGCATGCATGCGGTTTGTGTACAAAATGCGGTGCAACAAATGAATGCGTTGATCCAGGGTCGAACAATATTTTAGCGTAGTGGTTAGATACTAGAAGCGTACCTTCCACCACGTCTTTGCCTCCCGGAGCCTCTTGTCCGGCTAGTGCAAATGCTCGGGCATCCTTGCCCGATTACCCTGGCCGTTTCGCTCCGTGGTTGCGTTGGTTTGGATCGGTCATTGTACTTGAGGCAATCTTGCAAATGGTGTTGATTACTACCACAGCGCAAACACCTTCCTTGTTTACGCCAGGCTGTCGGCAAGTATGTCCCGGTTTACGCAATGCGTACATTCCGACCCGCTTTCCTTGACTTCTCTTTCCTTTGTCATCACCCGTTAACCGGTCCCTTCAAACTTAGCGGGCGGTTTAGGCGGCTGTCCCACAGGTGCCTCTTAAAATCTGTTCGAGGGCCTACTCTGCTGAATCTGTCCAATACGGTTCGATCCCACTCGATGCGGAGAGCCGCTTAATCAAGGTGAGTAGGTTGCCGATTCAATTAACAAACAACTGTTTACAAGTTCGATTTCAATCCTCGAGTAAACTTGTAAAGCTTATCCTCTTGATCTTGATTGTCCCCGAGCATACTTGGACAATCGGTGAAATTCAACTCATCTTGAGCCACGATCGGGTTCCCTTGCCTCAATCTATGAAATTCATCCCTAGCGTGCTTCCTTCACGACACAGGAATATCTTTGTTCATTGAACTCGGCCAAGAAATTTCCCCATGTTCGATTACTCGGTCCTGTTCCCATCTCCTTTCAACTGCCCTCCACGATCTCTAGCAGTGATTCAGGATTCCCTAAATACTAGTGTGACTCTCTGCTCGTCGTCGGAGTATTGAAGAGCATTGAAGATATTTTCCAACTTCTCTATCCATTCTTCCGCTTTCACATCGTCGACTCTCCCAAGAAGGTTGGTGGGTCGAACCGCGAGAATCGCTCCAATGTGCGATCGTTCGCCTCTCGGGCGGAGTTCGGGAGCACGGGGTTGAGCTCTGCTGTTGCCTCATAAACACCGATGTTTCTTTGTAATGCTTGTGCGAATGTCAGTTGTCTCTGCAGCAGTGGAGGAGGTGGTGGTAATTCCGGAGGGTACCCGGTCCTGGGTACATCGTCGTCTCCTCGTGGAACGCGACGAGGTCTCCCACGTCCTCGATGTTACGCCATTCTCGTATCTTGTAGCGTTAGTTGCGATTTGCGAGTAAATGAATACAATAATTATTCGCGTAAAGTAAAAGATATCGCAGGATAGTAACATCAACACAAGACATTTGAATAAATGGCAAAAGTCATATCCATTACTATAAAATTGAATACACCCAAAGTACATCGTGAGAATACTAAGTCGGATACATGGAATCAAAATACATCCGAATCTAGTACAATAATGAAAGGCATAACACCGGATTACCGGCTACAACAACAAAAGTACAACGAAAAATCGCTGGCTAATCGGTGAGATCGCCATCATCATCGCTCGCAGTATGTGTATGATGATCGGGGTTGGGTCGGGTTGTGGCGGCGCCTCGACCTCTGGTCAATCCACAAAGTCCAACCATTGCTCAAATCCTGAGCCTCATCGAGTGGAGCAGCCTCCGGCTCTCCAATGTCGATTGGATCCTCCTCGGGATCCTCCTCGGGATCGGAGTGCGGAGTTCACCTCGGGGTGGCAATGGGCGAGCATTAGTTGCTAAGCGACCTCTGGTGCGGCGTCCCTCTCGAGATAGGGCCTGTGTAAGGTCCTCACGATCATCATCTCGCTTGATGAGGGTCTCCTCAAGCGATCGCGATCTTGCGGGATAGACGGGCATCAATCTCCCATTTACGCGGCCGTCGCTCGTCCTCTTCATTTTCTCCCTCATGTTATCCAGGCGCTCACGGATACTGATTTGGTCCTCCCGCTCTTATGGTGTTATCGCGGTCCTTGATGACAATGGTCGATTCGTTCTTCTCATCTTGGCTTATCGCCAAGCGGCCGAGTCAGTCTCTGTTGCGTTAGCGCTCTGGCTGGTTACGTGGTCGCGCGTTCGCTTTCCGGTGCCAATGAATCATCGGTGCCCGGTAATATTCCCGCTCGGACGGGCATGGAATACATCCCACCACGTGGCGGCGTCGGCTCCATCATGATAAAACAAACTAAGGCGGATCGACCAAAGGTAGAGGAAAGATAAGAAAGAATAAGGAAAAGCGAGTAAGGGAAATCGACCAAAATCAACTAAGTCAAGACAAGTATGATTATGAATCTCAAAGTATGCATTCTAACTTAGTTCAAATATCAATAAGACGGTTATATGCCAATTTGAAATCGATTTCACACTTAATTGGTCAAGTCGCGGTACTACCCAAAACACAGACCGAGGGTCCTATCCTGGGTCAGCTCGGTGTAAGTTTCCATCTTACTAGCCGAGCTCGATACCACTCTTCTTGTCACGCCCCCAGGGCGGGACGCGACGAACGATTCACAACTTAAATACAAATGGACTAACATTCCAGACAATACCAATGAGAACCCAATAAAGTAGAGTCTAAATAGCAATGAAATGAATAACAGATACAAGTTATCACTTAAAGTCTACATCCCATCACCAAATTACAATCCGAAATTCAACAAGGTAGTAACTTAACGTCAAGGGTCATACACCCCTCAATTACAAACCGAATTGATTAGGATACAAAAGTCCAACAACAACATAATAAGAAAGGAGTCCGATCAACAACAAGATGCGATAAATCCAACAAGCGTAGTACAAGGTCTCAATCGAGCCGGTTCGGCAAAGATCCCGGCGAAAATCCTCATCTAAGGTTAGAAAACAAAGGATGAGACAAAAATCTCGATGGATGGGGTGATCGTAAAGCGAGTGTGGCGTAATATAGTTAATGTGAGAAAGCGATTATACGAAAACGCGTGAGTATGATGCATGGTTTCACACATTCTACAAGCGTCGTGATAAATTATTTAAATAATATATTTATACGATTTAAGAAAAGCGATTCATGGTCACACAGGCACTATGTGATACGATCAAGACAAGTAGGATTGCGTGCGGAAGTGTAACGCCAATCTTATGCAAAGCAATTAATGGTTGCGTACGGACTTGTAGCGCCAACCAATGCAAAACATAAGCGGTTGCGTGCGGGAATGTAACGCCAACCAAAACGGGGCGATAACTCCGGAATCGTGTGGATCGACAAATGACTCCTTCGTTCTTCCTTGTAACTCCCGGTCGGTATGGTCCAAGACCGCACCTTATCGCTCCGTAGGCAAAGACAAAATCCCAGAGCCGGGCGAGGCTCGGATCTGTCATAATCATGATTATACCTCGATCTACGACCCGCTTCCCTTGGACAAACTCCGTCCCTCGATTCGGGATTAGGGCGATGGGGCGGAAGAGTGGAATAACAAATGAGCTGCCGGTTCCATCCCGGCGTATCCATTCGATCAGAGCTCGACACACCAAGTTGACTCGGCGAGGAAGTAATTACAATTACGAGTGATCAACCAGGCAATCGAGTATTATTGATTGAAGGAAGCGATTTAGGAGCAATTTTTGAAAAACGCGAGTGGCAATTATGGCGTTGGTGGAGTATTTGGATGAAGATGATTATCGGAAGGATGAGCAACCTTCGATATCTTGAAACATTAGGTGGAACATAAGTCCCGTCATAGATTCCAAAATCGCAAGACGAGGAAGTCGCTCCGCGATCGGGTATTAATCGGTCAAATTGATCCGATAAGTCAGGGTTTTTGGAAAAGTAAAATACTTAAATTAAATCTCCAAGTCAGAGAGTCCAGGGAGATTTTAGAAAAGAGAAAATAATTTGAGTGAGGTCCTTTATAAAAGGAAAATTGTAATTTAGCCCCGTTTTGTAAAAACTAACACTTTTGGGGTTAAAAATTGAATAATTAAATATCCCGACCTTGAAAAATTATGAGGTCAGTTCCTAAATTCCCCAAATTGTCCAGAGATTCAGATTTTAAAATCTTTGAGGTCGAGTTTTTGTAAAAATCTCACATTGGCCCCAAATTTGTAAAAATTGCCAATTCGGACCTTAAGTTTTAAAAATTCGGAACTCACAAACCGGAAGGGATTTTAATGTGGTTCCAGTTGGAAAATGTCACTAAGGTTAGTAGGATATTGGGACAAAAGCAGTTTTTAAAAACAATATGTGTAGGTCCTTTAACTTTTGAAAATATCATTTTTGTCCCATTTTAAAATAATTGCCTTTAAGGCTTTTAGGGGTCCAATTATTATGAAATTTGAACCTTGGGTCCAAAATACAATTAAGTTATAGAAAAGTTAGTATTTCCAGGTGCATGGGCTGCATAAGTCCTGGAAATTTCATTTGGGTCCTCAAGTTTAATATTTTTCACATTAGTCCCTCAATTTTAGTAAAATTGTTTTCCAAGCCCTAACCACTTGGATTTTTAAAATACTTTTTAAAATATGTGATTCCCAGTAGCTTAAAAGTATAATTTTCAATTTATAAAGTTTAGGTCTGGTACAGTTTTAAAAATTGCAAAGTAGCCCTTAAACTTTCAAAAATTTTACAATCTAGTCCTTGGGCTTTTAAAGGTTGATTTTATTTATCTTAAAACTCTTAAAACATCATTAAAATGTCCAAAAGTCATTTTTGAACCTGAGTACAGTCCCAAATTTCGAAATTTGCAGAGGGGTCCTTTAACTTTTATTTTCTTGCAATTTAGTCCACCAACTTTCCATTTTTGCATTTTTAAGTCCAAAATTGAAATTTAATCAATTATGCTCGACTTTTCCAGGTTTTAAGTCATCCAAAACATAGATTTTAAAGATCATACACATGCATGTCCAATACATACAAGAATTCATCAATTAAAGCATTAAAGTGTACATGCATGCACCTAAAATTCAATAAATAGTAGTTTTAAGCAACTCTTGAGAATTTTTATGATTTGATATATAAAATTGCCATGCAATACATAGATTATATATATCTCAAGGCTCATGATCAAACTTTCTACATGCATTTTAATAAAACACCTAAAAGTTGGAAAAATAATTTTCCACCCACCTTAATTTTGGAAATTGTGAAATAAAGGATAATTTCACAATTTTGAGTGAGGCTTCTTAGATCAGCCCCTAAGTCAAGAAAATATCAAAATTTGGAGTTAGAAAAATGAGAGAAAAATTTAAGGAGAAAAGAAGGAAATAAGGAAATGAGAAGGACTACACTTTACCTTGTGTAGTAGATGTTTGGAGACTAGTTGAAGCTCAAAATTGGAAATTTGGCTCAACTCCAAAAATCTCCTAAGGTCAGCCCCTATTTCTCAAAAATGAAAAGGGGTGTTAAAATTTGAAAAAAAAAAAAATAGGAAGAGTAGGAAAGAAGGGGTCTAATACACAATTCTTACCTTGTAGTCAAATTTTCTCTACTATTTTCTTCTTCAAGCTTGAGGTCCTTCTTCAAAATATTGTCAAGCTCTAACCTTCAAAGTCTTCTAAATGTACCTCCAAAACCAAATTTAAACTTAAGTTAAGAAGGTGGAAGAGATGAACAATGTGATATCCAAAAATGGATTGAAGCTAAAATTTCTTACCTTTTAGTATAGTGGTTCGATTTTTATGAAGGATAGGGAGGAAAATGTTGAAAATTTTTCTAAGTATGGAAGAAGAAAGTGAAAGAAAGAATAGAGAGATGTTGGGAGTTTTTAGAGAGAAGGAGGAGAAGGCTTTGAGTATTAGAATGTGTTGATGAGAAATGAGATGAAAATTTGGTGAAAAAATGCCATAATGGCCGTGTAGTATGAGAGAGAGGAGAGAAATTTTGATCAAATTGTGTCTTGTAATTTGTCTCTTGCATGGAGGCAAAAATGCAAGTCAAAGTGTGGGTCAATTTGAATTTGAGAGGAATAAGAAGAATGTTGGTTAAGTGAGAATAAGTTGGGGAAAATAGTAATAAAGAATTGGTGTATAAGATGGTGTGTATAATGTTTGAATTAATGATATAATTATACACAAGATGACTAATATATGGTGTATGTGTACAAGAGTTGGATGATATTTTTATCCCAAAATATCCATCATGGCCGTCCACTATGAGGTAAAATGGTAATTCCATATATTTTTTTTTTTTTTTGTCCCAATTTTGATGATAATAGATGAAACATATCAATCTCCAAAATAATTAGTGATTCCCTTGGTCACTTGTAAGTCTCATGATCACTTAAACTAAATTAAAGTCTTAATTTTATAAGGTAAAAGTCTCCAAAATAAATAGTCTCTTAAAATTCTAAGGTGACTAATAAATACAAAAATAGTACTAATGATCAATCAAGTGATCATAAATGAGGAATAGAATTAATGATGATCATGATCACAAGTAATTAAATTAAATGAAATAAAATACAAATGTTTATATTATTAATAATTACCCGTCAAAATGACGCGGTAAAATAGTCGATCAAAAGCTTAGACAACAATAAGGTTCAACTAATAGCTTTCGGAAAAATCGGGGCTTCACAGAAGCAGTTAAAGGATGGAGGTGCAGTTGAGACCAACGTATGAGATGAGTCTAGTTTTTTTTCTGTCACTTATTTTTTGGTTTATGTTTCCCTTTTTTAAGTTATGTTGAACTTTTTTCAATCAAACGTGTAATCATATAGATGTATCGTTATGGAAAATAACTTTAATTATATGTCCATTGTCATTTTGTATCCCAAGATTGAGAAAGTTAATATGTCGATCGGATTGCCAAATAAAAGAATCTTTTACATTTAAAACTCATTTAAGGAATTCATAAACAAGTTTTAATTTTATGTGGTTGAATAAATCACCATTATAATTAACAATATATACATAATAATATATTATCATGTGCAATGACATAAGGTAGGAGCCTTGAAACTTTAATTGAATTTAATATAGACAAGAATTGTGGAGAGAAACCAATAGAGATAAGGATCATAAATATTCTTTAATTATCGGAAACTCTTGTCAAATATATTTTACGATTATGCTTTTCATTGTATATCTCTAAGCAGGACATAGAAAATTTTTAAGTCTATTCTCGTGGGATCTAGATCTATATGTATTACATATATTGCTTTTGCTCCTTTCAATTTTTGCTTCTCTCATCTCCACCACCATATCACTAAAGGTTGGTTAAGTTGTTGAAGAACAATTCAACCAATAATGGGAGACGAGGCACCTTTTGGTCTAGGAAGATGAAGGAGAATGGTTTGGTTTGTTGCCGCTTTATTCTAATTATTTCTTTGTATGTACTTTGTGGGAACCGTATATCAAAAGCTTATAACTCAATGGCTAACCCAACATCATAAGTTACAATTTGTTTATGAATTGGTTATACTAATATTTTATTAATAATTATCGCGATTTATGGTTTTTTTATGTTATATAGCTTTTGGCCAAACCCTTAAAAATTAAGGGTTCCATCAAATGGTCCATTAATAGTGCGTTTGTTATTTTTTATTTGAGGTTACCTTATTTTGAGAGGGATGGTATATGGTCAATATGGCTTTCTGTGTGGTATATTATTGTGATATTAACAATACCATATACTTTCTTTAATTAAGAAAAGATGAAAAATAAAATAAAATAAAACTTTTATTTAGACTTTTGTAATTTGGTTCCCAACTTCATCCTCATTCTCAAATTGATGTTTTCTTCATTACGAACTTTTTTTTTAAAAGGATCCATTATTATTACATTGTAATTGATATTGAATAATTACTATTTATTATTATATTATTATGTTCTAGTTAATAATTAATGATACCATATAGTTTCTTTAATTAAGAAAAGACGAAAAATAAATAAAGTATAAATTTCATTCAAACAGATGTTTTCCTCATTACGAACTTTGTATTTTTTTTAAAAATGCGTAGTATCTAGTATTATTATTATTTTATTATAATTGATATATTAAATATAATTATTTATTATTATTTCATTATACTCTGGTTAATAATTAACGATATTGTGTAGTTTCTTTAATTAAGAAAAGATGAAAAATAAAATAAAATATAAAATTTATTCAAAATTTTGTAATTTGGTTCAAACTTCATCCTCATACTCAAATTAATGTTTTCCTCGTTACTTAACTTTAAAAATAAGACATGCTATCTTGTATCATTTTTATTATACTATATTTTATATATAATAATTAATTATTATATTATTATACTCTAGTTAATAATTAACAAAATCGTATAGTTTCTTTAATTAAGAAAAGATATACGCCAAAGGAGTTACGTTGACAGTAAATTAAATAAGCACTTTCACTTCCATTAATTAATTGATAGTTATTAACGCTTTTCTAAAATAATTTTTTATCATTATTACACATTCATACATATTGTGTGTATATTAAATGTAGTTGCATATGACATTTGAATTACAAGTATTAACTTACAAGAAAACTTATGTCTAGAAGAATATATATTATTTCTAGAGCCATATATGACTTTTCTTCATTCAATAACAATATAATATACCAAGAATTGATGATACTTCATTTTAATTATGAGTACTTCTATTATATTTTATGCGAACGAATGATATGGGATGATGATTTCGTATATACTCATTAATTTTTAATATGTTGTATATGATTTGGACAGATATGGAAATAAATGAACAGATATATTCGATTTTGGAGTCATTTTACTGAGATGACTATGAAATGTAATGATTTTGGAAGATCGGATTATAGTAATCAAAAAATAAAAGAACTCAATCTCCTGGAATGCACGCAGTGGAAGTGGAAGAAAGAAGAAATCAAGTCCTAATTCTTCAAAAGACTCAAACGCCCATATTGCTACTATGGCCAAAGTTGATCTGAGATATCAAAGGCCACATTGTGCAAGACGTTGATCCATCCGTTGTTCCAACGAAGATGCAACAAAGATAACCAATCTTGCCATACAGCCGCACCAAGGAATCGGAGAAAGAATCGAACTCATTGATGAAATCATAGCAACACTTGAGCAACTCGCGGATGGGTGTTGACAGTTTTTACTAGTAATAGGTAACACATAGATCCTCAACATGATATAAGTTATAAACAGAGCCGTCCTAGGAGAGGCCAAGGCGGCGCCGCCGCACAGGGGCCCCCCTCCGGCAAGGGCCCCCGAGCCCTGATTTTTTTTTATTAATTTAATTGTTTAATAATATGTATACGTAAAATAAAGAATACAATTTTTCACCAAAGATACGAATTATGTTTTCTTTTTTTTCACCTAAGCAAGACGTAATAAAAGGTAAAGTGAAATAAATAATAATAATTTTCATAGAAGTGCTCTAAGGCGCAATGGTCTGTAGTCTCCCTTACATACCTGAGGTCATGTGTTCAATCCTCCACACAAAGTCTTTTTTTTTTTTTACCTAAGCAGGGGCAGAATCAGGTTATCTTGACTACTTGAACCACAAACGAACAAGTATTATTCAAACTGTAACCTGCAAAATATTCTCAAGATATACGAGCAAAATCCTCAAGCCTAAATCTCGAAGGGAATCGATCCAACACAAAGCTATGAAGGAAAGACAACTTCAAACTGTTGAAGAGGAAACTTTTGAAGAATCAAAAGGGGTCTACTTTCCAAAGAGGATTGTAGGAAGGTTCAAGGTCGAACCAATCTCAAGTTATTGGAGGGCTTCGTGATCAAATCCAAGAAGCTTGAGAAAGTGAGTCAAGAGCAAAGCAAACCCTCGCGTGGAAGTAGCCGAGTCGGACGAGAAGCCACCGTGTGTGACCAAGGCATCTCGATCGAGTCCAAGGAGCAAGTCACCGCGTGATCAAGACTCGTCTCTGGGCACGATAACCACTTTGTGAACTCGATCATTACTTAGTGGATTCCTCCATGAGTTGGAGAAGAGAAAGATTAGAAGAATTACCCCATCTTCGAACCTATATAAAATTTACTTGTGTCATTTACATTTCAAAGATATTTACATTTCTGCACACATATTTTATATTTGCTGATAATTTGCTATCTAACTGATAAGTAACTAAATGCTAAAATCAAGTGTTAAAACAAAGTTGAATCAAATTCAAGGTGTTAAGTCTTCCGCTGAAAAACTCATCACAAAAGTTAAGGTTTAGACTAAACAATGAGTTATTCTATCAACAGCTCTATCGAATCTGTTGAGTGGCTAACTCTGCTGATTAACTAACTTAGTTGTCCCTCAAGGACACAACTGTAATTAACTATGTAATAATTTTTTAAAAGGACTAAAATTGAAAAATTGGTAAGGTTTATTCAACCCCCTTCTAAGCCTTTACTCACACCCCTTGGGACCTACACTCCCCCTACGCCATCAGATCTTTTTTTCGACCCCCGTCTTTGCGGCGTGGGGATTTTGCGCCGCGCGCCATCCTCATGCGCGATATTTTTTCCATTTTTCCGCTTCTAGAATGCGATCTTCACCGTCCAAACACGTTTTTCATCATTCTTAATTAATTTCTTCATCCAAGATTACTCCCGATTCTCAAATGACACAAACTCGACTCAAACGACACTAAAATACCCGAAAACAATGCAAAATCATAGTCTAGAATACTCAATACGTTGGTATAAAACCAACTTAACAAATACCCCCAAACTTAGACGCTTGCTTGTCCTCAAGCAATTACAGACTCTAAAAATCAACAAACATGAAGGAAACAAAAAATAAAGACGACTGACTCAACAGACCAATTGCAAAACTTCACAACCAAACTCATTCGTCAAATTTTGTTTCACTATTAATCAAGCACGTATTTTCACAATGTGGTCATGAAGGTGGAATGTTCATGCTAACCCCGTTTTCATTATCCAAATAGATTCACGCAATCAAGTGTTTTCAAAATGATCCACTTTTTGAATATAGAGATGATATGCTTACCGGACTCCATAGGCTTATCTTTCACACTAATCTCCACTAACGTAGACTAATGTAACACAAGGATCAATAGGACTTTTAAAGCTTGTAATGTGGGCTTTGGGTAAGGTAGGAAAATATGGGATTAAGTGGCTCAAATCACCCAAACACACAATTAACACTTCGAATTATCAATAAGCAACTACCCTTCACTTTTTGACATCCCCAAGTTTATGAACCTTCAATCCCGCTGATTTTTTTTCTCAATTTGTTTTTCATATTTGTTTCTTTTTCGGAACCCCCAAACTTATTCTTTTGCATACATGGGGTTTCGTATTTTCTTTTCCCGGGCAATTTCATTCAAATAAATACATACCCTTCTCATCATACCCTCCTCAACTTTCAACATTTTTCTATATTTTATGTGTATGAGTGAAGGGTAATTAGGATTTCATTTAGGCTCTGGGTATCATATTGGTTGCCAAAGAAACAGGTTTATAAGGCTCAAACGGGGACACTAGGGAAAATATAATACAAAGGTAGGCATTTTAGGCTCTAGCTTGTTCAAAGATGGCCTAAATCACTTCCTTAATGTTACTTCACCTAGGATTTCGCCTCGACTAGTGATCAAACAAGATCTAGAATCCGGTGGGATCATACAAGAAACACTCAATCGCATAAATCATCCCCAAATAAATCAACAGAGTTAAGCACATAGATGGAATTAATGGAAAGAAGAATAAATCACCGTTCAAACACATGCTCTCTTGATCGTTCAACTCATATTCAACAAATTCACTTAGTCATGCAGTTTTACAAATGACTCGACTCGACTCTAGACTCTTTTTCCATTTTTTTTTTGAGACTCAAGACCCAACTTGATGAATAAAAGCAGACTACACCCCCCCCCAAACTTAAAACGATATTGACCCCAATGGAGAGGTGGGAAAAAGGACTTTCTTGGTAGCCGAGGTGCGAAGGCTCCTTATCGAAGTCATGTGTACCTACTACGTGTATGAGGTGTCTCGTATAAGCTCATAATGTATCCTAGCGCACAAGCCCGTGGGTGTTGTATGCCTCCAAGGTGTGGTCTTGTTCCTCCCCTTCGCCTTGGGCCCGGCCCCTTTTTGGTTTTGCATTTTTACAACCTAGCAAGGTAGACAAGAAAACAAAACTCATGGAACCACGGAA
Organism: Rehmannia glutinosa; assembly: GCA_016081115.2. Lineage (NCBI taxonomy): Eukaryota > Viridiplantae > Streptophyta > Magnoliopsida > Lamiales > Orobanchaceae > Rehmannia > Rehmannia glutinosa. The sequence goes on along the minus strand of JABTTQ020002028.1, from coordinate 366,320 downwards.
TTCGGTTATGGGTGAGAAATCGAAAATCAAAGCACATACATAATGCACCCAAGTAGGAAATATAGTGCCATGTCAAAAAGATAAGCATGGAGATACAAGATAGCACTAAACAATGTGAAACTGTCATTGGGGCATTTACTCAAACACCTCATATGCATGAATTTGGGAAAATATGGTAAATGCAATGGATAGCTCAATTCAATCCCAAAATTCAACACAAAGCCTAAGTCTAGCATGATAAACCAATCCACAATCCATAAATCAATAATAATTATCATAGCACTACTACAATCCGATCACACAAAAATCACAAGTTGGGGAGAACCATGGGGCGGGATTTGGAAGTTGCAAACTTACCAAATAATGAGTGGATGAGATGAAGATGGTGTGTGTGGTGTTAGTGTGCTCCTTTGTGAAGATGAAGTGGGATATGTGGGAGTTGCACCAATAAAAGGGGTGGGGTATGATGCAACTTACTACTCCTAAGAATGCAAAAATTCAGAAAAAACAAAAACAACTACTAAACTATATTAATACTATGACAAAGAATAAAAACGGGCTTGAGTTGCCTCCCAAGAAGCGCTAAGTTTACAGTCTTCAGCCAGACTTTGTCAGATTATGCTCAAGTTGGGGCTCCAATAGGCATGTTATCCACATTGCCCTTAGAAACTTCCCAACCTCCAATGTCTTCAGCTATATTCCCAACCATCTGCTTACCATCATTTGATTCAAATTTTAGCCTGTTGGTTGGATGGATGGTGAATACGACTTTTTCCTGATTTACCCACAGATTTAGCTCCCCCGTTTCTACATCGATCAAAGCCCGTGTTGTAGCCTAAAACGGCCGCCCAAAAATTATAGGTATTTTCTTGTCCTCGTTCACGTCCAACACTATAAAATCCACAAGAAAAATAAATTTGCCAGTTCTTACCAGCAAGTCTTCAAGGATTCCCCACGGATAGGCGATGGATCGATCAGTGAACTGCAACGTGATGTTTGATGGTTTCACCTCCCCGAGCCTAAGATTCGTCACATCATGGAGAGATTTAAGATTCACACTGGATCCAAGATCACAAAGTGGCTTTTCAAAGAAAACTCCTCCAATAGTACAAGGAATAGTAAAACTCCCTGGATCCTTCAGTTTCTGAGGTAGTTTACTCTAGACTATTACACTACATTCCTCTCACAAATAGATACCTCAAACTCCTCCAACTTCATTTCTTGATTCCACTTTGGTTTTGCATAAATAGATGATTCTTCTGGCAGTGAATTTTTGCTTTTTTCACTTAAACTGCATTGCAGTGCTCTCTCGGATTAACCTCTGTATCACTTGGGAACTTTTCCTTCTGCTGCAATGAATTCACGGTTGTAGCCAACTGACTCATTTGTGTCTCGATCGACCTAATATGTGTATCCATTGTGCTCATTTTAGTATTCAGACCATCAATATGTGCATCACTCCTATCCATCCAATTCCTGGTCTCTCCGATGAATGAGCCGAGTATCTCCTCTAGCGACTGCTTCTTTTCACCTCCGAATGTATTGGAACTTGATGGGTTGGAATAACCCGGAGGTGGGTTCAATACATTCATGTTGTTGCTATAAGAGAGATTCTCATGATTGCGAAGTCCCGGGTGATAGTGAGTTGGTAATGAATTACCTCTGTTATTAAAATCCCAATTATTCACATAATTGACTTGCACGGCCTCGTGAGTTGCGGCTGCGTGAACGGTTGTGGGTGGGAGTGCGGATTGTTGTGGTGTACCACCGGTATTCATGATTGCTAATTGCTTTGTTAGACTCGAGATTTGAGCTACCAAAGCTGACATTGTATCAAGCTCAAGAACACCGCAAGAATCGGCTTCCGGCTCTCTGGAGGGCCATTGATAGTTGTTTGTGGCCATTTCTTCGAGTAAGTAAGGCCTCAGTCGGAGTTTTAGCAATCAATGTACCTCCTAATGCCGCATCTAGTATAATCCTCGTATGCCCATTCAGCCCATTGTAAAAATATTGAACCCTCTGCCAGTCTGCATATCCATGTTGTGGGCATCTCCGCAACAGATCTTTAAATCGCTCCCAAGCTTCGTATAACGACTCAAAATCAATATGTTGAACCGGTTTATCTCGCTCTTTAGTTGGAGCGTCTTCTTTGGGAGGGAAAAATTTTGCTAAGAATTTTCTAGTCGATCATCCCACTGCGTAATACTCCCAGGGACAAACGTCAGTAAGATCGCCCTGGCCTTATCCCTGAGTGAAAGTGGGAAAAGCCTCAATCTAATGGCCTCATCACCACACCATTCATCTTGATGGTGTCGCAAATTTCAAGAACGTGGCCATATGTGTATTCGATCATCCACGGACTCCCCAAACCGATTCTCACAACCATGTTTATGAGGACTACTTTCAATTCGAAATTATTCACATTTATGGGGCGCGACAATTCCGAGCAATTACGGTTCACTACGGCGTAAAGTAATCCCGGATTGCCCTTTCGGTGCCTCAGCCGTGGTGGCACATTCACAACCCGAATTTTGATGTTCTCATCTTCCCCGCCTTCTGCCATTGCTCGATTCTCTGCTCGTTTTGTTGCTCTGATTGCTCGAAGTGTCCTTTCAATCTCTTGATCAAAAGGAAGCAAATTAATATCTTTGGAATCTCGCATAAACACAAGTCAAATGAGAAAAATAAAATTATAATTCCTATACTAGTCTAGATTAGGATTAAGAATACGTGGTAATAGTATTAGTTTAAAATAGGATAAAACAATCCCCGACAATGGCGCCAAAAACTTGATCGCGAAATTCTTACCGCAAGCCGTCCGGTGTCAAGTTTTAGTATAGGTTTTGAAAGTAGGGTTATCATCTCCACAGGGATTGTTATCAAATTTTATACTAAGTACTATAATTAAAATAGCTTAACTCTATCTAGAAATCAAAAAGAGATGAAGATTTGTTAAACTAAAAATAAGCAAATAATTGGTTCAGACAATTAATCAAACACTTAAGATATGAATTCTAGAGGTTGATTTCACCTAGTTATCCCCTATGTTTTCAATCCAGTTTATTAATCACAAGTTATCAATCTATAAGCCAATATTCCTACCGTTTATCACTTCCTCACTCGAGTGCCAAGTGATTCTAGGTTCTAATTTCTGATTTCGATATCTCTATAAAAATCATAAATTAAACCCCAATACGCTCAATGAATATTCTATCACAGGCTTCAAAAGATTCATAAACCTCTCGGTTCTATGAAACCCTAGGTTGTGCTATTCTATGGCCAGGTGTTCAATTACCTCTCTCGAGTGTCAAATCAAACACACCAAACAATTTAAATTATTGATCATATAATTCAAATGCAATCAAATCAAATAGCACAAATAAATTAAATAATATGCGAATTTCATAAACTCGAAATCAAAACATAGGTTCAAACGTAAGTTACATCAATCCCCTAGAAAAATAGGTTTAGCTCATATTGAATGTACAAAAACTTATAAAGAAATAATTATACATCTCAAAAATCGATAAAGAAAAGCAAAGAAATAATTGCGAAGAAAAGAGAAGGAATTCTCTTTGTGTCCGGATTTGTGCCTCCAATTGCCATCCCGAACCCTAGCTCGTGTCTCTTGCCTTGCGTTGTGCTCAAAATAATATCCGACCCCTTTTACTTTCGTGACTTCTTGTATTTATAGCTTGAAACCTCGAAAATCCGTGCGAAAAGGCCCACAAATTAAGTCAGCCACGTTAGGCCCGTACGCTCGACGATCCCTTCGCGTCTTTGTTGCATGCGATGTTCGTGTTCTTTGCTGGTCGCACGCCCGGCGCTGCAGCCTCGCCTGGCGCCGCAACGCCCTTGAAGCCTTTCCTCACCGCCAGCCGCACGCAACGCGCACTTGATCTTTCTTCTTTACCGCTATACCGCCAAGCGGCTGTGCCAGCCTTTTTTTGGCGGCTGCAGCCCACACTCCCCTACGCCATCAGATCTTGTATTCGACCCCCACAAGCTGCAGCGGCAGTGTTTTTAGCTGCTTGGGCGTCGTTTTGCTCGATATTTTTCCGTTTTCCGCTTCTAGAATGCGATCTTCACCGTCCAACCACATTTTTTCATCGTTCTTAATTAATTTTGGCATCCAAGATGAGTCCCAATTCTCGAACGACTACAAATGACACAAACTCGACTCAATTGACACTAAAATACTCGAAAACAACGCAAAATCCTTGTCTATAATACTCAATTTGTTGGTATAAAACTAACTTAACAAGTACTATTCCAAAATAGATTCAATAATAAAAAATAATAATTTAATTATGTCAACAACTTGTAATAAAAATGCTAAAAGTTTTGGTTAACATTATTTTGACAACTAAACTATACTTTCCAAATTTAAAATTTCTTCTTTTCAGTAAATTGGATTTGCATTGTCAACATTATTTAGGTAAGTTCTAATTGGTAATGTAAATATTATTTTGACAACTATTTCATACTTAATTTAAAAACTTAAGTTTTCCTATTTACATATAACTAGTCTTTTGCCCGTGCGATGCACGGGTATGTATTTGTTAGGTCTTTGTCTTGTATTATTACATGAATATGTTTCTAATATTTTCTATAAATTATATCTTCTGCATCTACAGATGGCAACATATCGTGTGGAACCATCCTCGTTAGTAACCGAAGAGAATGGGAGGGAGAATCCCCGATTAATACAAAGATGTAAGCAAGGATGAAGTTCTCCACTTCTCTATAATTGAGGATGGGATAGGGTCGATATTTATATACCCCCTTCTTATTCAGATTAGATAAAACAGGAATTCTCCATTCCCATCACCATTCCCTGAATATGTATATTATATTTATCTATTAATATTAATTCCATTTATATTTTTTTATTCTTATTAATTCTAAAAATTAAACTCAAAAATATTTAAAGTTTTACTTGTTCTCATTTTTAGTTTTACAAGTTATAGATTTATGTTATATATGTTTAAAAAGACTGCAATTGCAAAAAGTTTGAAATTTCAAACATAATTAAAATATGAAGAAACCTAATTTGGCTATAAAACATACGATTAAACAGTAAAAAATAAATCATTGTAAACATTAAAGAATATATTAAATACAAAATATTTGGTTTTGTGAATATTAATTGTATCTATTTATAAAACATGTTTATCTATCAGAATGTAAAAGTTTAAAAAACGTTTTAACTGCCCAAAATGTTGATTATTTTTTACTACCCAAATGTTTAACATTTAATAAATTGTATTTTTCAATACAATCAATAATAAAGTAATTTCAAATTTTAATATTTTTTAGGTTTAGAAAGCTGAACAATTGTTAAGATTATTAAAGGTTTTAAATAAAACCATGCTTTTTATTAAACATTTAATAAATTACATTTTTTTTTAATTTTATATATACAATATGAGTGTCAAACTGAAGCTCGTAAAAAATTATTAAGTTTATATATTATACGTTAAATGAATCAAAAATGAAAAAGTTATTATTTTTTTTATAAAAAGATAAAAACAACAATTAATGTAGTACACACATATATTTGGAAAGCTAATTTTACATAAAAACTTTATATTATTTTAAAGAAAATTTATTAAAATAAAATTGATTACCAAAAATAATGAAATTTGAATATTTATCACTTCTTGTTTTTACACATATTTTTATTACTTTTTTTATAGTAATTTTTAAGAGGTCGGAAAAAACTCCACATACTGTTTTAAGAAGCCACTCAATATATATATAGGAATAGGATCAAATGAGACCACATAATTAGAGTGAGACAGTGTGGACTAATCATGGCCATACATCTCAAATTTTAGATGGTTGTGATCTTTCCAATTTAATATTTATTTTCGTTTTATTTTTAAGCTGAAAACGCCCTCCTCCCCTCCGCCTTCTTGTCCGTCGCCCTCTCACCGTCGTCTCTTAATCTCCAAACCATCTCCACACCACATGCAAGTGAACCTTAGGTTATGTATGGAATTGTTTTCAAATCCAATTTTCCAATTTCCAACTATTCCAGAAAATGAATTTATTTTTGTTTAAAAAATTCTCAATAGAAATAAAGTCATTTCCAGTTTTCATTTTTTATGAGAATATTCTTTTCAAAATACAACCAAACAAGTTTTCACCACAATCACGCAAATCTGTGTAAAAATATACTACAATCACGCAAAATAATGTCAAAAATACACTACAATCACGCAAATCTATGTCAAAAATACTATAACCAAACATATTTTTATTTTTAAACAGAAATTCAGACAACAAACCAAACATATTCTCAATTCTCACACGAAAAACAATAAAGTTTGAAAATTCATTTTTCAACACTAGAAACTGGAAATTGGATTTGGAAACACATCCATACATCCCCTTAGTCTTCCCGAACTGATCCAGGTACCTTAAAAACTCCAAAACATGGTTGTTGTTGCTATGGCCCAGCCCTACCGGGCGGCACGGTTTTTAGAATCGGCCAAAAGTGTTCCAGTCACGCCGCTTCTGAGACTCGTACCGGCTAGGGGTTGTTGACAAGATCGAAGGCGATTCTGCGATCTAAGTTTCCGCTGGAGATTTTCTGGAAGAGTTTCAATTCAATTTCCATGTTTTTCGCCATCTCTGTTATTATTGATTTTTCTGGGTTCTATGGGGCTTTTTGTTGAGCAATTGGTGGAGAATTGAAGTTGACTTCTGTTTCTAGTTGATGGAGTGATGTAGTTGTTGTTGTAGATAGAGGATTGGTGAAGAAGACGATGCTGACGTGGATGGAGTACTGTACACTTATATGTTTTTCGATGTATACTTAGATGTGTTTTGATGTATAAGTACACTTATATGTTTTTCGATGTATACTTAGACGTGTTTTGATGTATAAGTAGCTAATTTTTTATGTATGTATTTATGTTGCTGTATACTTATTTTATTTGTTGTATGCTTATATATGTTTTGTTGTACACTTATATGTGTGTTGTTGTATACTTATTTTTTTGTTTGACAATTGTAATATGCAGTACAAATAATTTAAATATACAACATAATAGTGTGAAATATAAATTAAATATATGTTAAATATACAGTACAATAATGAGCATGATTTTCTATCTCTCTACAATTGATTTACTTAATTCACGGTCCCCACATGTTAATGAACGTGATTCTCTCTCTATATATAACTGATTCCTTGATTCACGGTCCCCACATGTTTTTGTTTGACCATTTTAATATGCAGTAAAATTATGTTAAACATACAAGAAAATAGTGTTAAGTATACAAAGAAATATATGATAAGTGTAAACATACTTTGCGTGGCGAGCACATGCGCGATTCTCTCTCCCCACGTGGTTTTCTCTCTCAAGAATCGATTCCATATTTGGATGGTCCCCACATGTTTGTTTTGACAATTATACCCTTATTTTGCCTTAATTAAATATTTAATATAATTTTAACCCCTATTTATCTTAGCTATGGATATAGATAAGGGAGGGTTGAGATGAGTCCACACTGTCTCACTATAATATATGGTCTTATTGTAACCTCCCCCTATATATATATATATATATATATATATATATATAAAGAGAGAGATCGTTGTGGTATCAATTTAAATTTGTTGATTTTTTATATTAGCCAATTTATACATATATCCATATTAGTTTTTATATAATTTGTTAATTTATATTATATATAGATAGTAAACTCGATATCTAATAATAAAATTGAGAAATCAGAAAAATGAGGTAATATTCATTTGAGATCTTCTGACATTTCATCAAATCGGTATATATATGTTTGACAATCAATTTCTAATGTGTTTTCCTATAAATCTATAATTAATGATATAAATAATGTAATCTCCTATTTGAATATAAGAATTTTTATACATATGCGTCCATTGTAGATATGATGTTTTTTTTTTAAATAGCCAATGTTATAAATATGTTACAGAAAATTAGGTGATCAAATAAAAATACAAACTTGATTGCCAAAGTTATAGAAATTGCACGATTTCTTATATGCCATCTCTTATTTAAAGAAAGAAAGTTTGATAAACGTGCAATAAATATTCTTATATGGTCGGACATATGCATATATGGTCATAGATATATAATAGTCAAACTTTCCATACAAAAGAGCAAAAAATCCTACAATTAAAAATCGGGCAAATTACAGAAATTAATTGCTTTTATTTTACAAAAATATCCCAAATAAAAAATCGGCAAATGTACATGAATTAATTGCTTTTTTTAGAAATTGAAAAAAAGGCGGGAAAAATTTCTCATACTATTTTAAGAAGCGGCTCTTATTATATATATATATATATATATTTATAATTTAAAAATTATTTAATGATACTTTAAGATAAATTGAATATTATTTGATAAGAATGGCCAATCACAATTTTAAAAATTAAAATACAAGATAAATTAAATAAATTCAAAAAGATATAACATAAAATTATTCGAGAATTCACCAAATTATATAAATAAATGAGAAATTATGAAATAAAGCCTTAAAATTATCAAATAAATCTAAAATTTATTTGTTAAGTCTTAAAATCATTTGATAAAATCTAAAAAAATATTAATATAATCAATTTTCAGCTAAGATTATTCTAAGAATTTTAAAATTATAAAATAAAAACTGAATATTTAAACGAAAATCAATGATATAAAATATTAATATCTATATATATATATATATATAATACACCATACTTTACAAATTTTAATAATTATAATTTCCTATCTCCAATAATCTAATTTATACCTTAGTGATATGTGTAAAATATACATGCATTTAAGGGCTTATTTTGATGCATTATTGATGTATCTGCACGCATATTTAGTGTGCTTTACTTGGTTTCCTTAGAAGGGCATGATATTACGTATTCTTGTAACTTTTTACAGGAAACAGAGCTTAAATGAAAAGATATCAGTTGGAAGGCCGAAACAAGATCGACGAGTGCAAAGAAAAGATTGAAAAGGCGAAGAAATCGGACAAAAACCAGTCACACGGTTAGATCGTGTGGGACCACACGACCGTGTGATCTGACCGTGTAAAGCTACATGTCCGTGTGGAGTGTTCGGGAGAAAACAAGGGTGAAACCAAGCCGCATGGTCTGGCCGTGTGAGACCACACGACTGTGTGGAGTGACCATGTGAAACTCACACGGGCCGTGCGGCTGTCTGTGACGGATTGTTGTGCTCTTTTCCTACTCGAACTCTACAAGTAATTTCTCCAATCACCTACATAAATGACCAAAGGGCTGCACGAAAAAATATCCGTCCATACAATATACAATACACCAAAATACACAGGATTGCAAGATCAAATGTCTTCTAAGAGAGGAGGGCTAGGTTACGAAGAAACCACATGGCCTTTCACATCTGCAGAACCACAAGTGCTTTGAAGGCTTGGAAGGAAGATCCATCCTGACAAGAAGGGATTTTCTATCTTATTTTAGATCTCTTGTATGTACTTAAACGATGTCACAATGTTGATTTCAAGTTTGTCCATGAATTTGTTATCAATGTTTGGATAATCTTCCGGATCTTAGGGCATAATAAAAACGGTAGATTCATGTAAATCTTGATTGATTATTTTCTTCATTGATTCATGTGTTTTATTTTATGAATTCGAGTGCTTATTCTTAATTGCTTATTATTTGGCCAATAATTTGCATGTCATATTTGTTAGTGCGAGATTCGGGAGAGGAGTTCTAACAAAGACAGAAATCGAATTCATACATAAACGGGTGTAACGAGTCAGAAGACCTACAACTGTTTGTTGGGAGCCATTCAATTCATAGATCTTTTGGGAGTTAATAATAGTTGTAACATATCGGGAGATCTATAATTATTATTAATATATTGTTTATGCGCCACCCGGGAAGGAGAATAGACTAACTTAGGAATTGAACCCAAAGAATTGCATGAATTAGTTATATGAAACATTAATTAGATTTAATCTTGAAAAAACATGTTGAGATTATGTGCCTAAGGTTGTTTTCGTATTTGTTGAAAATACTTGTGGGGTTCGAAATTTATTTCTTTTTATTTTTATTTTCAATTTTTATAAAACTTGAGATTCGGTTGCTTCAATAAAATTGGAATGCGATGTTATTATAGCCTATGTATTTCGTAGTCAATCCCTGATGAATACGACCTTGCTTGTCATTATCCTCTAAACTACACTATCACTTGCAGTATAGATATCCAAATATTTTTTGGCGAACAAGTTTTTGGTGATGTTATCGGGGATTGAAAGATTCTACTTAGATATAGTAATAAGTAGTTCAATCTTTATTGAAACAAAAATTTTGTAAATATTTTTTTTATTTTTTTTGTAAACATTTTTTTTATTTTTTCGATTTTTCTGTTTTTTTTTTATTTTTGATTTTTTTTCTTATTTGAATTGTAGATATTTTTTTATTTGTAAATAATTTTTTTCGATTTTTCTTCTTTTGTAAATAAATATATATTTTTTATTGTTTTATTTCTAATATTATTTTTGTTAAATGCGAGACTAAAATCTTTGGAGACACAAGTAGCCCAAAATCGCTATTATAGTAAGAGGCCAACATCAAAAGGGCAAATTCCCAAACGATACTGAACTTAATCCGAGAAAACAGTGTAACGCCATTCGTCTGATGGATGGTACAGAATATGAGGGCTCAAGGATTTCAATCGACACGGTTCAACTACAGTGATGTTAGAAATCTGAAGTTTGGCTGAGGACGTAAAATTTAGTGCTTTGTGGGAGGCTACCCAGGTAAAACCCGGTGGTGGTGGACCCTCAGGTAAGTGGTGGAGAGGATTGGGGGTAGCACCGATGGGACCCCGAGAGGAGGATGTTGACGGGCAGAGTTTCACGAAACGACGATCGATGGTGGACATGAACTATTGGAGAGCCACCGTCTGGCATTCAACGAGGGACTGAAGAGCGGCGGTGCGATCATCGAACTGGGATCTGGGACTGCAGATCCTTTAGAGCTTCAACATATCAGCATCCGCCATTGGAGATTATTAGAATACTCCAGATAGTTCTAGATACTTTCCTGTTAGTTACAAAGTTGTTAAGTCTGTTACAAAGTTAGTTACAAGTTAGTTAATAGCAGTTAGGTTCTTACTTGTATAAATATCAAAACCACAACAATAATGAAGTAAGCTGGTTTCATTTTCTCAATATCTCAAATGTTTACATTTCTTTATATTTGTTCTGCATATTAACATGGTATCACGAGCCGCAAATTTTTCCGGTGATCGGTGTTTCTCTCTTCCAGTGGATCATGGATTCCACGCTTCCGTTGCCTTACCTACCTTTCATTCTATTCGATTCGAAACTTACACGTGAAAATTATCATTCTTGGCGAATTCAAATTCTTTCTCTGATTAAGGCTCATGGTTTTGAGGAGTTTTTGTTTGGATCAACTCCAATTCCAAAGAAAACTTGTTGATGGTGCCACTAATCCTGAATATACTCTTTGGCTGCGACGAGATCAATTGCTCTTCAGTTGGATTATCTCATTCAAGAGCTCGTGTTCAACATTTAAAGGCTCAACTTCATAGCTCGAAGAAAGGTGATTTGTCGATTTCTGATTACATCCTTCATATGCAAGGTATTGCTGACAATATTCAAGTTGCTGGTGTTGTTCTTCCTGATGATGATTTAATTCTGCATATTTTAAATGGTCTTGGTGTGGAGTATGAATCTATTGTGGTAAATTTAACTGCTCGATCTGAGGATCTTACCTTGCAAGATGTTCAATATGCGTTACAAACACATGAGATGAGGCTTCAACTGTGATTTCTCAACAAAATCCCTCGATAGTGTACATGTTCCTCATCTTCCTGCTCATCTAGCCAATACCGTGCAGAGCATTTTCTTCCGATAATTTCAATAACAGAGGTGGTTTTCATGGAGAAAACCGTGGTGGACAATTTTTCAGAGGTAGAGGTCGTGGTAGGTTCTCAAGGAACAGGCCTTCATGTCAAATATGTGGCAAAAATAATCATATTGCCTCTAAGTGTTTTAAGAGGTTTGATGTCAATTTTACTGGTGTTGATCTCTCCTCTGCTCAGGCCCATTTTCTTACTACTCAACCTGAGATTTCAAAATCTCCAAGCTCTGGTTCTTGTATTCCTTTGGCAAATCACCTGCAGTATCCATCTGCCAATTCTTCTTCAGTTTTCAGTGATTATGGTTCCAATGGTCCTGATTCTCCCTGGTATATGGATAGTGGTGCCTCAACTCATGTTACAGCTGACCTAAAGAATCTCAGCCTTCAGAATCTCAACTTGGTATTTCTCACATTGGCTCTTCTCTTATCTCTTCTTCTTCTTCTTGTAAACCTCTTCTTCTAAAAAATATTCTCTGTGTTCCTACTATTACTAAAAACTTACTTTCTATCTCTCAATTTACCAAAGACAATAGTCTTTATTGAATTTCATCCTGATGCTTGTTTTGTCAAGGACAAGCGGACACATCAAACTCTGCTGAAAGGTTCACTCCAAGGGGGCCTTTATCAACTTGATCTCAGCCCTCTCCACTCTTCTTTCAGCACTGCAAGTTTGCCTCTCCAGTCATCCTTTACACATTCATCTCATTCTGTTAATGTTGCTCAATCTGATGTAAATCTTTGGCACAATAGATTGGGCCATTGCTCTCCTGTTGTATTAGCTCTGATTTTGAAACAAATAAATGTGCCTTATTCCAGTTCTCAGTTACATTTCTGTCATGCATGTCAATTAGGAAAGCTTAAATCTATATCTTTTCCTTTAACTGTACCCAACACAAATGCTCCATTTCAATTAATATACTCTGATGTTTGGGGTCCAGCTTCTACTATGTCAACTAATGGATACAGATACTACATTCATTTTGTGGATGATTTCACTAATTACACTTGGATTTATCCTCTTACCACAAAAGGTGAAGCCATCACTGCTCTTAAGCACTTTAAATCTGTTGTTGAAACACAGTTTCTTTCACATATTCAAGCCTTTCAATGTGACTGGGGTGGGGAATTTAGACCCATTGCTTCATACTTATCTTCTCTTGGTGTTAAACTCAGACATCCATGTCCTTATACTCATCAACAGAACGGAAAACCTGAGAGAAAACATCAACATATAACAAAAGTTGGCCTCTCCTTCTTAGCTCAGTCTAATCTTCCTTATTCTTTTTGGTGGGATGCTTTTGTGTCTGCTGTTTTTACTATTAACAGGCTTCCTACTCCCACTCTTAATAATGTGTCTCCTTTCCAAAAATTGTATGGCACCACTCCTGACTACAGCTTTCTCAAATGCTTTGGTTGTGCCTGTTATCCATATTTGAGGCCATATAATCAATCCAAGCTTCAATTTAGATCTGCTAAGTGTATTTTTTAGGGTATAGCCCTGCTCATAAAGGCTATAGATGCTTGAGTCCTTCTGGTAGAATCTATATTGCCAGAACAGTCACTTTCAATGAACTTGAGTTTCCTTACTCTTCATTATTTCCTACCTCAGCTTCTACTTCTCCTCATATAACCCCTGCCATTCCTCCTATATTACCTGTTCTTACTCTCCCTCTCTCTGCAAGATTGCTCCAAATGCTTCCTCTCTTCATCAGCTACCCCTAATTTTGTTTCTTCTCCTAGTTCTTCTTCTCATTCCATTTTACATTCTCCTCCTCCTCCTCCACCTATACCTCCTACATTACCTTCCTCTCATCACATGCTCACTAGATCCAAACTTGGAGTTTTCAAACCCAAAGTCTACAATGTGATTACTACCAGTTCAGAGCCTGAATCTGTGGCTGCTGCTCTCTCCAATCCTCAGTGGAAAGCAGCTATGGATGCTGAGTTTTCTGCTTTGGTCAAAAACCATACCTGGGATCTTGTGCCCTTTCAATCTCACATGAAGGTTGTTGATCACAAATGGGTGTTTAGGGTGAAATATAATCCGGATGGTTCAGTTGACAGATTTAAAGCTCGTTTAGTTGCTAAGGGTTTTCAGCAGCTCCCAGGGATTGACTATTTTGACACTTTTAGTCCTGTGGTGAAGCCTATTACTATCAGACTTGTGTTCTCATTAGCAGTCACCCGTGGTTGGTCTATTCAACACATTGATATCAATAATGCTTTTCTTTATGGGGATTTGCAAGAGGATGTTTATATGTCTCAACCTTCTGGTTATGAGGATTCTTCTAAACCTGGGCATGTTTGTAAGTTGGTAAAGGCAATCTATGGATTGAAACAGGCCCCTAAATCCTGGAATGACAAGTTGAAGCATCATTTACTGTCCCTTGGCTTTCAAGTTTCTCAGTCTGATTCATGCTTGTTTTATCAGAGGGTTAACAGTCAGTTGCTTATGGTTCTGGTGTATGTTGATGACATCCTTGTTACAGGGGATAATCCATCTCTAGTTACTCAGATTATTGAAGGTATTCAGGCTGCTTTTTCACTCAAAAATCTTGGCAAAGTGTCCTACTTCCTGGGCTTACAGGTGCATTACACCTCTGCTGGTGTCTTGCTAAATCAATCAAAGTATATCTTGGATCTTTTAAAGAAGACTAATATGGAATCTTGCAATCCTGCTCTACTCCACACCTTTGTATTAATCGGAAGGTTTATCTTCAGACAACCCTTCTTTTGACAATCCTACTCTCTACAAGCACGTTGGGGCCTTGCAAGATATCTTACCCTTACTCGCCCTGACATCTCCTTCATAGTCAACAAATTAAGCCAGTTTCTCCATGCTCCTACTACTTCTCATTGGGGTGCTTGTAAAAGGGTTCTTCGTTATCTCAGGGGTTCTTCTACTCAAGGTCTTCTCTTTCAACCTTCCCATCGAATGCAGCTTGAAAGTTTTGCGGACGCCGATTGGGCTAGTTCGATGGATGATAGGAGGTCTACCAGCGGTTACTGTGTTTTCCTTGGCCCGAATCTTATTGGCTGGAGCTCCAAGAAACAGTCAGTGGTTGCTAGGAGTACAACGGAGGCAGAGTACAGGTCCTTGGCCTCAGTCACAACAGAGTTGGTTTGGATAAAATCTTTTTTTGCTGAACTTGGTTTATCTCTTCTTCCCCGGTCTGTCATATGGTGTGATAACATAAGTGCAATTTCCTTAGCATCCAATCCTGTTTTTCATGCACGCACAAAACACATTGAAGTTGATATCCATTTCATTAGAGAAAAAGTGGCTACTAAGGAAGTGGAGGTTCGGTTCCTTCCATCAGAAGATCAACTTGCGGATGTCTTAACTAAGCATGTGGTTGTTGATCGATTTCATCATTTGTGTTTAAAATTTTCTTTGCAGACTCCCCCTATCTTGGTTTGAGGGGTGTGTATTAGAATACTCCAGGATAGTTCTAGATACTTTCCTGTTAGTTACAAAGTTGTTAAGTCTGTTACAAAGTTAGTTACAAGTTAGTTAATAGCAGTTAGGTTCTTACTTGTATAAATATCAAAACCACAGCAATAATGAAGTAAGCTGGTTTCATTTTCTCAATATCTCAAATGTTTACATTTCTTTATATTTGTTCTGCATATTAACAGAGATCAATGAAAGCACCAAATGATACCTCCTAGAATATGAAGGTATCTGTGAATCACCTTTCGAGTGGGTGTGGACTCCTCAAAAAGCAGAAAAGATTAAGAATAGAGAGGATAAGAAGGAAGATAGGAATAATTTCATTCAGATAATTTTCCATACATCATCATTTGCTAATTTATAACCCATTACAGAATATTTCTTTAACTAATTGTCAGAGTTTGTTATGCCCCCTCAACGTCTCTTTTGGAATAAAAATTATCCACTACTTCAAGTTTTGCCAATGATATAATCCTTCTGCCATGCTCGCTTTTTTCTTTTTTTTTCTTTTAAAGGTCATGCTGGCTTTTTAGTCACCCTCTTGGTTGTAATTGGATTCTCCGAGTGTGGGCTGGTTTGTTGCTCGACTGATGACGTGGTGGTTGCATCAGATCTGGCCTTTTTGGTTATAGATCTGGTCATTTTGGAGGTTGATCGGTTGTAAATGGGTGATTTCTCACGCCTTACTACTGAAGAAAAAGACGAAGAGACTATCACAAAGTTGGAACTGTTAGCTATTTTATGGAGTTTTAGTTTCTGTCACATCTCTCTTATTTTCATATATTTTCAGATCTGATTCGTGCTAAAAAAAAAAAAAAAAAGATAAGCCCGTTTTTGGTATAAATTTATATATTTTGATTATTTCTGGTAATAGAATCTTGGTAGGACTTTTTAATAAATTCCAGAAAAGTTTAAAAACACATTAACTACAATATGTCTATTATTTTTGTTGATCCAAACGACAAAAGTGTTGTTCAATAATAAGCCATTATGGGTCTGAAAAATTGATGAGAATACCCTATGAAACGTACCCCGACGATAAATAAGAAAATAATTTTCAGGATTCATATCTGGAATTTGAAAACGAAAAATAATATTTTATTTACTTTAACTTCATCTATTGCTGGAAAATTGGTTTTTTTTCTTGTTTTGATGATGTTCAATATGTTTTTTTTTTTCATGTTTGTAATTTTTGGTATACTTGAATGTATAATAAATTTATTGTAATACAATTTTAAACTTAGGGCTTAATTGATTAGAAGTATGTTAACTTGTTAAGTGATGTTAATAGCTTGACACGATTAAGTCATAGTGAAACTTCTTGAAATACATGAATTATTGTCTTCATACTGCTATTTATACATGAACTAATCTGTTATATTAATTAAACTGGTATTCCACCCGTACAATGCACACAGTGTATATTAAGAAAAAATAAATTAAATATTATCTAAAAAATACATTATAATGATATGAATTTTAAAATATAACATATGTTTTTAATTTTAGATTGAGTTACAAACAATTCTCTATCCAATAGTCTACTCTTGTTTCGAGTGACACCAATGGAAGTGTTAGGACAATCTTCAACATTTGTTAGAATAATAATAATAGTACATACATTTGTGACTGTAAATGACAAAAATCACGAAAAAATGATAGTTTTCTTTAATCCGTTGCATGCAAAATAAAAATACAAAAAATAAAATGGCTACCGTTATAAATCCATAAAAATTTAAATCCATATGTTAACTAATTAATTGGATGAAAGTATCATGCCATTTGTGTTATCAAATGAAAGAGAAATTAATGTCGGATATAAAACGCTTTTCATATAACTTTCTACACCACAAATCAAAATTGGCATTTACTGCAAACATAATTAAATTAAAAATGCTGAATTAAATAAACACACAAAAAAAAGAAGAATAAAAGAACATAAATCAAGAAATATGAAAATTTGGCCGAATTAAGTTGCATGGAATATGTACTTGGATATCTCATCCCCATTAAAAGACTGAACCATATTGTGGGCTAATATTAATTTGATGACCCAAATCCATATTTTTCTTAAAATATCAATTATGCTACAATATCTTAGTTGCTTGGGCCATTAAAAGACTAAACCATATTTTTCGTAAAATACCAATTCTGCAACAATATTATTTGGTTGGACCAGATGTAAATAGCCCCAAAGCATAAACAACAGCACTGTGGGTTTATAGGAAAAATAAACAAATAAAAAAACAGCACAATGGGCTTGCAGCTAGAGGTGGCCACGGTTCTGAAACCGTCGGTTCCGGTTTCAAAAGCGCCGGTTCCGGTTCCTTATTTTGGAGGAACCGAAATCAAAACTGTCTCACGGTTTCGGTTCCAAAACCAGAACTGACAGTTCCGATCCGGTTCAGAACCCGGTTCCTCCACGGTTCCGGTTCTAATTTTAACCGAAACCGTATGTTTATCTTTTGATAATTTTTTGATTTTTAAAAATAGTTTATCAATTTTATTTTGAAAAAAAAAAGGAAAGACTTGGACTTAATATTTAATAAAGTTTTATACTTGATATTAATAATAATATTAAACTATTTATATATACTATTAGAGTATTGAAGAATCAAAGTTCACGTAGTTCGTTTACAATATTTGGTCTAAATGTGTCTTATGTAGTTACGAAAATAAAACATCCTAATAAATATTTAATATTTCTTATAGCATGTGTTTACCAAAACAAAATTGTTGATTTTAACCTTAAAAAAACGGTTCCATCACGATTCCAACGACGGTTCTAACCGATGGTTAAAATCGCCAGTTCCACGGTTTTTGAGACCTAAGAATCGGAACCAGAACCGACCTACATGGTTTCGGGTTTGGTTTTGGAACCGTTGATCACGATTTCGATTCCGATTTGAAACCCAGTTTCGGTTCCATTTTGCCACCTGCAGTCTGTTGTATGAAGAGATTCAAAAGCTTAAAAAAAGGAATAAAAACTTCTCTGCCACTTTCATTTTTAGGTTTTTCCACACAAACTTGAAGAAAACCTTCGAAACCTCATTTCCCTTACCGTCGTTGCTTGGTTTTTTCCTCAGCCATATTTCAATCCGCATTCCAAAAAGTGAAATACCTCAATATCTGATGTCAATAAATTTGATCGGGTAAGAAGTTTTATATTCATAAAAATACTATACATGTTTTTTCATTGAAATATTCAGCATAGTATTTTTTATTGTATTTTGATACTAATTTTCAGATTATATATTATAGAGTAGAGTAAAGCGAATCCTAAGCTTACTGGAATTAATTAGGGGTGTTTACGGTAAATTGGCTAAACCATATCGGTATCAATAATTCGGTATGTAACGAATACATGAGGTTTTTTTATAGCGTTAATTGTTATTGTTAATGATGGTTCTAAGTTTCTGAGGATGTAATTAACTTTAATTGAATATGCATTCAATAATTTTGGGTAAATGAACTTTTAGTGGTAGTTGATTGTTCTTTTTCTTTTATATCTTTGAAAGATTTTTTGATCTTTCATCTTGTGTATGAATAATAAATGACAGAGTTGTTGGGTTCTAGTAATTTTATTGCTAGTTTCTGAGGAGGATTAGATTCAGTGGTCCTTGTTATCTTCAATATTAGAGTTGGTACTATTTTGAGTTGTAAATGGTTCATCAATTGCTTTCATTTTTTATCTTTTCTGTTTGAAGTACTTTTTGGACTTATGTTCTAGATTTCCAGTTTAGTAAGATGAATTTTTTAAATTTCAAAGCATGTTATTTTTCCCTTATATTTTCGGTTGTGTAATAAGGTTTGGTAATCGTTACACAAATATATCATGCCAAAATTTCAGTACAGTACTGTTTTACCGAATGCTCACCCCTATAAATGATCCTTATAATGCTCAGGTATGAAACTTTATCTATATATATTTGTATTTTTTATTGAAAAATGCACTGGATTCACGAATATAAATTTAGATAAAATATGACGTATTAAGTCATTTGATGGAGTCGTCAAATTATTTATTTGCAAGCCCATTTTTGTATTGAAAAATGTGAGATCTTCCCTCAAAAAAAAAAGTGTGAGATCCTGTCGTACATCTAATAATAAATTGTTAAATTAAATAACAGTCATTCTACATGGTAAGAACCCTAAACTTTGATGTATAATTTACAAAGCATTATTTCCTACATCTGAATCTATTTTTTTGTGTTTTGAATTTTGTGTTGGAATGCACAGATATGAGTTGTTGAGAAAGCGCCTTAGTATTCATGTTAAATACATTTGTCTCTTATTCCATTTTCATATTGTTGTTATTTAATTTCAATTTGCAAGTCATCTTACATTTCTGCAAATATGTGATGAAATGTAATTTTTGGGAATCCACGTATTATTCTTTTGCAAGTTGATATCAACCGTGAATAATATGATTTAAAATGATTGTTTATGCTATTATCATATTCTATACATTTTTTTTTTATTTCAATGATGAGATGGGATGGATTGTAATTTGTTGGGAAGTCTCTCATTATTTATGTGAAATTGCTCTCTGAGAATCAATCTCAATATTCAATGTATAAATTGTTATTTAACTGACACACTTTTGTATTTTTAGACTCTTATCCTTCTATGTTTGGTTTACTTCACTTTAGTCTACTCAAATATGTGGTATTTATGAGACAATAGGTAGTCACAGAAATAATCTTCAGAAAACACAAACATAGATTCATAATTGTGTATCCCATACTAATAGTGTGTCCCTCTGTTAGTTAAATACGGAACGGGTATTAAACGTTGTTTTAAACGTACGTGTATTATTCAATTTTTTTATGAAAAATACTTTCAAAAAATCGGCAAAATATACGGAGTCCCGAATAGTACGCATTTTGATTGTTACGAGTATCATTCGTTTATTAATGA
This sequence comes from Rehmannia glutinosa, assembly GCA_016081115.2. Classification (NCBI taxonomy): domain Eukaryota; kingdom Viridiplantae; phylum Streptophyta; class Magnoliopsida; order Lamiales; family Orobanchaceae; genus Rehmannia; species Rehmannia glutinosa. Next base: position 346,026 of record JABTTQ020002028.1, on the reverse strand, counting down.
AAAAATCGGAATGAAAATATCGGCTATATTCATGTACATTCTTATTTTATATAGAACATAATTAAATAAATATCCAAGTATTCAAATGATTCCGAACTTTCTCCCCTCCCAGGATTTTGTATTAAAAAAAGTATACATAATAACAATCTATGAAAGAAACATTAAAAGCAAGAAAGAAAATTATATACAACTAAAAAAAAATATTATCAAAACAAAATAAAATCAACTCAATAAGTAATCTTTGACATAAAAAAACAGAAGGTAATTACAAATCACTAATAGTTTCCAACAAAAAAAAAAAAAACGAAAAATAAAATACTAGTTAAAGCTACCAACCAAAAATTGTAATACTCAACTTTCAGTTTGAGATATGGTCACAGACTCACATTGAAAATGGTGATGGAAAAGAAAAGATAAGAAGATGAATATTCCTAAATTTTCGTAACAGGTTTGTTTGGGTGTCCACAGTCCCGTATTCTGTGGGATTTTGTTTCTTCATTGGCGTAAATAACGCGATTAAATGCAAGAATGAAAGAAACGCGTATTTTCCCGTATCTTTGCCTTTGATACGGTGAACGGCTGTTTTTTTCTTTCTTACGGACGGCAAAGTATAAAACGCGTATGATTCGCGTTTAAACCAACAGTGGACTGTGTCCAATTATATCGTACATGTATTTACACAAATCATTGCATAATTGTGTATAACATACTAATAGTGTGTCCAATTATATCTCACATGTATTTACACAAATCATTGCATAATTGGGTATAACATACTAATAGTGTGTCCAATTATATCTTACATGTATTTACACAAATCATTGTATGTTGTTGCATACAGAAACGGAATCTTAGATGTATTATTACAGATAAATGAATAAACAGTCGGTTTTTTTTTAGCCTTTTTGGCCAATTGAAAATCCTTTTTAGCTATGTTTTTTAAACACATCTTTTTTAGCCATTTTAGGGTGCGAAAAGACATAAATGCCCTTTAGTAGTTTAAGCCTAAATAGTTCTCCCAAATACTATTGTCTCACTCAAAATTGTCACTCGAAATCCCCAAAATTCTCCCCCAAAACTACCGAATCGGCGACACATCGAAAGGAGAGATGACGGCGACGGCGACGAGCGAGGAGGGTGCTTCGACTTCTTCTCAGGTATGTAACGAACCCTATTTCCTTTACTTGTTTTAAATCGAACCCTATTTCCTATTTCATGTATTTTTGTTGTTTTAAATTGTCAATAAGTGTTTTAGGTTAAGATTTGTTGTAGAAATTGTAGGGTTTAGATGGTGGGTTGGGTTTTGGTGAGCTTCATATGTTGTTAATGGCGGAAATTGTGAGAGAGGGGAAGAAGAAGAAGAAGACGGCCTGCGATTTTCGAGTTACATGGGTAACTCGAATGTTCGAGTTACAGAAAAGGGTAACTCGAATTCGAGTTACACTTTTCTGTAACTCGAACATTCAAGTTACCCATGTAACTTGAAAATCGCAGGCAACTCGAACATTCGAGTTACCCATGTAACTTGAAAATCGCAGGCAGTTACATGGGTAACTCGAATTCGAGTTACATGAAAAAGGTAACTCAAAATCAAGTTATCTTTTTCATGTAACTCGAATTCGAGTTAAATGGGAAACTCAAACAGTCCGAGTTACAAAAAAATGTAACTCGAATTCGAGTTACAGTAAAATGTAGTGTTGGAAGATAAGTAGAATGATGAGTAGAAAATGAACTTCAATTTACCTTGGCCCAGTCAAGCCGATTCTGGTGAGTAGAATGAACGAAATCTTGTTTGCGGTCCCAAACAACGCCTGGAGTGGCAAGCATATTAGCGAAAAAGTTGAAGCGAGCTTGAAGATGCTTAACACGTTGATTCACTTCAGAAAATGTGAAAGTTTTGTCAAACCACGACTTCAAAAGAGCCCTAGCACCCAACACGAAAGTGTTGTTAAACCCACCGACCTCCCAATCGCCTTTGTTCAACTTGCTCACCAAAAAATCAACAAGTAGGATATCCATCGGCATTGTCCACGGAGTTTTCTTTTCATTATAAAGCACATTAAGGAGAGGTGAAGATGTATTACTCATTTTGCGTTGGATGGAAGATGAAGAAGTAATCCTCAATGACGGGGTATTTATAGAAAAATTCTCCTGATTCATATTGCATGCATTAAAATCTCACAAGGACAAGAAAATCACTGAAAAGCTGAAAGTTACATAATGACAAGAAACATCAATGAAAAGCTGAAACCAACGTACTGTATGACAAGAAACATCAATGAAAAGCTGAAACCAAGTACTTTATCACGTGATATAACATGATATCGAGTCATGCTCACCGAACATAGACTACTAGTTTTGGATATCAAACTTATTAACATACACTTAAAGAGAAAAAAATTAACATACAGGAGAATTAAGTGGTGGAACTTAAAGAATAAAGAAAAAAAAAGATAGTTTTGGCAAATCTTTAGTAGAAACCATTGATTGGAAAGTAGAAGACAAAGCCGATGATACATGGAACTATGTAACTACTCAAATGAAAAAGATCGCAAAAGAAACATTAGGGGTGTCAAATGGTAATAAATGGACACTACTACAAAAAAGCTGATAGACACCGGTTTTAAACCGGTGTCTATTAGTAGACCAACCGGTGTTAAAGCCACTGGTGTTAAAAGTCTGCACTTTATGACACCGGTTCAAAACCGTGTCTTTTCCTTCAACGACACGGTTTAAAACCGGTGTCTTTTAGTAACATTAACCGGTGTTAAAGCCATCGGTGTTAAAAGTCTTAACATTTTTGACACGGTTTAAAACCGTGTCTTTTCCTTCAACGACACGACACGGTTTAAAACCGTGTCTTTTAGTAACAATAACCGTGTTAAAGCCACCGGTGTTAAAAGTCTAACATTTTTGACACCGGTTTAAAACCGTGTCTTTTCCTTCAACGACACGGTTTAAAACCGGTGTCTATTAGTAAACATAACCGGGTGTTAAAGCCACTTTTGGTGTTAAAAGTCTAAATATTTTACACCGGTTTCAAACCGGTGTCTTTTCCTTCAACGACACCGGTTTTAAACCGGTGTCTTTTCTTTGAAAGACACCGGTTTTAAACCGGTTTCTTTAAGAAAAATTATCCACTTTCTAATTTATGTATTTGACACCGCTTTTAAAACCTGTCTTTTGATGTTTTTAGAAAAAACACCGGTTTTAAAAGGATTGTTTATTTACACAAAAACACCGCCTAAAACTGCAAAATAACCATATAAATAAATAATTCATCATGAACTCCAATTCTAACAACCATCATAAGTGCACTACCAACAACCAACAAAAAGACTATATAATTCAACTACGATCAACAAAATCCATATGATCCAACAACAAAAATATACAATTAAACATGGAATGTTTGACATTTCATTCACCCACATAGTATTTCTCCAACATTGCCCAAGCATCGTGGTTGTGCCGACATCATCAAACTAAATGCATTACGTCCTTTCTGAAGTAAGAATATCAAATAAGACTGTTAGTTTGTGCTAACAGTCATGAGATGAGATATTACACATAATATACAAGGTAAAAATGTGTAGAGGAGTCATCCTTTTTATGAAGAGAAAAAAGACACGGTTATGAGTCATCCTTTTTATGAAGAAGAATAAAGAAGATGATATATATCGGAGCTATTACAAGTTACAACCAAACATTTATCATCTGTTATGAAAACACCTGTTAATTGTAGATACAAAAAGAATGAGTGACCAAATTGGAGTTCAGGTCCAAGACAATCATAAGAAAGGTTAATTACAAAAACTACCCCAGGTTTAGCCTAATTAAAAAAAAAATCATTTTTCTTTTAAAATTGGAATACCCCTCCGGCATTTGTTTTATCTTATAAAATGACACTCTCAAGAGACCTCAATAGGGTTATTTCTTAGGCAACTATAAACTTCAAGAGGGTATTGAAAACATACATTTATTAGAATTTATGTGATCAACATCCGGACCCAACTAAGGGAGTGATTAAGTCCAATATGCCCCCTTATGCCAAAACAAATGACCAGCAACTATCATTGTTATCCATCCAATAAACTCTATATCGACCATGCAACTCGTGTGCAAAAAAAGAATGTAATGACGCATAATAGTCAATAAAGGACTTGAAGATGAATATCAAAATCAACACAATCCCTTTGTAACACTTGGGGAAAAAAAAAAAAAAAATACCAAATCGGATAGAAGCACGGTGCACAAGAAGTTAGTCCACCGCCCTCAATCAATCATTAATGATTTAATGTAATCTATGCACTTTCATTTCAATTCATAGCAACTTAACTTGCGAAATTAGACAATTCGGACACCAAACAATGGTAAAACATTGATCTCAAATTACTCTCAAGACATAAATGAGTTCGAGATGATCATCAAGTAATAAAAGTAAAAATCATCCACTCTCTGTCCTTGGCGACATAATTTGCCAAAAAACACCATTCCATACAAGATCTTAAAGGCAAACAGATCAATTCGGAAGCTCAACACTAGTATATATAATTTACTTCCCAAAAAAAAAAACAAAATCATATCCCATTTATAACCTCAATTCAACATGTACGGACCAAATATCAAAATTAGACATAGTGCATCTCCTTCCATTACTTATTCGAATTAGAGTAACCCATTGAACAAGTTACGATAATCACAACCTCCAAAAGAAAACTTTCTTTTATGTGTGGCATAATGTCTCGTCAATCTCTTGTCCTCTAAGAAACCAGGAGAAAGTTGACTCCCTGCGGATGGGTTGTGTATATTCTGAGTCACCTTCTCCTTCTTTCGACTAAGAACCAAAACATATGGAAATTTCACCTTAATGCAAGATCTTGTCCAATTACGGGAGAAATGGATGAATACCAAAACAACTCACCATATGCTAAAAAATGAAACCCATAATGCAATTTGACCAAAACAGAACTAGGTATGAGCTAGTTAAATCGGACAATATCTGGATATGTGGTATTACGATGTATGACCCTAGGCATGGCAACTTCCAATAAGCAAAGTTGTATCAAAAGATTTCTAGACCTTGTGAAAACACTCACATTACTATCGATTTCATATTAAATGATTAAAACTATCAATGCCCGAGTTGTAGTAAGATTTGAAAAGAAAGTGCTTAAAAGAACTAAAGGCAAGGAAACACCAAGGCATGGTTCCAAATGCATTTCTCAAAGTTCATTTATTTTCTTTAAGGAAACAATGAGACATTCAACTTGGCGAAATCAATCAAAACTTATAACTAATAAATGTTAATCTAACACAAAAGAATAAAAAGCTCAACATCGTAGCATGTCATGGCCCATACAAAATGTTTCTAATTAATACACACACATGCAAAGGTCACACCTACAAAAAGCTCACGGCCCATACAAAAGAACAAATATGTAATGAAGTTCATAACATCCATCCCAAAATCTAAAAGCACAACTCAAAAAGCGAAGATTCCCAATAGCTAAATAAGAAAGAGCCACAACACACCATACAAGAGCCACATTGATGTATATAAGGTCATGCAATCATAATGGTGAGAAAAATTCAACGTAAAAATTGCCTACCTCAAAACTAAAATCACGGCTATTCAAACATGTGATCTTGTACGCATCTAGCCCACTCCAAACGCACTTCATCAATTTCGACTTTAGAGTACTCCGTATTTTGGAACTCGTGAATAAATACTATTTTGTTAGCTAAAGCCAATCATGAAAATTTGAAATCTAAAATCTAAAATATTACCATTGATCGAAGTAGGGCACTGGTCGGTCTTTATGAATTCATCTACTATATCTTTCATGTAACGCATTGTATAAAAACCACACTTTGAAATTCATCCGGTTGAATCGGAGCCTATATTAGAAATAAATTATTAATGACCAATCCATATACAATGAAAAAGATATATTAATAGATATAGCATACCTTAATGAGTTCCCAACGGGTTGTTTTTTTCCTTTTCTTCCCTTCTTCTCATTGAACAACTTTAATGCCCTTCATACACATAAGAGTTGATAATTAAAATTACATCAAGTTTTGTAGATTAGTGTTTTAGGTAAAAGTTTTGAGATTAGTAGGTACCGTTCACAACATCTTTCCAAATGTCCGAGCGGGTCGGGGACCAAGAGGATCCAATACATAAACCACCTCTTTGTTAGGGTCGATCACGATCATATCCAATGATAACTACACACAAATACATAATCAAGCAAGATGTTATTCTTCAATTTATGAAAACATGCATATAAAATGTTAAATTAGTTCTTACTTACCCTATATTACAAGGCGCCAAAACCACTTGGTTAGTTGATGTGCCGTACAATCTATCTGCCAAAGCTTGTGCCCTTCTATCCAATTGTTCTTGGAGATAACCTTTATCTGTGTTTGTTGTGTCCATGTACCCTATCTTATATGGATGCACAAATTTGATATAATTATCCACAATTTCTCCCTTCATCCTTTTATGGAGAATCCTAACATTTTAAAATAAAAAACCAAATTAGTACAATAGAAGTATATATATACATATATATATATATTATAAAAACCACGAGTCATACTCCAAAAAATATAGAAAGCTTACCATATGTACGTAACTATACAAAACCATGAAATAGGTCGTAACTCACAGAATTCCTTAATGTCCTTAAGGTCAAGATTGATTATGGAATACTCATCAACGCCAAATACATCATGATCAAAAGTTATAGGTATACTCTTTCCATCACTAAGAGCATCCTTACAACAACAGTAGAGCAAGTATAACTCTCTTGGCATACTCAAGATATCACCGTAGTCTTGTTTTTCATATGGGCAACATTCTTGTGTATAGGTTTCTAATTAATGCAAAAACACATGTTAACACATATTATAAAAGTGTACAATAAAGAATTTTTGCCTAAATTGATTTCAAATAATTTTTATGTTACATTACCTCAACTTGCAACTTGACTAAGTGTGCAGGCCAAGCCACATGATTGCCTACAGCATCACCAATACAACTACACATCCTCGGGATTTGAACAGGCAAAGGGGAGATCTGATTAATTGCTTCATCAATAGAGACGCACATGCAATCATTGGGTAAACGTTCACCATGTAGAAAGTTGTTTGGACCATTAACGTGGACAATCGTACCATATGCAGCAACGACGTTGTTAGACTCTAGTGTCAACTCAACTGCAGAGCCCTAAGCAACAAATTATCATTGTGCGCTTAGCATGCCACATTCAACATGTTTCTTACCCTTAGCAACATTAAAGTACATTGTAGGAGTGATATCCGATCCTAAGCCCCTAACACGTCCAACGTGTTCTTGAGAATCAAGGGCTTTCGTGAGGATATCTTCTTTTGGTCCTTCATATTTAAGCTTGCCCTCCTTCTTGAGATCTATAAAATTATCCTGTTGTGGACACAAAAAGTAAATAATTACAAAACTATGAGTCACTAAAATAAAGAAATTAAATATATACATTTTACAAATAATATAGCTGTTTACTCACAATCTTTTCAAATATTTGCTTTAACTCGTCTCCTTCAATCTCCCCTTTCTTATTGGTTTGTCCTTTCTTCCAAAGGATAGCTCGATTAATGTCCTCGTCATCACATAGTTCATCTTTCTGCAAGTAAAAATGAAAATGCACGAGGGTTGTTTATTATCTTGAAAATGCATTGAAAATTAAGAATTAAGATTTACTCAATACTTACTATCTCGAGTTCCAATGCAGCATATCCTTTACGAGCAAGTCGGTGGTGGTATTTATTTGCTTTACCTCTCACCCTTTGTTGATCACTTAATTTCTAGAAAATTTAATGTATAAAATGCATTACGATCAAATACCAAAATATTCCAATTCATTAATGTCAATAGATAGTGATAAATTTATTATAAAAAGATTAAATTAAGAATCTTACCAAAAAACTTTCAGACATTCGGCTAATCACAAATGAACTCCAGTCCTCTTGTGAAATTTCATGTCCCTTAGGTGGCCGTTTCAACTCCTCAGGTTTATCTTTATTTTTTATAATGAAGTTCTTGGTGAGAGTGGTTTTATATTGACGCCACTTTGTACATGCTGAGGACAAACACGACTTCTTCCATTTGGATCCACATTGAATGTCAACTATAAAAAAGAAAGTAAACACAAAAAATAGGTTCTTGGTTCGATATCCAAAATAAATTATAAGATGCAAAAAAAAGAGCAAAATATATTTCTTTTTTTACTTACACTAATAGTGTCCCAAATTAGATCCTTGTCACTTTTTGGCACATGTTTCCATGAGTTGTAGGTAATCTTAACTTTCTCTCGGACCAGGACTCCAATAAAGCTTTGCATCTCCGCCACTCCTTTCCCCTGTTGGTTGTCCACGACTATTAAAGTCAATATTAGGCGTAATCCCGACTCCTTTGACGGCCAACTTATTTAGCTTTGTACGACCTCTAGTTGATTGTGTATCTTGAGATTCGACATCCATGTCCTTGTCACCCTCTTGCATAGAAACAGATGTATTTTTTTCCTTACCTTTCTTGTTTTCTTTGACCTTTTCACTGTCATTATGTCCATTTTTTAACTTTTTACGAGCCATGGAGCCCAACCTATGGAACACAAATATTAAAAGCAAATATTAAAAGAAGATAATCACGAAATGCATTGAATAGTAAATGTAGGAATATACTGTTCATTCCAAAAAAAAAAGTGTCCCTACATTTTCACAAAGAAATCACATGTTTGATCAAGGGCGTTAAATGTAGTTTTCATCAATATCCATATCTTTTAACCCAAAACCAGCTTAATAGGTGGATTCTTGAATTTTCGTGGGCCTTGTGTATATTCCCGTTAATTACTCCGAGTTGAAAATGATGAGAAAGAAGAAATGGGTTAAATTGTACCACTTGCAATCTTGTCTGTTTCTTGGCATTTTTCACCTAGTGGGCATTAAATCTTGTCTGCTTTCTTGTCTATTGCAACAACCAGGGGCTTTCTAAGCTTTTCTCGTTTTCTTAAATCAAGAGAAAATGACAAGACAGAGTCCAGGGGGACTAGGAACATGACATTATTAGTATATCTTCTTGTGATTAGGATTTTTCACAAATTCTTAATGTATTTTACAAGGAAAAAGAACATTTGACACTCAAAACATTATGTAACAATTATAAGTCCAGTACATAAAAGTACCCGAATGGAGAGAAAAAAAAAACATACCATTTTCTTTTGTTACTTTGAAGGGATACTTTTGATTTACTGTTTGAAGAAGGTCTAAGTTCTTAAAAGTTCCTACTAAACCAAGTCATTAAAATTGGAAAACACCAAGATTTCAAAAACTCAAGCCATTTTTTTACACAGAGCTTAAATACATGCTTCTACAGGAAATGAGTAGAGAGATTACACTCCTTAGACTAAAGTAAATCACAGTTTTGCAACCAACTTTGTCCATGGTATCTAATATTTTAAATGCCTGTGGGATCATTTTCATTAAACTCAATCAACAATGATACAGAGAATGGTTCACCCAATTGCATATATAATAAAATGGCATACCCGCTTGTAAGAATACCCTTCAAAGCTTCAAAACGATGAATTATCTCCACATGTGAAAACCTGCATGCCCAACCAAAATTTCGGTTATGCAATTATGAAAAGATAGTGCATTAGTACTTGAAAATATTCTATGTTGTAATTTTTCTTGAAAGTTGATCATATGCAGGTTGCAGCAAAAAAGAATTACTACGGACTTTCATTGACATAACATTTAAGAATACATATGTAGCAAGTTAATTTAAACGATACAAAGATCGAACCTCCCAACCAATCACTAGAACAAAAACACATTTTTATACAAGAGCTACGAGTCAACCCAAATCCCATCACAATCAACGAATGCACGGTGGTTCATTTTCATCAATTTCACAAGATCCACCGGTGGTACTCCTTTAGAAAAACATTGATGTTGGATTATAGTATCTCCCAAATCATCGCCATTCATGTACTCAAAGTAGTCTCTCGTTTGGAGTTGAAAGCACAATAGACCATGCAGATCTTCTGTGGTCGTCAATATAAAATACTTGCTTTGCTTGATTGCCCATGATGAATGAATCGGATTTGAATCCACTCAATTAAGGTTTACAAGTGTGAAACCAAGATCATCTACCTTAGTGCCCTTATTATTCTCTACCCAATTACATTTAAACATTGGTATTCGAAAATTTGTATAATCGAGTTCCCAGTTTCCTCTATAACTCCATAGAACACCATGTCCGATTCGATCGGGTTTTATCCTTTGCACTAGAGATTTGCATTATCTTTGCAACCAAGCTTACACCAGAATTTTGAACAACCCGTACACTATCAAGCTCTTTTGTGTAATAAGTAACTCCATCAATCAAATAACTTTGGTACTTCAACACTTGCTTGCGTGGACCATGAGCCAACCACTTCAACCTTTCGATACGATGTGAGGAACTCATAACCTATAATTCATAATAAGTGTTAAAATAATGTTTTTTAAAGTTCAGGATTTCCATATTGGTAGTAGATATTAGTAATGGAACTTACACTTTGTGTAACCAAGAAACAAACGTTTGATTATGCTTCTCAAGTATCCACTTTTCCAAATGAGCTTTCGAGAGGATATGTTTCCTTCAAATGCTCCTTGTGTTCACTTAAAGAACCAAATTTGGAATTAATTAACCATTATATCTTGAACAATTATTAACAATAAATTCGTGAGTTAGAGAAACTACGACATAAGGTTCAATCTCAACATCATTTGTCAATACATAAAGATGTGCCTGTTTCCACTCCCGATCGGTAATAGGTTGCACATGAGAACTTGATAAAGGTTTAGTGAGATTATTTTGCGAGATGTGTTGATGGAATCCCAATTGTGTGCATATTGGACAAGTATCTCCGACAAAATTCCACAAACTCTTCAAAGAATATAACATTCCGCCATACAACCTTCGGGCCCTGTTGCGATTTGAACATGACCTTTCAAGATTCTCATGTATCTTTCAAATGGGTACATCCATCTATAAAAATTCGGTCCACATAACTTGACTTCCCGCACAAGATGAACGGTTAGGTGAACCATTACATCAAAAATGAAGGGGAAAGTACTTTTCAAGTAAACACACTCGTGGTGACAATATCATCTTGTATAGCATCTAACTTTGTCGGATCTATCACTTTGCTACATATTACATTGAAGAAGAAGCACAACTTCGTAATAGCGTACCTAACATGTTTAGGCAAGACACCACGGATTGCCACCGAAGCAATTGTTGCATCAAGGTGTGACAATCGTGTGATTTGAGGCCCACAAGTTTCAACTCCTTCATAGAGACAAGATTCGAATATTGGATGAATAACCAAGTGGGGACCTTCATTCCCAACAATGAATTGCAGACTTTCTTTTTTTTTTCATCCTTACTAAGTGTATAGCATGCTGGAGGTAAGAAAGTTCTCTTCTCCCCAATCTGTGGTGCCAACTCAGTTCTCACATTCATCTCTACAAGGTCTAATCTCGCCTTCACTCCATCCTTTGTTTTTCCGGGGATATGGAGTAATGTACCAATGAGGCTTTCACACACATTTTTCTCAATGTGCATGACATCAAGAACATGTCGAATATGCAGATCTTTCCAATACTCGAGTTCAAAAAACACTGATTTTTTCTTCCAATATGATTTTGAATCAACATTGCTAGACTGCGGCTTGCCACTCAACTTTCCCCAACGACAATTAACTCCATCCACAGCTTTTAAAACTTCGTACCCACTTAATGGTTTTGGTGCCTCTCTAAATTCTTGCTTCCCATCAAATGCCTTCTTTTGTTTTCGATAAGGATGACTTGCACGTAAAAACCTCCTATGGCCCTGGAATGAGATTTTCCTGCTGTGTTTCAACCGTGTTGAATTCGTCTTTTCACCACAGATAGGACATGCACAATATCCTTTAACACTGCATCCTGACATATTTCCATATGCTGGGAAGTCATTAATCGTCCATAGTAGAACAGCTTTAAGCAGGAAACTTTCTTGCCGGTATGCATCATACGCTTGCACACCTATTTCCCATAAGTACTTTAAGTCATCAACTAGAGGTGCCAAGTAAACATCAATATCATTCCCAGGTTGTTTTTAGGACCGAAATTAACAAAGTTAGCATCATAAATTTTCTCTTCATACACAACCACGGAGGAAGATTATACATAATCATCACCACTGGCCAACAACTATATGTAGAACTCATCAACTTGTGGGGATTGATCCCATCAGCAGAAATGGCCAATCTAAGATTCCTAGGATCAAGTTTAAAAATCCGCCACTTATGATCCACAACTTTCCAAAGACGGCATCACCGGGATGACGCATTTTTCCATCACGTACTCTTTTATTTGCATGCCAAGTTAACTCCTTGGATATTTCCTTATTTCAAACATTCTCGAAATCTAGGTATTGGTGGAAAGTACCGAGGACTTTTGCGAAATGTTTTCACGTGTCTTTCCGTTTTGCCCGCCTTCCACCGTGACACCCTACGGGTAGGGCAACTGTACACATTCTCATATTGCTTTCGATATAAGATGCAGTCATTGGGGCATGCATCAATTTTCACATAATCCATCCCCAACGAACACATACTTTTCTTGGCTTCATACAAAGATTGAGGCAACTCATTCTTATCTGGAAGCATGTGTCTAAACAAACTAAGCAAGTCAGTAAAGCTTGAGTCACTCCAACCATATTTTGCCTTCAAGTTATATAATTTCACCACTGCAGACAACTTTGTAAATTCTCGCATCCGGGATATAAAGGTTTCTCGGCATCCTCAAGTAATTTACTAAATTCATTTGGATCATCTCGCATATTATTCGTACCATGTCTACGAGTTCCTCAAACAACAAAATCTTTCTCACCTTGCCCAATTTCATCATTTTCATTGATTAAAACCCCGATTTAGATCTTTCCCATGCCATATCCATGTATGATATGTTAGATCCATACCATTACGGCACAAATGCGCCCTTATGGTTTCAACATTTTTCTTCCATACATTACCACATTTCACACAAGGGGCAAGGTATTGTATTATGATTACCAAGATTTTGCTTTGCAAATCGCAAGAAAGATTCTACTCCATCTTCATACTCTTGCGATAATCTATTCTTAGACATCCATTCTTTGTCCATTTTAACAACGACTCAAAACCTTCATAACAATTACAACAATAATAGCCACATCAAATATACGTATAAATACAAGTGATATAAATATATTCATTAGGCTTTTCAAATAGATGCCTAGCAAATGTAAAAGAAGTATTGAGATATATTTATATAGCTACTCTTTCTTCTTCAAGTTTCAATTCGAGATAACATCATCATTAAAGTCCTAATTAACACTTAATAAAAAATAAGTACAGTTTTTAACACTTGTGTAATCGCACTTAATCATCCAAACCAAAAATCTCACACTATATATGTTGTTTAATTGGAATGATTTGTGGCAAATCCACTCTTCTTGACGCTTTGGGTAATTTTAACAATATTATTCAACTCTTGATGTTTGGATTTTCTCGTATTTCTCTTTGTGACCCACCAAATGTTTGTTGTGTTGCCCATTAAAATGTGTCATGGTATATTCACAATCATTATTTTTTTGATTTTTTTGTAATTAGGTTAAACTTTAGGGTGGTTGTAATTTATCCTAGTATTTTCCCCCTCAAATGGAATTACTAAAGCAATAAATCATTATTTCCAAATTACTTCATGTGCATTGTAATCATGCTCGAATGCGATAATGTGCTATATAGGCATATATGATAAGGCCAAATGTTACTTCTTGTTAAATATCCTATGTTTAAGTACCTTAATTTGTCCCTCGCTTTTAGTTTTTTCTTGTACGGGGGATGAGGAAATTTTGATATTTTTACCGCAAACTTTCTCGAAGGTTGAGTTCAAGAAAATTAAACCATTTGTCCTATGTACTTAAACATGTTGATGTCAAGATAAAATTAAACCATTTGTCCTATGTACATAAACTGCCGTTTGATTCTTCCAAACATTCTCATTTCTCGAACAAATCATTCCAATTAAACAACATATATAATCTCTTTGCCCGTGACTATGAAAACCTCTATAACCCCTACTTAGCTAATAATTATTCCCACACACCTCTTTTTATCAAACCAAAAATATTGTAAAAAACCTCACATCTCCGAAAACCAACTCCAAAACCCAAATAAATATCTCGCAAAAACTAACTTTAAGCTCATTCACATGTAAAGAAATTGAACATAATTACCAGAAATAAATATCTCGCAAAAACTAACTATAAACCCATTAACAACACGAGCAAGCGAGCCATGATACATCAAAAGACAAAGCAATAGGCAAATCACCAAACCGGACACTCATTAATTGCATTATGCAATCATGACAAAAGGTAGCATTTACCTTTGCACAAGAAAATCCAAATTCTTTGGTCACGCGGATTGATTTCTGTGAACCGCTTGGTAAAGAGATAAAACAGGGGGTCTAATCAGGGATTTTAACCGTCCAAGAAGAAAAAGGGTTGTTTCAAAGCGTATAATTAAGTGGCGTAAATCAATAAACATGAAATTCATAAAAAGAAACTATAACAATACAAAAAGGCTTCACATACCTTTTTCCAATAGGATAAACCCTAGGAGAGTTTATTGGGTGCGGCTCAATTTCTTAAAAAATTAGGGTATAATCGCGCGTGACGAAATGCGACCCACGGCAGAGATTGACGAGAGGACGACGAAATGCGGCGACGCGGTGACGAGCGGCGGCGACCAGCGTAAGGAGAGAGAGGGGACGGGTGATGGCGACGCGAGCGGAGGGGAGAGGGAGCGGGACGGCGGCACTACGGCGAGCGGAGGGAGAAGAGGGGATGGCGACGGCGGAGGAGGGGTTGAGGGGACGGGTTGAAGGCGACGAGCGAGAGATGGTTTGGGGCTAAAGACTATTGTTCATCTTACACACTAAAAAGTAAACCCTAGCTAATTAATTGGGGGAAATAAAGACACCGGTTGTAGAACCGATGTCTAAACCCTAATTAAAAATTAAAGACACCGGTTCTATAACCGGTGTCGAAAAATGTGGTTTTAAAAATATTATAGACACCGGTTCTATAACCGGTGTCGAAAGATATGGTGTCAAATCTAAAATAATTTTTATATATGACACGGTTTTAAAAACCTAAGTCGAAACCGTGTCTATTTGGGAATTGTTTTTAGAATAGACACCGGTTCTAGGAAACCGGTGTTGTTTATCGACGACAAAGACTAATAAGACACCGGTTTCTCACAAAACCGGTGTTAAAAAGGAAAAGACACCAGTACAGTCATAAAACCGGTGTCTTTTTGGTGGTGTCTATCAGCAGTTTTCTTGTAGTGGGAATAAAGAGTCATTGTGGTGGACTCAAGAAATCCAAGAGAAGGTAAATGAAAAACGAACTAGTTATAAAGTATTATATTCCTGTAAAAACGAAGAAAATCTTAAAAGATATAAAGACGCCAAAAAAGAAGTAAGAAGAGCAATATATGAAGCAAAAACCAAGGCATATGAAGATTTCTATAAAAAAAACTAGATACTAAGGAAGGAGAGAAAGATATATATAAAATAGCAAAATTTAGAGAAAAACAAACAAAAGATCTAACCCAAATTAAATGCATAAAAGATGAGAACGATAATATTTTAGTGAAAGACGGGGACATAAAAGATCGATGGAAGAGGTATTTCAATAATCTTTTTAACGAACCGAAGAGGAATGAAGTCACATTAGGGGAACTAGGTCAATCTGAACTGAATAGAAATCGTACCTTTTATCATAAGATTCAACTTCATGAAACAGAAAAAGCAATAAACAAAATGAAAACTAGCAAAGCAGTTGGCCTAGATGATATACCAATTGAAGCATGGAAATGTCTAGGTGGAGTTGGAATTGCATGGCTTACTAAATTATTTAATGTTATCCTAAAAACTAAGAAAATGCCTAATGAATGGAGAAAAACTATATTGATACCTATATATAAAAACAAAGGGGATATACAAAATTGTGCAAATTACAGGGGAATTAAATTAATAAGTCATACAATGAAACTATGGGAAAGAGTTATAGAAGCAAGAATAAGAAATGAAACTAGTATATTAGATAATCAATTTGGCTTCATGCCAGGAAGGTCCACAATTGAAGCTATACACTTAATTAGACGATTTTGTGAACAATATAACGAGAGAAACAAGATTTACATATGGTTTTTATTGACCTGGAAAAGGCATACGATAGAGTCAACCGGGATATAATGTGGCGCGTATTGGAAAAAAGAGGAATAAAAATAGCTTACATAGATGTCATAAAAGATATGTATGATGATATAACAACATGTATCAAGACACCAACAGGAATGTCTAGTGAATTCCCAAACACTATAGGTTTGCATCAGGGATCCGCTCTAAGCCCTTACCTTTTTATCCTAATAATTGATGAAATCACTAAACACTTACAAAAATCCATCCCTGAATGCATGCTATTTGCGGACGATATAGTTTTAATTGATGAAACAATGGAAGGAGTAAATGCAAAATTGGAAGTTTGGAGAGAATCACTCGAATCAAAAGGTTTTAATATAAGCAGGGCTAAAACAGAATACATGGAATGCCACTTTAGTAAAAACAACAGGAACAATGAGACGAAGGTTAAATTTGATGGACATGAAGTGAGTATAACAAAGAGTTTTAAATACTTAGGATCTATAATCGAAGAGAATGGAGAAATCAATAAAGATGTCACACATAGGATTCAGGCGGGTTGGAATAAATGGAGGAGTGCATCTTCTATCCTTTGTGACCGTAAAATACCATTAAAATTGAAAGGAAAATTTTATAAAACGGTCATAAGGTCCGCAATGCTTTATGGAGCAGAATGTTGGGCGACTAAATATGAACACGAACAAAAAATGAGGGTACCAGAGATGAGAATGTTAAGATGGATGTTCGGACACACTAGATTAGATAGAATAAGAAATGAACACATTAGAAACAAAGTGGGAGTAGCACCAATAGATGAGAAAATTAGAGAAACACGAGTAAAATGGTTTGGACATGTTTATAGGAGACCTTTAGATGCACCTGTGCGACGTTTAGAAGGTAGGGAATCACTCACACAAATCATAAGAGGCAGAGGTAGGCCTAAAAAGACTTGGAAAGAAGCTATTAAACAATATATGCTATACCTAGAAATCAATGAAAATATGGCTTATGACCGTAAAAGATGGCGCGATATGATCCGTATAGCCGACCCCACGTAGTGGGATTAAGGCTTAGTTGTTTGTTGTTGTTGTTGTTGTTCAATTTATTGATTGAGTTCAGAAACTCTATCAGGACAGGCCCTCCTTGTGTGTCCTTCTTTCTTACAAATGCCGCATTTTCTTGGAATTCTTCTAACCTGCTGATCAATCGTGTTGCTTGCACTAGCACTCATTGCATCATGGCAAATGGGAAGCAATGCATTACATGTAGAACGATTGTGACCCTCTTGACAACATCTAGAACATATTATGGACCGTTGTGAGCTACTAGATGGACCACTAGACGGAATCCGTCGAGTCCTCGGTCGGCCAGCTTGTCGAGGATTTAGAGGTGCCTTGACAACCAGAAGTCGTATCATTTTCGGCACATTCTAGTCTTTAGGATGTTCAATGGGCATGACGATTGGAGAATAAAGTTTCCGCAATGTTTCTATTTTGTAGTAGTTGTGCACGTAACTGTAGACTGATTGATTTGCCTTACTAAAATAAATAGCAGAAAATGTATATAAGTATATCTAAGAGCTGAAATAATTAGTAACTTAGTAAACGACTTTAAATATACCTGATTGACTTAATCGCATGTGGACACGGCAATAGATCAAGCTGAAACACTCGGCAAGTACACGTTCTCTTTGCCAAATCTACAACAAAAGAACGCACCCCATCCTTCACGAATAAATTAGGCTACTAATAGGTGACACGTGCATCTTATCGGCCCGGTGCACTCCGCTCATCAATCTCTTAGTCAGATGTCTGTGGTGACTTCATTGTTCATGTTTTGGGCTGCAATTTGACGCTCATGGAACCACTCCTGAATGAGGTTTCGAATAGAATCGAGCAACGAACAAATTGGCAATTTCCTCGACCAGAAAAGCCTAGTATTAAGAACCTCACCGTTCGATGTCATGAACCCATAGCGTCTAACTCGACAAATGGCACGTGCCCACCTTTTCGTTCGTTCGCCTTAACCAACTCCTCGTAGGCCTTTTCGTTTGCATTTTGAATCGGGGTCATTATCTTCTTGAATCTTTCGGAGAATAAGTGTATGCGGCCTTTTGGTATAATGTCACCACCGACCTCGATAATTTCGATATTTTGCCTCAAGTGATATGTGCATATACCATGCACAAGGCGTCGAAATACACTTTGTCAATCAGTATTCTTAATACTTTTATGACGATCGGATACAATGAGCAAATTTTCGGGCATCCATATGTATTGCGTAATTGCTTCATAAACCATTCCCATGACTCGTCCTTCTCCTTATCAGCCACACCAAATGTTAGTGGAAACACTTGTTCATTACCGTCTTTTGTAACCGCAACAAACAACACACCTTTAAACTTGCCCTTTATGTGTGTGCCATCAACAATAACAGGTCTACAACACTCATCAATCATTTAATTGACGCATGTAAAGCAATATAAACATGCTTGAATCTATCATCGTCATCGATCCTCGTGTAGCGCAATGGTACCAGGGTTCTTTTTTTTAACATGTACAAGAATGCGGCAAGATCTCCCAAGATCGTAAGTGGTCACCGTGTATGTAGTTGTACGCACGATCTTTGTGATTTTAGTGCTTTGTTGTACAAAATGTCTATCCCATGTTCAAATGAGACAAATCAAAGAATAATATCCCTAGGTTTAAGGGATCGTCCCTCCTTTAGTAGTTTTGGCGCAAACAGGGGCTCCAATAATCTTCGAAGGCAATTGTCGAGAGCATGTCTACTTAAGTTGGCTTCACATGTATGAGGTTGCTCGAATTTAGTCACCTTCCAACTTCCTCCTTGGATAGCGTTTGCACGGGCGAAGTAAGAAAGTGCATCATTTATGTTTGCAAACAAATTTCATAACGTGAAGTCGAAGACCGGGGTTGTTCTATACTCCACACGATGGTGCGGATGGTAGAAGCCCAACTTTGTTACCATTTCTTCCTTGCTTTCATGCACTGCACCTTTGAATAAGTCACGCTCAACGTTAGGTGGTTCTTGTGGAATGGAATCAGGGTCAGGATACTGATAAGACATTCCAGGAGCCATCCAAGCATATTTAGACCTAACCATTAGGAGCTTTGTATCAGCATTCTCATTATCTACTTCGTTGGCATCAACAGGAGGTACCTTATGGATTGGAAATCATCTATTCCGAAGAACATGCTCGTCATTGTCTCCTATGATATCATTGTTCACATCATTCTCTTCACGGTCATCGGGAACAAAATAGTCATCCTTTTTCCCATCCAAAGTGATCATAAATCAATCGACGGACTAGTTCACTGTCAACGTTGTACTCTGGATCGTCATCTTCTTCATCGGATGTGTCACTGTCATTCCCTTCACAGTCATCACCAACAAAATCTTGGTCATCATAATGGCCACCACCACCGAAATCATCATACCGCCCAACATCATCACACCGCCCAAAATCATCATTAAATCCACCACCACCACCGTCATCATCATCATCACCATCCACATGATCACTATTATTGATTCTCGGTTGAGGCTCCAAGATAGGAGATTTACTTGGATAATTATCGGGCACTACGTGTTGCACAACAGTCGGTTGAGACGCAACATGTTGCATATAGGTTGGCATACACTGTGGTGGACCATGTATATAATTCATGTTGTACTGAGAATTATATGGATTTAAGGGCATAAATTGACTGGCGATACCATATGAATACGATTGAGCAGCCATTAGGTTCATAAAACCATGTGGATTGCCATTTCCGGTGTACGAAGTCCCCACCATCCCATGATCTTTTGGTTGCAAGGTCACAAATATTCGGGGATCTTTGAAAATCTCAGCTACTCGTCGAAGATCCCGTTCACACATAATCAAAGACTTAACCTCAGAACCACCCCCAGTTGACATTAAACAGTGTAATTTGTATTCACACAAACGCCAATCACCATTTACAACGTTATGAACAATATCCACAAACCCACTATATGATATTGTCCACAACGACGTAAAAACGAGTACTTATTCACCATTCCTATAGAAACTACCATCCCAAAAACTACTATGGACAATTATCACTTTATCATCCTCCATCTCAAACCAACAAAAACAGACAAAAAAAAATATCAAATCAGAACATGTAACCTGCAAAGGTAACTCGGATTCGAGTCAGCAACTCGAATTCGAGTCAGTTGTGACTCGAATTCGAGTTACATGTGACTCGAATTCGAGTTAACTCGAATTCGAGTTACCTTTGCAGGCTGTTGTTCGAGCTTATTTCGAACTGGTTTTTTTTTCATATCTATGGATTTCAGATCTATTCTACACCCAACCTCAAACTAAATACGATAGTGAAATGGTAAAGAATGAGATAGAGAACAAAATGCTTACATTATTTCGAGATTCCGATCGGGAAAATGGTTGCCGGAAATTCGCCGGAATTTTGTCTTTGAATTTTGAAGAGAGAAAGTGAAAGTAAAAGAGAAAAGGAGAAAGAGAGGTAGGAGAAAGAGAGGTATAAGACCTAGTGTAATATGCTTAAAGGGTATGAATGTCATTTTACACCCCAAAATGGCTAAAAAAGATGTGTTTGAAAAAATTGGCTATTTTTAATCTTTTGAAGTTGGAAATGGCCAATTTGACCCATTTCCACATGAATAAATATATGCATATGCAGTGTACGCAGTTAATATAAATATGTATTGTTTATATATTCTTCTCTAATTTAGCATTGAATGTTTGATTTAAATGTAAATGGACAGTAGTATATAAAAATATGCATATACCGAAAAGAGAATGAGATATAAAGAAAGAAAAAAACAATAAGCTGACCTCCTTGTCATGAAAGACATTTCAAACTAAAAGTGTCCGAGTTGTTTCCATTGATGGAGTGTTGTAGAGACAGCTCAAACTGAACAAAGGAAACATGGAGCATATTTCGTTATTTGATATCTTCTTCAGAATTTGCATTTCATATTGTGTTCTATAGTGCAGCAGAATGATGTGATTTGGATCTTGGATTTGGAATTGATGTAATTGCTATTTATATTGGGTCATGGTCTAGGATGAAGTGTTATCAGCTTTGTTTTGTATTTTGGGGTTATTTCGCGAGACAGATATTGTATATGGTGAAATATTGTGTTGATTTCTTATAGTATTTTACATTTCATCCGACATTGAAATGTTGTTGTTTTTTTTCCAGATGAACTGAGACAGATGATTAGACAAGAAATGGAGAACAACAGTACTTGCAAAGACAAACAGAGGATTAGGTTTTTGATTAGCTATGGATTGGAGAAATTAAAGCGGTTGGATGAGACACTCGATATGCAAGGACGTTAAAAACTCATGAATATATTTGGTCTACTTGATGTATTGTATGCTGAAACTTTGCAAGGTTTTGCAAAACAATTATACTTGATTTTCTCAAACGCCATGCATCAAGCACAAGGGGCTATCCATCAAAACAATCAATCAAATGACATTAAAGATCCAAATGCCCTATCAAAGTCAAGAAATACTTCAATAAAAATTTTTGCTCATGACAAAGCACCAGCCACTCATGCTTAATAAGTATAGGAACTGTGTTCATGTATTTTACAAACCTCATGAAACTGATTTTTTTCATAATATCATGCTAATACTGCAACGGTAGAGTTCAGTTCGGCATGTTCATGTACGTTTGAACAATAATACAACTCCTATTTGATTCATTGGCCCTGATGATCAGCAAAATACAATGTTTTGATCTTGATCCACAATCTTCTCCATCAATTCCTCTTGTTTCTTCAATTGACCTACTTTCCTCAGCTGCTGCATAACCATCTCATACACCTTCGGACTAGGTCTCAAACACTTCTCAATCATCTCTTTAAAATATTTGTAAGCATTATTCCAATGCCCCATCAAACAGTACATTGTAATACGAATCATGTAAGTATTGACATTAGGCTCAACTTCATTCTCACCCATCTCTTTCCAAAGCTTGATAACCATATCAATCGACCTCGACACAGAAAACATCTGCATCAGTATATTATACGTCACTGTGTTAGGTTTACATTTCACACCTTAATATTGTGAAAATCAAACCTATTTTTCACATTTATTTTTCTTATTAACTTATCCTCTATGTTTTAAGATTAAAAGTACAGAGCTAGGGGTCTGATAGTAAGATTAAAAATAAAGTAAAATTTCAATTGATGAATCCAACCACCCTCAGAGTGCCGCAATAATTTGGACGAAAACGGAATATAGATTTGAGTAATTTTAGTTTCAAAATGAAATTATAAAAATTCAATAAGCACAAGACTATTTGCAACAATGCACATAATCTCAGCTTAATCCCGAATCATCTTACCATATACTCCATAAGCCATTGTTTTGTTATCCACAAAATTGGCAAACTAATTGATTCATAAACATATGCAAGTGGTGTTTGATGTCAAAGAGTCAAACTGAGATTGATCATTTTTCATAGAAGCAACCATGAGCTTACTCGAACAATGATTTCGAATGCCCAACCAGCTATGTTACCTGGAAATTCATAGATAAAGGTCATGTTGATCACAATATATCACAAAGACAGGTGAATATACTATATAGCGTAAAGAGTTTGCTTTTAAGGACAGGACTCAAATCTTGTAAACATATCGAACCAAGTTGGCGTGAACGTTTTCTGGCATCACAAGTATTAAGAACAGCGCATTACCATGCTGAAACAATCGTTTGCAGAAAATGTTTCACTAACCTAAATTGTTGGGTATTATTAAAAAAATGATTGGGATAATTACAAATACTACCATGCGGTTTAGCTTAATTAAAAAAAAAACATTTACTTTTCAAAATTACTACTACCCCCTTGAGGTATGTTTCTACTTTACATATTTGCACCTATCGAGGGGGTTTTGAGGGGGTTTAATTTGCATAACAAATGCAAACCTCAAGGGATACTTGTAATTTTAAAAGATAACTGGATTCTTTGGTATTAGACTAAACCTCGGGGTAGTTTTTGCAATTATCCCAATTGAGGATTTCATACCAAACTAAATAACTTTACCGTCTTGGTGCCAATGTCACGGAGCTGATCCAAAATCTCACCAAAATCAGTAGGTGGTATCTGAGAAAAGCGTAGGTTTTCCCCTGTGTGTGGATGCCTAAACCTACAATCAATGATAATAACTTATTCTACACTGTTAATTTAATTATTAATAATGAACAGAAGGCCGCAGATAGAGTAATCTTACCCGAGACTTAAAGCATGAAGGCAAGGTCTTTCTAATTTAGCAACCAGTTGCAGAATGTGTCCATGATAGCTAGGTGGGTTTCTTGACTGAAGCAGCGATAAGCCCATGTTCTTGGTTCCTCCATAAACATCATCTCCCAAGAGTGGAATGCCAAGATACTTTGCATGGGCTCGAATCTAATTCAAAAGGCAGTAAGTTGATTTTACTCCATGCAAATATCATAACAATAGTAGATTGTCATTCTCCGTAAGTTAAATCCATCAGAGGGGCTAGCTGATAATTAAGCAATACAGCACAAGACGTCTGTTAAAATATCGGATGCAGAGTGCAACTTCCATCGAGAGAGAATGTAAGTTACACAGGTGTTCATGAGGAGCAATAAATGCTCAAAGGGGAAAATATAAATAATTTTTTTAAGATAATGTATCAAGAAATTGACTTTCAAGAAGCAGACATAAACCTTCTCTCTGTTTCCTTTTTTCCTTTTTTTTAGAGGAAGGCTTTAATTGCTTATATATTGTAGAGCACAGTTAATATATGTACACAAGTTAACCAGCTTAAGTTCTGGTTAAACGTTAGGATCCATGTACACAAAATAAAGGGTAAAAAATGACCATAACAAATTAGACCTGATGAGTGCGCCCAGTTTCTAACCTCCATTTCACCAATGCACAACCACCACCAGCAAGTATTTCAATCACTTTGTACCTGAACAAAAGTTTAATTGATGTTTAATGTGTGTCTATGCAGTAGGAAATCACCAAATGCAAGCAATTCCACAGAAATACATAGTCCATTATTAGTACTCATTATCTGAATAGATTACTGGGCATACAGTACATTGTTGAAAAAGATAACAAAGAAGAATGGCTTCTATAAGGGCATGGAATCTAACAGTAGGGCAACCGAATCAGCATAAAGCAACAGCAGAGGAAAAGTTCCAAAAGCTGTGAATAGATTTCACAACACAAGCTCATTACACTTTAGTCATTACACTTTAGTGGATAATAGTTTTACCCTGAGATAAGCAAATTCAAAGTTGCAGTTTGGAAAGGTGGTCAGGACCGCATGCAACCAAAGAAATCTAAAGGTCGGGTATGACTGTATGAGAACAATTTTTGCAGATTTGTAACCAAAACATTCACGAATCCTAAAAGGATGACAAAAAGTAATTTTTCGAAAGATTCCAAAATCAAGTTGATTCCTTTGTACCAAAAGACTTCTTTCTTCTCTAGAGTTCATATTAGCTATCATAAATTTTTCTGATGAAACGAACTCGAGCCCAGTAAGTTAAAACTATGTTCTGGTAAGCCATTGGTTGAAATAATTGGCAAACTGGCATAGATTTCTTCATCAACTTTTGAGCATGATCATCAGTGCTCAAGTTTTCCAGCATTAAATTTCACAACTAACTGCTTATCCTATTTTGTCTCAATGATACATGCAAATAGAAGATTTATGAATGTCATGAGATATTATAAATCAACCTTCAACGGTCCTGCAAGGTGCCAATTTTCATGCCAATACAAGTTAAAAGCCATCCCAACATTCAAATTAGATTCATCTCCAACAATGGAGCATTAGTCACTTCCTTGAGTGCCAGATGCACTCAAATAGTAATGGTGGGCCCAGGAACACTACAAATTAGGCTTTTAGAATGACCATCTGCACTACTGCACCCACTTAATCCAAGGAGCGTCTCTTTTCTTCACAAAGCAGCGGTATAAAGCAAATTTTGTAAGAATCAAAACTTCCCTGCATGTAAGCATACTGTTCACTATTCACACCATTCTGTCTAGTAATTCATGCACCAGCCCATTCCAAAGAAAAGTCTGATAAGCTTCTTAATATTTAGTGTTTGTAACAAATATGCATAGATTTCTTTAGTACACATGAATAGATATGAAAAACGTGATTAAGTGCA
Source organism: Rehmannia glutinosa (assembly GCA_016081115.2). Classification (NCBI taxonomy): domain Eukaryota; kingdom Viridiplantae; phylum Streptophyta; class Magnoliopsida; order Lamiales; family Orobanchaceae; genus Rehmannia; species Rehmannia glutinosa. The sequence goes on along the minus strand of JABTTQ020002028.1, from coordinate 320,504 downwards.
CCCTTCCTGTATAATCTTATTCTTCCTACGAAAGGGAAAAATACACGAGCAAAAGGCCAACGATCCAGCGAGCAAAAGGCTAATGAGAAAATAGAAATAGTTGGAGAACTTTAACAACAAGGTAGCAAACTTGGAGCGGCTCAAAGACAAGCTGAATAAAAACTCACCAGTAGGCAATCAAGGGTTCTCACAAGTGTAAGGCCAAAAATCATAGAAAATGAACTCCGTTGATATATATGTTCCCACTCCAAAGTTCAACTGAAAATCCACATCCTAGAACTCAATCACCAATAATCCCCACATGAGCAGTCACCATCTTTAAAGTGGTGATAGCGATTTGTGTCTCTGACAAAAATTTCTCTCCTCTCAAATCTAGATATAAATTTTATAACAGCATGGCAATCTCCACAAATTCTTAGGTTCTTTGTAATTCTCAGAGGAGACCCTTGACTAGTATTCAGAATACCAAAAACTACAGCCAACTTCTCACTGTGCCCACATAAGATGTGCTCCTTTTCCTGTTCCTCCACATCTTGTAGCACATAATTGGTATTTGGCAAGTAACCTGCTTTCTTCATTTCCATGCTAAGTCTGTTTAATTTGTCCAGAATTTGAGCCATTTGAGGAAGTGACTTATCACCTGCCAAAAGCATGTGTACTTTGTTTTTACCTCAATCCAACTACAGCCAGGATTCTTCCTCAATCCCATATCTCTCATGATATCTCTAACTTTATCCACTTCTTTCCATTTTCCTTTAGAAGCATAAATATTAGACAGCAGGATGTAGTTTCCAGGATTCTTAGGTTCTAGTTCGAATAATTTACCAGCGGCAACCTCACCTAAGCTCATATTATGGTGAAGTCTACAGGAACTTAACAATGCACCCCAAACACAAGCATCGGGCTCAAATGGCATTTTCTTGATCATGGAATAAGCTTCTTCAAGCTTTCCTGCACGACCAAGCAGAGTGACAATACAAGCATAATGCTCCACTCTAGCTTCAATACCATGATCCTTGGACATGCTTTCAAAGTAACTATGCCCTTCTTCTGTAAGGCCACTTTGGCTACATGCAGATAAGAGACTGGTAAAACTAACAGAATCAGGTTTCTGCCCACTCCTCTGCATACAGTGGAAGATTTCAATAGCTTCCTTTGCTTTTCCATGCATTGCATATGCACCCAACATTGTGTTCCAGCAAACCAAATTACGGGCAGGCATCCTGTCAAAACAGCAGCGAGCTGCTTGGATCTTTCCACAATTGGCATACATATCTATCAGTGCACTGCCTACATAAACATCACCTGAGATGCCCCTTTTCAGAGAGAAGCAGTGTGCAGCTTTTCCATGCATTAGTGCTGCAATATTGCCACAAGCCGGAAGCAAGCAAGGGATGGTTACAGAGTTTGGTTTCACACCAGCAGCCTGCATTTCTCTAAAAATGTTCAAAGCCTCAATATCTTTACCATGCTGTGAGCAACAAGCTATCACTGAAGTCCATGAAACAACATTCAATTCCATTCCTTGGCCCTGAAGTTCTTTAAACACCGTCAGTGCCTTGTCAACAAGCCCATGTCTAGCGAGCCCTGCTATCATGGCATTGCAAGCCCCAACATCAGCTTGACCTATATCTTCAAACACTTGTGACATCTCTAACGCACACCCGCACTTGCCATACATATCAATAAGTGCACTTACAATACACTTATCAACAGCAAAACCAATCTTGATAACATAACCATGAACTTGAGTGCCTGCATTTAAATACCCCAAGTCACCTATTGCAGGAAGAACACTAGAAATGCTAGTCCCGTCAGATGTAAAACCATGTAAATGCATCTGCTGAAACATCAAAACTGCATCCAGAAAACACCCACTTTGATTGAACCCAGCAATCATACCATTCCAAGACACAGTATTCGGTTCAAAGCCAAAAATTTTAACCTCACTAAACACTTTTTTCGCATTAATTACATCCCCTTTCCTTGCATAACCAGCAGCCAATGCGCTCCACGAAACAACATCTCTCTCAACCATTTTGTCGAACAACTTGTGAGCACCAATCAATTTATCACATTTCACATAAAAATGAATCAAAGAAGACTCCACGAAAGGATCCAAGGAGAGCCCAGATGCTAAAGAAAACCCATGAACTTGCTCTCCAATTTTAACAGCCAATAGTCCAGCACAAGCCTTGATAATGCTCGGCAAAACATGGGCATCGGGTAAAGCCCATTTGTGAGCATTTGAGAAAATAAAATGAGAGTGTTCTTAAAATCATTAAATTTGGAGGACGATTAATGAGGGCAGTGAAAGAGAGAAGATCGGGTTTCAAGATGGAGCGGAGAAGGTTTTTGGCATCTGAAAAACGGTGGTGGTTGGAATAGAGTGAGAAGAGCTTGGTTCGGTAATGAGGGAGGTCACAAAGACCTGTTCTGAGCATTTGGGCATGCATCTGCCTAACTTGAGAAAGTGACGATTGGGTATTTCTGCTTAGTAGATGCAGCAAGTCTGGATAAGTGCTGGAATGAGCTCCAGCTCCATTAATGTCATTGATTCTAGGAATAATACAGTAATCAAGTCTCAATTTTTTGGCATTAAATTCCATGGTTTCCCCATTTTTTATGCAAGAAATATAGTTTTGCTTGCCCAAAACTGGTTTATAGGAGTCATTGGCATCTGATATTGAAACTAGCGAGTTACTGTGAAATGAAGCTCTACTATTTACAATAGAAGTCATTATCCCACTGCAAATAAAATCATAGCAAAACCATAATTAGTGCGTCAACTTAAAATTGGCATTATAGAGTGCATTATAGTTTGCAGATGATTTGACATTCAAAGACACATCTGAAGCAACAAAGGATAAGAGGGATGGAGGATCTAGTATCACCTACTAACAGCATGGCGGGCCTTTCCACATGTAGCAGATCCAGGATTAGCAATCATACGAATTCTGTTGCCTGGATCACGCCCTATCGGGACATCAATGCGCCCGGAGAGTGGTGAGGAACTCCGCAGGTGAGACTCACATAGACTCTCTTTATAGTGTGTTTCTTGAACTGTTCAGCTAGATGGGAGTGAGAATGCTCATCCTGTATTGAGAAGGGTAAAAGGAAGCAAATCAAAAGATAATTCAAAATTTCCTAACATACGAGGATCGCTGTAAAAAAGCAATAATTTTCAGAAACTGGGAGATGGAGCACCTTTGCAACGACAAGCAATCCACTGGTTCCTTTATCTAATCTGTGCACAATTCCAGGGCGTACAGATGCCTCAGAGAAGCCAAAACCAATGTCTACAGTATGACCTTGATCTACAGAAAAGGCACTGGCCTCATCTCCTGAATCATCATCAGTCTCGGGCAGTGCTTCTGGGCTCAAAAATACAGTGGAAAGTCGGCAATGGTTAAGAATTCCATTTACAAGTGTTCCAGTAGCATTGCCTGGTGCTGGATGAACAACCTGTATAGCAGATAAGTCACGTGTTAAGATTCTAACAAGAGGGGTTATCCAAAAATTTTACCAGAAGCGAAAGAATGTCTTCCACCTACTTTGAGGATATTTAAGAAAAGAGAATATAAGTCAATCTGTTTTTGAACTCTTGAGTTTATTATAAAACTTTGATCATAAGACCACATGAAAGTAACATCTTAGCTAAAAGTATAGAGTATAAGCATGATAAATTATGCAAATGTTCCGCCAAGATTTGTCGAACTTGATTTCATTGTTCCATAAAATATTGTGGCTTATAAAATTGAGGTTATCACAAAATGTAGGGTAACTACAAGCTACCGAACCCGAGAAAAAATAGAATTTCTAAGAGCTTTACTAATCAACACAGTGTTTCGTCAATGTACTGCTTTCAATCATATGATACTTGAGTTCCAAATTCATCTCAATTTTGTAACTTTCTCAGAAAAGAAATAAAAACAAAGTAAGAAAACAGGCAAACGAGGTTTCAAGAGCTCACCATGTGAGCAGGCTTGTTGACAACAAGCACATGTTCATCTTCATATACTATATCCAGTGGAATATCTTCTGGTTCAGCCCTCAGAGGCTGCAATTCTGCTATCTTGCAGTTCACCACATCCCCATCTCTCACCACGTGAGAAACCTTCAAATTAATACAATGTTAACACACCACAGAGTCATAAATTAAATTAACGCTTCAGATAACACTCTCACCTTTCTTACAACTTTAAAAGGCAAGAGAACTCATTTTCACCAAAATGAATGTTCCTTCTTCACAACAACAGCTTGCAATTCATAAAACTAAACCAAAAAAAAAAAAAAAAAAATACAAGTCAATCAAATTCAGCAACCTTATTGATGATGTGGCCATTGACAGACACCAATCCTGAACGAATGCTGGACTGAACTCTAGCTCTACTGATGCCGTTAATTCGAGAAGAAAGCCAGGAATCCAACCTCAGCTTCCGGGAATCTAGTTCCACTGTTTCCTCAATTTTGAAGCCGGAAAAATTGTTCGGCCGGCCGGAGACTGGGTTCTGGAAGTCATCGGAATCGGAGTTTGCAGCCGAAATGGAAGTCGAATAAGCACGAGCTGTGCTTATGAGTTTTTGTAGAGAAGGGTTTCGAAGGCTTATGGAAAGGGGTTTAACCGAATGCCAAGACAAGGATTGGAGGGACAACATTTTGAGGGCTATTCTAAAATATGTGCGCATTTTATGGATACTGTATTGGGGCAAGTCCAAATTACCATGGGTGATAAGTGATAACCCGGTTCATGGTTTCCTTTTTCTTTTTTTTTTTTTTTTTTCGGACTCGAGATGTCACATCGCCTTCGCCTATGGGACATCCGTCCACACACGCTTTTCGCTATGGGACATCCGTCCTTCCTGCGGATGGTCCTAATTTACGCTTGGGGAGGAGGGGCAAACCCAACCCCAAAACTCCCCTGTAACAACCCGAGACCTCAAAAATTGCAACCCCTTAGCCACCAGGCCAACCCCTGGGATTATAACCCGGTTCATGGTTTCAGAGATGTCAAACACGACGCTTGCCGATGGAGGCGCAACATAACCTGTAACAGTGAAAAAACACCGTATTAGTTACTTCCAAGTCAATTAATAATTATCTACATGTATAAAGATATGAATGTAAATCCCTTTTTTTTTTGTTACTGCAAGTTGGTACTTATCTGCTTAATGTCTACTCGCCTAATAATGCTCATTGTTTTCCCATATATATAAAACCATCTTGACCTTAATCTATATCTATATATGTAAAAAAAAGCAAGAAAGTTTCTAAATAAGGAAAGTTCCCGCCAAAATCTGTTTACCAATATTTCTTCTATATTTAGTCTAAAACGTGTCTTATGTAGTTATGAATATAAAACATCATAATAATCATTTAACATTTCTTCTATATATCATATGTTTACCAGAAAAAATTGTTGGTTTTAACCTAAAAAAATGGTTCCATCACGGTTCCACTAACAGTTCTAACCGACGGTTAAAACCGATGGTTCCACGGTTTTTAAGACCAAGGAACCGGAATCGAAACAGGCCACGGTTCTGGTTCTGATTTTGAAACCGTTGACCACGGTTCCGGTTCCATTTGGCCACCCCTAGCCCCAAGTCTGAAATTTTCTTGGCGGGGCGGGTCGCCCGTTTAGCCAAACCCGCCCCGCTGCCATCCCTAGTTGCAGTCCTTGCCGAAAAGCCCATTTTAGAAAAGAAAAATAAAAACAAGACTGAAAATAAAAAGAGGAAATACCACAAAATACCCTGATTTTTTAAAAAAAGATAAAAATACCACCCCATTCCAAATATGCTCCACCCGGTCATTAATATGACAAATATACCCACCAATGTACGAAACCCAATTCACAAAACCTAACCAATTTGCATTAGCCCCCAGTACACACACAATGTCCCGTCGTGTTGAACCCTCAATTCTCCCCAACTAAACCTAACCAGTAACCGTCATTCCGAATCCCCAAACATACATACATACAAACATAATAATTATTATTATTATTATTAAATTAATTATCTGAGTTGGCCTCCACCGATGACCCCACTAACGTCGCCGCTGCAATTAACTTCAACGTAGAAGAAGACCTCCTCGACAACGACGATGACGATGAAATTTCCGATCACGACAATGATGATTTCGCCTCTTCCGACGCCCTCGGCGTTGATCGTCCTCCACCTCCTCCTCACTCCACCTCTGCCGCCCAAGTAACCATCGTCGTGCCTGGACTCGTCGATCCCCAACAACAACAACAACACAAACAACAGGAAATCATCGTTACCAAGAAGCCGGTGCTGCTACTCGATGAGTCCCGCAAGCTCTTCCAGCGCCTATGGACCGACGAGGACGAAATTGAGTTGTTGCAGGGGTTCCTCGATTACACCACCCAGCGGTGTGGCCACCACAGTTCCTTCCAGCACCACAACGACACGACGATGTTTTATGACCAGATCAAGAGCAAATTCCAGCTCAACGATTTGAAATTTTTCGTTTGTTTCGATGTTATTTCGAAGTTGTTTCTTTTATGTTTCTTTTGTTCTTTTATGTACTTTCCATTTATTTTGTTCTTTTTATTGTTTTTGATTTGTTGTATTATCTATCTGACTGTGTATCTTTTTTTATTTTCTTTTGTAGTGAATGTGGGATTTTTTGTTGCTTGTTATGCCGAGCACTTTATTGGTGGGAAGGCTATGGACGTCGAAGCGTTTGAGATAGAGAATGAACAAGCAAGGCTCAGTCATCTGCTTCATAATCATGCTAAGTTGAAGCTGCAAAATGGTGATGATGATGACAACGACATTGAGTTTCTACCTTCACTTTCTAATGATTTTAGAGAATTGTTGTTATGTAAATCTTAATGATTGTGTAATCAGTTGAAACATGTAAGAAACATAAATGAAATATGTAAGAAACAATTGTGAAACAGGGGATCATGTGATAAAAGTTTGTAGTAAATTGCTCTTAAATTTAGAGAAATAGTGTAGTTTTTCCCCATATACTCTTCAGCCTTTTTTTTTGTCATCTTTGTAAATGTTGATCTTTGCTTCATTTCGATGTATGCATGTCTAATCTTGAACTAAAGATCTCACGTACTCTAGCAAAGTTGTTAATAGTAAGTCTTTCCCCGCTACAGTTGATGCATTCAATAATTCTACGATGTTGGAAGTCAATACAAAGTATTTTTTAGTCTGACAATGGAGTCGTGTCCGTTTCTCGTAGTTGATGATGGACAAGTAAGCTCAAATTTTCTGAATTGAATTTGTTGTTCCAAGATTTCATTTAGGGTGCTGAATGTGCGGTCCATTGGAATCAGTATTCTTGTTATTTCAAAGTTGGTATACTTTTATTTTCTTCTCATTGTCCATTGTGGCATACCACAATCGAGATTTTCTCTATGCAACTCCAATTCAATGAAAAGTTGGCTAAGTGAAACATATAAGAAACATAAATGAAACAGGTAGAAAAACAACAAAGAAACAATAAACATGTTTGAAACAACAAAGAAACAACAAAGAAAAACAAAAAAGAAACCAACGCAAAAATCAAATCGGCGAAAAATGGGTATTTTTGTCAAAAATCAAATGGAAAATGGGTATTTTTGTCCAAATTCAACGTAAAATGGAATTTTTGTCCAAAATCAGCGGAAAATGGACATTGTGCAGGGATTAGGTATGAAAAATGGGGTATTTATGTCATTTTCCCAAATAAAAAGTTAACATGATTGAGTTCAGGGCCTTTGAGGTCGGATTTCTTATCCCCTGGGCCCATTCCTTTCTTTGAAAGCCCATTCCAAAAATGAAACATAAAAGTCAACCTAAAAATAAAAAGTCAACGTGTTACTACTTTGGGTCATTGGTGACATGGGCGTAGCCAGGATTTTTGGCCAGTGTGGTCAAAAAAAATTCGTTTCAACTGGACGATTATCGAGCTGAATTTTAAAAAACATTTCAATAAAAAAAACAAATATAAAATCGTACCTTTAGCAATTCTTTGGCGATTTCACACTCTCCAATTTCGGTTTATCTTGAATGAACTTTTTGGATAAGTGATTTATCCAAAACCCAATGCTAAATTAACAGCCAAACAACTATTATTATTATGAGAAATTAACTTTTAGATCCAAAAGTTTATTGGAAAAGTGTTCCCAAAAAGTTGTATATTATCAAGTTTGGAGCATTCAATGCCTTAATTGGACCAGTTGATTTTTAATTCTTTCAGCCTTTTGAATTTTATCTTAATTTTTTTTATAGACTGAATTTTCAGTATGGTTCAACCCAATTAATTTAACAGGCCACCCCGAGTTCTAGTGCAGTCCAACCCAAATTTACTAAAGATAATTTCGAAATCCAGTGCAGTCCGCCGACCGCATTGGGCCTCATGTGGGTTCGCCAATGATTGGTGATCTCGAATTGAACCAAATAGAGTTTGAGTTTAACTTGTGTATTATCAAGTTCAACTCGAGTTTTTTCGAGTTTAATCTAGTCTAAACGAGCTTTATAAATATCTATTATAAATTATATCATTTTTCAATTTATTATAAATAATATTATATATTTCTAAAATAATATATCTACTAAAATCTATCTAAATATTTTTATGTTTATAACAAGTGAATGTATAAAAATTAAAATTGAAGTCAAAGTATTAGTTTATATTATACGAGATAGTTCATGAGCTTACTAACAAGCCTACTCATGAGCTAACAAACTGAATATCGTTAATCTTGAGTTAGGTTTATTAATTTTAACGAGTCTTATAAAATGAGTTAAGTGAGTTTTTATCGAGTCGACTCTAAATAGGTCACAAATGGCTTGATTCATTTGCAGCCGTGGTAATCATTGATAAGTCAACATAGTATAAATTAATATTTAAAGATGTATTATATGTAACAAAAATATGTTTAGTCAGTATAACTAATTTTAAAATTTGTATGGAACAATATAGTTAATTTAACACCAAAATTTTATAATAGAAGATTCAAGCTGTTAAATTGTGACTAGGGTTACAATCCAAATTTCCTTGAGGAATACATTTGATAGGGTATCTACTGTAGATCTGCACACAATTCACATTGGAATGTGTGATTTTGTATAAATTTTTACACATTCATAATAAATTTACGGTTATTATGCACTTGAAGTATTCCTCCATGTATAGCATGGAACAAACGGGTTAGAGGTTAGGTGAGTATAATGATAGAAAAAGTTATGAGGGTTTGGCTAATTACCAAAAAGAAAAAAAAATTCAGAGGATTTGACAATTATAAAGACCCAAGTTATGTTTGATTTAGTTTTACATTTTTATCCTTTATAAGCAAAAGAGAAAAAATAAAGAAAAAACCATTGCACAAATATTAGAGTTACCTTTTTAAATTTAAGATAAAATCAAATCTGAAGAGCTTTTTTTTGTAATTTTTTTTTCCTTTTTTTTGGTAATTAGTTGAAACCTCATGATTTCATTTTCTAATTATCCCATATATACGCGTGTGTGTGCATATTAAAATTTAAACCTATTGACATAGGCACACTCTTAAGCATTTTTACAAGGGTTTGAAAAAAAATCTTTAAAATGATTGAGCATAATAAACTGTTTTTTTTAAGAAAAGGTTTTTTACAACCCTCCCAGTCTCCCTTAAAATGTGCCAAATAGAAAAAATTCAAATGACTGGCTATAATTTAGCATGGCAACCAAACATATCACGCCCGGCCCACGAGTAGAATCATGAAAAATTCAAGATCTCTTATATGATGACAAATTCTAACAGCCACATTTCAATACAAAATTCATTTAAATTACTGTGATTAATTTATTCCTCTAGGTTCGTTTTGTTTGGATTTGGCACTTCATGAAGGTACGTTTATAAAAGAAAAGAAATAATGTACGTATTTAATTTAATTATTTTCCTTTAATTATTGGGTGGCGCTATTCACATCCCATTTTTCTCTAAGTACACCCTCTCGAATAATTAAGTAAATATCATTACTATAAAATACTATAATACTCTTACTACCATAAAAGATTCTAAACACAGCCACCATTTTTTTTTGAAGCTTATCTCATGCACTCACATTCTTCACAAAAATGCATGAAAAATCTTGATAAAAATCTCTCTGATGCAAGAGATTTGGAAAAACAGATTTTAAATTACTTTAAAAATCTCCTTTCGTGGGAATTTTTTTTAAAGAATTGCAACCATAAAAGTGTCATTGCCCAACTTTTTGTGTCTGAACCACATATTATACTCTCTTCGGTTACTTTTCCCTGGCAAATCATATTAACAGAAAACTATGGTCTAGAACACTTCAAGAACTTAGGGCATCTCCAATGCCAAACTTCAAAAAACCTCTACAAACCTATTTTTTGATAGGACCCACAATGCCTGTGGGTACAAGTCTGGAATCTCCCAAACCATTGGATTGCTGTGGAAACTGGAAGGAAAATTGGGAATAAATTTCCCCAATGCTTTGATGTGGTAATACCAGAAACCGGTAGATCTCAAGGGAGATTTATTAGAATTTTGGTGGAAGTCGATCTCTCAAAGCAGTTGATTCGGGGGACTAACATTAAGTTGGGAGATGAGGCATATTGGGTGGAATTTAGATACGAGAATTTGCAAGGCTTCTGTTTTTATTGTGGGTTGGTAGGGCATTTGGAAAAAAACTGTCAAACGAGAAGAGAGGACTTCAAGAATAATGACATTAAGGAAGGCCAGTTTGGCGAGTGGATTAGAGCTAATGATTTTAATGCGAGTAGAGGTTCACTCAGAGTGAATAAGAATCCTATTCTTAGGGATAATTCTGCAGTTGAACCAATGGAACCTAGATCAGCGGGAATTCGAATAAGTGAAAAGCTGAAGGAGGTGAGGAGCCGAGAGCCTAGTTGTGATAAGCATCTTCCTCCAGAAGTGACACATCCTGTCGAGACATCTCCATTAACGGAAACTGAGGGTCAGGATGATAATCTGGAAACCAAAGGGGCAGAAGAGAAACTTCCTAGTCAACCAGCGGAGGTTATAATGGAAGATTTGGGGGCCTTTGGAGAAACTCAAGCTGGAATTATTAAAGAAGACCTGATGGATATTACTGTTACATTGAACAATAGAAGAACTCCATTGCGCGAAATTTCTTCAAAACTCTCAGCAAATACCAGGACCTCTCAGAGGGTGATTAAGCAGGGAAAGGAAAATGGCTTTATTAAGGGATTTGGATTTTCTGAAGGTAATTTATCCCCTTCCAGGGAGAAAAAAACTAACTTGAAGAGTGGCCAAAAGAGAAGCCTGGAATTGGTTTTGGAGGAAGAAGAAAAAAGCACGGGAGACTTAAAAAAATCAAAAGAGATGGAGAGTTGGGGGATAGGAATTACCAAATGGACAAGGTGGAGGTGGCCAGCCTAAAATGGGCCCAAGGTTATCAATGAATGTATATGTGTGGAATTGTAGAGGTTTAGGAGGACCCTCTACAATTTCCCAATTCAAGGAAGCTCTTAAGCTCCATCTCCCGGATGTATTTTTCCTTAGCGAAACAAAAAAAAACAGTTTGTTAATACCGTGTGCAAGAAATTGAAACTTGACAATAGGTGGTTGAGTGTCGACCCGGAGGGTAAAAGTGGGGGCTTATTTGTATGTTGGTCTGATAGAATCCGAATTTTACAACACTACTGTGGATCATTCTGTTTTGAGCTGAAAGTTTGTGTGGAAGGTGAGCAAGATACCCGTTGGATTATTTTGGTATATTTGAGCATGGACGATAAAGTCAGGAAAATTCAATGGGAATATTTAATTAAGGAGAGCGATAAATGGGGGAGTCAATGGATTATGGGAGGTGATTTCAACGATTTGGTTTGTGGTGAGGAGAATAAAGGCGGAAGAGTTCGATCCCATTCGAGTTTTGAGGGATTTAGAGAGTTTATTTCGGAGTTGGGTATGGGAGAGATTAGTTTTAAAGGACATCTGTTTACTTGGGCTAATAACCAGGAAGGTGAAAGATTCGTGGAGGAACGTCTTGATCGGTTTTTTGGTTCTCCAGAATAGCTTTTAAATTATCCAAATGCGAAGGTCACCCATGTGGAGAAAGAAGCTTCGGATCATTATCTGTTGTTTTTAGAATTAGTTCCTAAACTTGGATGGGGGCCTAAGAGATTCTTTTTTGATAAGAATTGGACGACGATGACGGGCTCTGAAAAAGTGATCGAACAAGCTTGGAACATTCCAGTTTGGGGGACTCCCATGTTCCAAGTTGCTACGAGTATAAAAAACTGCAGAATGGCCCTTTTTAATTGGAGCAAAGGATCTCGAACCAACTTGGCGAAAACGATCAACATGTGCAAGGATAGAATGAAAGGGATGAGACAAAAAGGGGGCGTCCGTAACTGGAAGGAATGGAATTCTCTCAAGGTTATCTTATCAAAAGCATATAAGGATGAAGAATGTTTTTGGAAACAGAAGGCCCGAGTCAGTTGGTTGAAGGAGGGGGATAAGAACTCCAAATTTTTCCATGCATGTACCCTTCAAAGACGGCGTAATAACTGTATTGACAATCTTCTTTGTTCTGATGGTGTTCTTTGTAGCTCTCCCGCGGATATTGAAGCTGAAGTGGCAAATTTCTATAATCAATTGTTTCGCTCCTCAAGTCCCTGTTCTCACTCGCAGATTTTGGAAGGGATCCCAATGTCTATTACACCTACAATGAACCAAAATCTGACTAATTTCGTGGAAAAGGCAGAGATTAAAAAAGCTTTATTCGATCTCAATCCTTGCAAAGCCCCGGGTTTAGATGGTATGACCCCACTCTTTTTTCAACATTATTGGTCTATTATCTCTGATAAACTCTGTCGTGCTATTCAAGATTTTTTTCGTTTCTCGAAAATGCTTAAGAGTTGGAATCATAGTCTAATCACTTTGATCCCTAAAATCCAAAAGCCCACGAAGATAGCCCATTTCCGCCCTATAAGTCTTTGTAGTGTGATGTATAAAGTGATTTCTAAGATCATTTCTAATAGGCTTAAAGTGGTTTTACACCATTGCATTAGTTTGAATCAGTCCGCATTCATTCTGGGACGTCAAATTGTTGATAATGTTGTCATCACTCAAGAGTGCATGCATTTTTTAAATAGTCTTAGAAAGAGCAAGCATACTTACATGGCTTTGAAGTTAGATATGGCTAAAGCGTATGATCGTGTGGAGTGGAAATTTTTGGCTTGTATTATGTTTAAAATGGGTTTTTCTCAAAAATTCATTGACTGGATTGTCACTTGCATTCGCACTCCTACATTCTCATTTAATATAAATGGGCAGGTTGCTGGTTACATTTACCCCTCTAGAGGGATTAGACAGGGCGATCCCTTATCTCCATATCTATTTATTCTTCTGTCTGAAGCCCTGTCTAATCTCATTAAGCAAGCTCAATTGCATTCTCAGTTTTCTGGTCTTAAAATTTGTCGTGGTTGTCCTGTGGTTACTCACCTCTTTTTTGCAGATGATTCGATTTTATTTTGCTCTGCCACTCCTGCCCAAGCTATTTCTGTTAAACAGATCCTTGACAGATATTGTTCTGCTTCTGGGCACCTTGTGAGTCTTGAAAAATCATATGTTCTTTTCAGTAAGAATACTTCTCCCCAGGTGAAAAATGAAATTTGCTCTATTTTGAATGGTATTTTGGATAAACCTTTCGCTAGATATCTTGGGCTTCCTATGCTAATTGGGAGATCTAAAAAAGAAGTCTTTCAATATGTGAGGGATTGTGTTTTTAAGAGGGTGTCGGGGTGGCAAAATAAATTTCTTTCTCCTGCGGGTCGTGAGGTTCTCATTAGAGCGGTCATTAATGCTATGCCTACATTTGTGATGTCGTGTTTTAAAATTCCTATTGGCATTTGTAACGATATTTGTCGTATTACCGCTTGGTTATTGCTAAAGAGTCGGGGGGTTAGGTTTTCAGGATCTTCCTCTTTTTAATGATGCTATGTTAGCAAAACAATTGTGGAGACTTATTATTCATCCTAATCTTTTAATGAGTAAAATTCTTAAAGCAAAATATTTCCCCGAAAGGGGGGCTCTTGCATGTTAAGCCTAAATCCAGTGATTCTTGGCTTTGGAAAAGCTGGATGAAGGCTCTTGGCACTCTGGCTATGGGAATTAGATATAAGGTTGGGGATGGAAAATCTATTAATATTTGTGAGTCACCTTGGATTCCAAAACCACCAACTTTTAAACCCACCACTTCTGGTAATATTGATCTGTCCGGGATGAGAGTGAGTGAGCTTTTGAGTGTTGGGGGTCTTGAGTGGAATAGATAATTGGTTTTGGATGCTTTTTGTGAATTTGATGCTAAAATCATTTTAAAAATTCCTATTTCCCAAGATAAATGCAGGGATATTTTGGTTTTCCATTGGGAAAAAAAGGGCATTATTCCGTCAAGTCAGCTTATTCCAAACTGAGGCAATTAAAACTGGAAAAGCTGGACAGCCCGGGTTCGAGCAGTGGGTCAGATAGAAAGTGTAAAATGTGGAATTTCCTTTGGAAGTTGGAAATGAAAGGGAAGCTTAAACATTTCATATGGCGATGTATCAATCGAATTCTTCCTACAGCGGACAAACTGATTCGTAGAGGTGTGGAGGTGGATTCAATGTGCCAAATTTGTGGTTTTCAAAATGAAACATTAGAACATTTATTGTTCCAATGTTCTAGATCGCAACTTATTTGGAAACTGTCGCCGGTGGAGTGGTTTGGAACTCAAGGGACGGATTTCTGTTTTGAAGGATGGTGGTATGATATTTCCGGGATCGGTTCAGGGAATTGGGGTAAGGAACGGGTTCAACTGTCAATTTTCTTGCTGTGGAAAATCTGGAAGTCGAGAAACGATTGGATTTTTCAGAAACAGGGCCTGCTTCATGAGGTTGAGGTGGTTAAGGGGGCGGTCTATGAATGGGTGGAATTTTTGGGTGTTTGTGGCAGGGGTAAGGCTGGTTTGGGTGCTGGGGAGGTTGTTTCTTTGCCTGGTTTGAATTGTCCTGCTTTTAACACAGATATAGGTTCACATTTTTATGTGATCAGTGCATCTGTCAGAGAAGGGGGCTTGTTCGGATTTGGGGGTTGGATCTTCGACGAGTTGGGTTCAAATGTTGGGGCTTGGGCTGTTACGAGGGATCCTCCAAACGATCAAATTGTAGCGGTGCTGCTTGGGGTACGACATGCTCAACTGAAAGCTTATGAGCAAGGTATCAAGAAGATTAGAATTGGGCTAGATGATGAGGCTATGGTTTCCAACTTGAACTCAAGAAATTTGGCTGATTGGAATTCATCAACTATAGCCGAAGACATCTCATTATTCTGTTATCTTTTTGATTCCTGTATTTTTGAAGTGTCTGCGCCTTTTAGAATTTCGCAATGTTGTACTCTAGCCATGTTGGCTATAAGTTCTGAAACCGATTTTAATTGGCTTAGCCAATTCCCTCATTAGTTAAATTGTTAATTAGGGTGGTCCTTAGCAAGTTTGCTACGAACGTTTCGTGTTGTAATTTTATTTCGTTTGAGTTATATATGAAAAGTCTATCGTTTGAAAAAAAAAAATAGGACCCACAATGCCACATCATAAAAACCTCAAAAAGAAAAAATCTCTAAATAGCTTTTTTGTGGACCCTACATTCCTAACCATAAAATCACATATCTTTTATTATATTTATATTATATAGCATGCATTATTACATTTATATAAAAATATATATCATTTATATTTTTACTTTAATAATAAAATATATTTTATAAATATAATTTTTTGGGGAGTACATATATTATTTTATATAGCCAAAAAGTATGAAAAATTTATTTATAATTGTAACGGCTAGTTTTTAACGACTAATTTTTAATGGCTAATTTTTAACGGCTAGTTTTTATTATTGAACACAAATTACATTAATACAAAATAAAGTGGAATACATAAATAAAATACAGAAATAACAAACAAGAATAGATCAACTCCACAAGATATCTATTAGAAAGCCCATCTTTTTTTAATCTCTTCATAATAGAACATATGTAATCTACGTTGATCCTCTGTCATCCCACTTATATCCTTCATAAAGATTTCATAATCCTTTCTCTTTGCCTTTTCCTTTTGCATTTGCAGTTTTCCCCTCTGCAGTTCTTCTATTCCTTTTAATCTATTATAATATTCATCATCGTTAGATGTTGTAGCTGTGGATTTTTCTCTCTTCTTTGTTGCCTTTTGCCCAATTGGACGACTGCGGACTTCACAATCATCTACATCAATAGGAGCATCCACATTCGATGATGATATGCCACCCCTTGATTGAGAAACTCTTGTTTTCTTTTTAATGTAATCACCTTGTGGAGCCCATTTTGGACAATCTTTAACAATCCTCCATACATGTTCATATCCGAAATCCCCATTACCATTATGTTTATACTCTTGACGTGCCCTAAAGAGTATATCATCATCACTTTGTCCGCTTTGACGATTGCCATATAATCGATTATAAATAGCAGTAAATTCATTCACCATTGGGTGGATTCTATAGAAGTGAGATTTTAATGGCACCCTATCTCTCTCCACGGCACCTTTGGGGCGACATTTGTTGTAGTAGTCTGTAATTCATTTCCAAAAAGTAGTTTCTTTTTGATCATTACCAACCTCCGGGTCTTCATTAATAGTGATCCATGTCGCTGCAAGTTTCTCATCTTCCTCATCTTTATCGAGAACAATATTTTCGAGCCCTACTTGTGTTGAATGTTGTGGGAACGGTGAGTCTGGAATTGATGATGGTGTTGAAGGTTCTTTGTCTGCCCTGGAAGCATCTATGCCAACTCTTCTTCATTCATTTGAAGGAGGAGAACTACCTGAAGGAGGGATTGGCATCCCAAATTGGTTGCCCATGGCTCGCCAATATTCGGGCAAATACATATAAAATGGAGGCATTTGAGGGGTATTCAGATTAGTTGAGTAGTTTTGAGAACTTTGCAAATTTGGAGGAAATCGTGGAAAATTTGGAATATTTGCAAATTTTTGAGGGTATTGTGTAGGAGCAGAAAATTGAGAATTTTGGAGGGATGAAATATTGGTGGCATTTTGTGATGTATTTTCATCAATATTTTGAGAATTGAAAAAATTCATAAAAGACCGATTATAATTTTCATCCATATTGGATAAAATTTTGAATTATATGAACAAAGGAACTGAAGAAAAATAAAGGTAATTAGATGTAGTTTGAACAATTTATATGTTTGAGAATTTGAGAGTTGTATGATGAATGAGAAAAAAATTGAACATATTTATAGGCAAAAAAAGTAAAAAAATTTAATAAAATGCAACGGCTCTTTAACGGCTAGTTTAGGTAAGTGTATTCAAAATAAAAAATATGAATTTCTATTAAAAAATTAATTAATCATTTTATTAATTTTTTTAAAGAAAAGAGCGGTACCGATTTCACGGTACCGCTTTTTATGGATATGGAAAAAGTGGCATGCTCCAATGGGAGGAGCTTTTTTTGGCAGGTTTTTCAATTGAAAAACCCATGAAAAAAGCTCCCATGTGGCTGCCCTTAGGTTGTGTCATATCTTATATATATAATCTATAATATGGCTTTGCATGAGATTCTCACTTTTTTTCGAGGTGAATGCTTCTCCTTTGGATCATTAATCCAATATTGTGTTAGAAAAATATTTTTATCATGATTTTGATGATTTTAGTTAAATGAGTTTTTATACCAAAATAATGTCTCCAAATGTTGTCAAAATACTTCAAAACAATTTAAATATTTTTCAATAATTTTTTGGAGTATTTCTTGAACTTTATTTTTTGACAAATATCGGACAACTCCTTTGTTAGGAAAATTTATGTTTAGATTTTGATGATACCATGTAAAACTTAGAAGAGAAAGTTGGCACCCTATTTTCTTTGCAATTCAACTTGTAATAGATAGGTCAATATGAGTTGAGTTGAAATCAACTAAGTTGAAGATTACAAGAGTCGACTTAAGATTGAAGAGAAGACCCAACTGAGTGTCAGTTGTGTGAAGTCAAGATGAAACTTGCAGACTCGACTGAAGAGGAGACCCATCTATGAGACAGCTGAGTAAAGAATGAACAAGTGACAGTCAAGTCAGTTGAAAGCCAAGTCTGCCAGTTAACAGACAGTTGAGTCATTCCTAAAAGGTTGGAGCTGACTCAAGTCAAAGGGGTAAAGCAACTGTCAAGTCAAGTGGACTGATATTAATCCGTTGCATAGAAGTCAAGGACATTACTTATTATAGTAATACATCCATGCTGCCATGTCTAAAAGTGCTCATCCCACAAGCGTGTAAATAGAATAAACCAATGGGAAACACTGAGCATGTGTCAGAACCTGAAAACCTGCACACCTCATTAAAACGAGGAAATGTCACCAGTACAAGTTGCAGATCAAGAAAAGACAAGCCAACGACCAAGAAGTGTTATTTTAAAATTGCATATCTCTTCAACGGACAAACTTTTGAATAAGCACTATAAAAGGTTGAGGAAGCAAGTGAGAGAAAGTGACCAATTTTACGATTTTTCAAGAGATAATCAAGCATCCAAACAAGCAAACCTGCAAATACTCTCAAGCTTTCAAAGCTAATCATCAAGCCTAAAATTTAAGGAACTCGATCCAACGCACTCAGTGAAGGAAAGAATACTTCATAAAGATGAAGAGGAAATTGTTTAAAGAACAAAAGGGGTCTACTCTCCAAGGTTGAAGGAGTTTTATTAAGATTCAAGTTTGAACCAGAAGTTTTGAGCTCGTTGGCAAACTGTGTGATCAATTCCAAGAGTTGGAGGGAGTTGAAGTTGCAAGACAACCGTTTTGTGAAGAAGCTGAGTCCCAAGAGCAGTCAGTTGTGTGATCAAGGCTGACTCGGACTGTTCACTAGTTTATAACCAGATTTGTTACTCAGTGGATTCCTCCAAGAGTTGGAGAATAGTTGATTAGAGGAATTACTCCATCCTCGAACCGATATAAAAATTACTTGTGTCATTTTTACTTACAGCATTCTATTTTCCTGCATATTATTTATATTTGTTGTCAAGTTAAATCTGTTGAACTCAACTGATAATAACCTTGCTAAATACAAGTGTTGAAAACAAGTTTATAACATTAAAGGTGAAAAGTCTTCCGCTGAACAAAAACCAAATCGACTGTAAAGTTAAGTGTTAGCTTATCCCAGCTGAGTTATACTATCAACAGCTCGGTCGAGTCTGCTGAGTGGGTAACTTTGCTGAAGTAAGCCAACCTAGTTGTTGTTAGTCCAAGTGGCTATGAAAATCTAGAGGGGTGAATATATTTTCCCGATTTTCCGAGTTTATCTTTATGTCCGAGGTCCCAAGGGGTGTAAGTGTAAGGTTTAGAAGGGGGGGTTGAATAAACCTTACCAAATTTTCGATTTAGTCCTTTTAAATCTCTGAGTTGATTCTACACAAACACTGCGTCCTTGATGGATACCGATCGAATTAGTCACTCAAGAGAGTTAATCTCTCAACATGACTCAAATTTAGTACATTGATTGAGTAACTCACCGTTGACTATAATTTAACTCAATTGTGGTTTTATTTTCAAATGAAGACTTAACACCCTTATGTTTGATTAAGCAAGATTTTAGAGCTTGATTTAGTACTTATAATTTTATCAAATGGATAGCAAATTTATCGTGATATAAGCAATTAAAAGTGCAGAATTTAAATGCTTTGAAATGTAAATGACACAAGAAAGTTTTTATAGAGGTTCGAAGATGGGGTAATTCTTCTACTCCTCTCTTCTCCAACTCTGGAGGAATCCACTAGGTAATGATCGGTTTACAAAGTGGTAAAATCCCGGATACAAGTCTTGATCACAACAAAGACTTGATCCTTTGGGACTCGGTCACTGAGACGCCTTGATCACTCACCAAGCTTCTCGACGACTCTTCTTCTTCACAGGGGTTGCCTTTGCTACTACATACTCACTTGCTTAAGCTCCTTGGATTTGATCACGAAGCCCTCCAAAAGCTTAAGACTTGGTTCAACCTTGAACCTTTCTACAATCCTTCCCGGAATGTAGACCCCTTTGTTTTCGATTTTCCTCTTCAACGATTGAAGTTCTCTTTCCTTCACGAGGTAAGTGTTGGATTGATGTACTTGAAATGTAGGCTTGAGGATTGAGAATGTTTCAGCTTTTTGATAAGCTTGTATATCTCACGTGTGTGTCATCTATATATTTTCTCAAACAAACTCCTCGCCTTTTATAGTGAACTTTCAAAAATTTGCCCGTTGAAGAGATAGGCTTATTTTTGAAAGTCACTTTCAAATCGTTGGCTTGCGATCCTTGGAATTGCCATTTCCTCGTATGAATTGTTCTTTCACCTTTTCGTAGTTCGACACGGTGTAGTGCTTCCCATTGGTTCATTCCTTTTGCACGCTTGAGGATCGAGCACTCCAAGAAAGGTGGTATGGAGATATTACTTGTTTAAGTAAATCTCTTGATTTAACCTTGCTTCTTTTACGATTATCTCGACTTGACCGCATTTCCTTGCTTTCCCCAGGTGACTTAGAGTCAGCCTTCCAATCATTGGATGACTCTTGTCACTTCAACTTGAGACTTGGCTTTTCTTAAGTTGACTTGACCGATGCTCCACTCACCGCATCTCACCGCTTTTCAAAGAGAGTTCTGTCTACTTTCTTTGCCACATTCAAATTGTCTCGCAAAGTCTTTCTTCGTGTCTTCATTGTCTTCTTGCATGTTAAGACGTAGCCGACTTAACTCGACTTGGCCACTCTAATTGTTACAATACATTTCTGACAAGAATTGGGGTGCCAACTTTCTATTCTAAGTTTTACATGGCATTCATCAAAATCTAAACAATAAAATTCCTAACAATTTCCCCCTTTTTGATGATGCCAAAACTTAAATTAATTAAAAAATATACAAACAGCTAAGATACATACAGATAGTGTATTGACATAGAATGTATGCGTAGAGTCAATTCTTTTATTGATCATATCATTCTTGTTCCTTAACACAACTGTTTACAAGCTGTATCAGAGCACATAATTGTATTTACATAATAAAATACACGAAGGGGTGGACAGCAACACTTCATCTTCTTCGCTGTCTCCTTCTTTCATCTTGATCAGCATCTTCTTCTCTTCTTCTTCTCGTCACGCCTTTTTTTTCTTCTCATATGCCTTCCTGGCAGCTTCATCTCTTCTTAGTCTTTCCTGTCTCTCCTCCCATAGCTGAGTTTGTCTCTTCTTTTCTTCTTCTATTCTTTTTGCATACTCAGCGTTAGTTTTAGCCACTTTCAAATTTGCCACTTGGTCAAGTCCAGCCAGAGATCCTCCTTTCTTCCCCGGATCTACGTATTCAATATTCTTGGGCAGAGGCCTAGGTCCAAGCTTCTTCCTCCACTATCGCTTCTTCCTCTACCTCGGGCGTATATCTTGGAATCGGGGTCTTTCTTTTTCCAAACAGTGACCCGGTAATGAGTGACCAAAGTAGAGCGATCACGGTTGTCTGTCGTCAGCTGTCGGCTTCTTCACATAATGTGAGACCCTTTTCCCAAGACAGTCCCAAGCTTGAGCCATAGACATATTTGCAAAGTATCCCTCGACTCGAGCCTTTTAAATTCATCGACCGATCGTGGCTCGTCTCCGACATCCGAGATGGCATAGGTGTCTCTGTCTCACCGGAATGCCTCCATGTTCTTTCAAGATGTTCATCACCCTGGCATCCATTCTTCCTTCCACTTCCTTCATCCCCGCTTCAATTGATTTTCTCTTCTCGGCCATAGATACAAGTGTGTTGGAGTGGCGAGTCACCGGAGTTTGCCGCTTATAATGTCGGTTGACAGGACCTTGTTGGGGGTTTGTGCAATCATCAATGTCACATCCGTTGATCCTTCCCCCTCAACATGCTTTCCTTTCTTCTCGTTTCAAGACTTCTTCACCGATTTTCCCGACTCACCGCTCCTTTCTTTTCGGCTTGATTTTGCTTTGCTTTAAGGTATTCCTCTTCCCCCTTTTTGGCATCATCAAAGGATAGAGGAACCCTGCGGAACATCTTTGCAAGCATGAAGTCGAAGTCTTCGATGGTTGAGTTACGCTTCAAGTCTGCGCATTGTATGCGGCCGAATTCGTCGAGTAGCGTTGGATTCTCACAAATCAAACTTCATCTCACCCGAGAAGGTCAATTTTCTTGTCATGTGTTCTTCCAAACGCTGTAGATCATGTGTATGTTGCTCACGCAGCGACTTGATCTCGGCGTGTGAGCTTCATGCATATGCTCAATGTGTTCTCTCACTTTGTCTTTGCATCGCATTTTCACTCTCCACACCAAAGAGCTTGTTGAACAATTGTCCGAAGTATCTCACATGTTCCACACGCATTGTTTCTTCTTTGTTGCCACCATTCCCTTATCCGAATCAAGATGCCTCTTAAATCACCGTGTAAGGGTGGCATCTCTGTTGTCCAATCGCATGTCCAAAGAGGCCTCGATGCCTCTCCATCCTTTCAATCTCAAAGAAAGAGTGCCTTGAACACTTCTCGAGCTTGGTGATTCTTCACATTGCGGTGATGGCCATACATCATCGAAGTCATAATCACCGAACGATGGTGTCGATGGAAGAACAGAGCTGGTTTGTAATAGCGTGCTTGTTCGTTTCGACTCTTCGTGGAGTTCTCGTATCTCCAAAGTGAGAATGGGAAAGATTCTACAAAAGAATCATCACCGCCAACTCGGGATGCTCGTTCGATGATGAGCGGTGCGCGTGAAGTTCTTTTGGGAATCGATCTGCTGCGACTTGAGGAGCCGAGTGGTCTCTTGTTCACCGGTTCCGTTGTGCGATGGGCCCGCTTTCTTGAGCCTCCGTCTTAATGACCGTTGGTCTCACCGATTTTTCCTTTTCACGAGACGGTCCTCGGCCTTATCGAAGCGTCATCGGACGATGATGAGATTTCCATTGGTGGCTCATCATCAAAATTAAAGGTTTGTGACGAGTAGTCTTGGGATCGACTTGCTCGTGCTTGGAACATCCGCAATGAGTCTTTTGGATTTGTCATGGGGGATGACTCGGCTTCTTCTTCGCCTTGGATCCCGGAAAAGTAACATCGTGGGGTTGTCCTGGGAATCATGAAGTGCGATCTCCTTCTCGGATGGGTCGATGATACCGGAGGGATGTTCTCTACTTGTTGCTTTACCCCGAAGTCTCAACCTCCCGTGGGCCTTCATTTCTCCCGGCAGTGTCTTTTCTGCTGCGAGGTCTTGTCCTCCCTTTCGACGGTGTCACTGTCTTAGGGTCTTCTACATGGCATCCATTGGAGTCTCAACCCCATGGATTGCACTTTCATCGCCAGTGTTAACTCCCGGGCTGTTCCTTCCTGTGCCTCGATCGCATCGCGCGTCATAGCCTTCGAGAGCGGTTGACACCTCAACGAGACAGTCTCAATCGCCCGAGCCGTTGATGGCAACTTGTCGTTCTTCTTGTGTTTGAATTTTCTCTACTTCGCCTCCTACATTCTTTGTGGATTCATCTCACATCCTCCGACCTTGCTGCAGTGGAGGGAGTTTCCCCCGGCGCACCACTGAGTGACTTGGAATGGGGTCACTCGTCTCCAAGCTCCCGGCTGTTTCGATTGATTGCTCAGCCGTTGGGGCGGTGGTAGCACACCTTCAATAGGGGTTGGCTCGACCGGGTCCCCACTATCCCGCCATCGCCATCTCCCTTATTTCCTTCTTCTTTCGAGTGAGTGGGAAGTGGTAGCAGCAACAACAATGGCTATTTGGCTTTGAACCACTCCCATTGGATCGATTTCAGCTGTGTTCGGAGGACTCTCCTGGTCCCTCCATTAATCTTTGCTCGTGAAGGATTCTTGATTCGTGCAATGCTTGCTGCATTTGCAACTCTTCTCACGTAGCGCATTCTCCGGTTCCTCGTCACCGCCGGAGAAGACATCAAGGAGAGGGTGTGTGTGTTACGTGGTGCCGAGATAGGGCGGCTTGCCTTCTCACGAGCTTCGCTTCTTCACTTGCTTTTCTCTCTTGTCCTTGTAGATCTGCGCAGGATGTCTCGTGCAGTTGTCTTCATCCGTAGGGAGCACGATGGTTAATCGAGGAAATTTAGCGATTCCTCTTCTTCTTCTATGAACTCGGCCGTTGGAACTGTTCCCTTGACTTACTCAACTTCCATTTCCTCCACTCACGCAATGATTTTGGATGTCCGGGTAAGGTGGAGATAGGATCATTACATCACTATCCGCTCCGGTAGGTTCTTCTTGTGCTTCAAATTGTACATGTGAGCTACACCGTGTCTTCGGTTGCCTCTGCTGACGCTTTTAGCAGACTTGGCTGTTTCATCAACAACATCCGGAGACTCTACTTCTTCAAAAGTAGTCTCCTCAGATTTGTGCTAGCTGAGTAATCGACTCAAATTGGTTTCTCCTGTCGACCGCTTTACAAGTCTTCTTCGTCTCTTAGTTTGTACCGAGGGGATTTCCTGGTTCGAGAGACGGTGTCCTCTGAGTCTTGGGCGGGGCCGGTGCAGGTGTTTGTTTCGAGGAGCAGCCGTCGTGGCTTCTCGGTTCTCCTCTTTTTGACGATCGGAGAAGGTATTTTGTGAGTCCTTCTCGACCGCCGCAGGGGGCGGGTGACACGGCCGGGGGCAGGTGACTCACTGCAGGGGCAGGGGCATGTTTGGTTTTCTTTGCTTTGCAGGGGCAGTAGTCTTCTTAGCAGCTGCAGGGCAGCTTTCTTCTTAGTGGAGAGGAAGCGGTGTATCTTCGGGATCACCGATTCCCCTCACTGTGTCGCTCTCTTTGGCGTAAGCTCGCTTCACGAGCGCCAGAGAGGTTAGCTCAACATCCTCTTGTTAACATGGAAAGCCTTCCCATGTCTAAGAGGGACTCCTTTCACCTCCAATAGCCGGCCAATCACCAGGCCATATCCCGGGATCCTCCAAATGTGCCATCTTCTTTGAAGGACTTGTTCCCAACGTTAAGCAGAAAGCTGTAGATAAACTCAGCCCCTTTATCTTCTTTTCTTCAATGATTGCAAACATCACAATCGTCAGTTTTGCCTTTGTGATTGGTCAAAGCCAAATTTGATGTCGATACATTTGGCAACTATGTCCAACAATTTGTGATAGTCCTCCTTCAACAGTCTCTTGTTTGCTGTGTATATTATTTTGTCAAAGCAACGCGTCGGACTTGGCTATTTCTTTCCATGCATCGGCCAGGTTCACATCACTCTTTAATCTCGATGCTCCTTCACCGGGTAGTGAGCGATTTCACCAAATCCTTGGCGTGATAGTCACCGCTTCCCATGAACAGATGACTTGATTCCTTCATCGTGAATCTCGGCATTCACGTAGAATTGTGCGACCTCCTCCACATAGGTCATCGGATATTCTAGCGTTAGAAACGGTTTTAGTCCTGGGGCGTTTCCAACTTCTCGATTTTCTTCACTAGGGTGTCATCGGACCCTGTTTCACCATTCCGTCGAAATCCACCGTCGAACCAGTGTGGATTTGCTTTCCTAACTTGGTAAAGTCATAAGTTGGTGCCATTTCTCGATTGTATCAAGGAAAACTCGTAAATTGATTTGAAGGTTGATAGGGTTTCGAGAGTATTTTGCCTTTGCTTTTGAGAGAAAGAGATGAACAGTTTTAGAAGTGTGAGAGAGAAACGGACGAGAATGGTTTAAATATGGTTTATGAAAGGACGTGCAGGCGGTTTTTGAATTGTGATCAAAATCAACGGCTTGGATTTCGCACGCCAATTGAGCATTTCATGTCTCGTATTTAATGCGGCAGCATTTATATCCAATCATAAGCTTGGTGTGCAACTTTATGTCTGTACACATCATCATTATCTTTGACGTGTTCCTTAAAACATTCCCGCTTAGTCAAAACGATTGCGTTTACGTCACTTTGCTCATAAGTTATTCAACATCACTTAGCCGATTTAACTCGCTCTGCTCTCACAGTTCTCTTAGTGACTCAATGCTCACCGACTCGGTGTAGTCAGTCTTTCCGACATCTGATTGATTCTTGAGCTGATTTACTTTTCAGCTCTTTTTCTCCCCTTTTCTGTTCCATTTCTCTTCTTTGATTTGTCTGAGTGTCAGCTCAGCTCAATTAGCCCTAACTCATGCTTGAGTTCTTCAAATCTTGACTCACATAATGGTTTTGTGAAGATGTCGCTAGTTGTTTATCGTTGAGATATATTCCAGACGATGTCCTTCTTTTCAACATGATCTCTTATGAAGTGATATCTCGACATCAATATGTTTTGTTCTTAAGTGCAACACGAGATTTTGAGTGATTGCAATTGCACTTGTGTTATCACACATGATTGGAATTTCTTTTTCTTCAACTTCATAATCTCTCAGTTCTTTGTCTCATCCATAGGACTTGGGCACAACAGCTGCCCGCAGCTATGTATTCTCGCCTCACTGTAGAGGTGGCTATTGAGTTTTGCTTCTTGCTAAACCAGAAATTAGTCTGCTTCCTAGCATTTGACACGTGCACAAGTGCTCTTCTTGTCCACTCGCATCCAAGATAGTCGAGAATCTGAATAGCCGATTAGCTTGAATCCACCTTCCTTTGATACCATAGGCCTACTTCTTGCTTCCTTTCAAGTATCTCAAAGATTCTCTTAGTCAGCCGTATGGCTCTCTTTTGGAGCAGATTGAAATCTTGCACATACACCTACACCAAAAGTGATGTCCGGCTGCTAGCCGTGAGATAGAGCAATGATCCAATAAGTGCTCAGTATCTTGTTTGATCTACAGCTTCCCATCCGCATCCATGTCCATTTTGATCGATGTGTTCATTGGTATTTTTACGAAGACTTCTCCTCCATACCAAACTTCTTCATTAAGTCTCTCCGTGTATTTTGTTTGACTTATGAAGGTTCCATCCTTCACTGTTTCACTTGGAGTCCAAGGAAGAATGTCGACTCTCCCATCATGCTTGAGGTTTGAGAATTTTTCACACACTCTTTGTTAGTGGATCCAAAAATGATGTCATCCACATATATTTGAACAAGCAAAGATACTCTTCTTGTCTTGAATTCTGAAAAGTGTTCTATCTACTTTTCCTTTTGTGAATCCATTTTCACCGGAATTGTGACAGGTATCATACCATGCTCGGGTGCCTGTTTCAATCCATACAAGGCTTTCTTGAGTTTGTATACCTTGTCTCCAAGAGTCTTCGCTCAAATCCTGGAGGTTGTTCAACGTACACTTCTTCTTCCAATAAACCATTTAGGAATGCACTTTTTACATCCATTTGATATACAATGAAATTCTTGTGAGTCGCATAGACAAGAAACATCCTTATAGCTTCCAATCTTGCTACAGGGGCAAATGTTTCATCAAAATCTATCCCTTCTTCTTGCAATATCCTTTGGCTACCAGTCTTGCTTTGTTTCTTACCACGAGCCTTCCTCGTTCATCTTATTTCTGAATACCCATTTGGTTCCAATAACATTTTGATGTATGGGTCTTTGCACTAATTCCCATACTTTATTTCTCTCAAATTGATTCAGACTCTTCTTGCATAGCTTGAATCCAATGTGTGTCGTCCAATGCTTGTGACACATCTTTGGGCTCTATTTGCGAAATGAAGCATGTGAACATTGCTTCTTGTTGAGTTCGATCTTGTTTTGACACCTTCTTTTATATCTCCAATGACAAGTTAAATTGGATGGTCTCTCGGCCATCTTACATCGTTGGAGGAAGTTAGGCTGGATTCGATCGACTTGCATGTACCAGTGTTCTTTGTGGTCGCTCTCTCGTGGTCACTTAGCCGCAAATTTTCCACTGTTTTTGAGATTCACTATTTCATCTTCTTCAATTGATAATTCCAGCTTCAAACTTGAAGATAGGGACTCTTCTTCAGTATGGTTGGATGATTCAGCTTATCACCGACTCTTCAATGTCTTCTCCATTTACATTTGGCTCATCGAATACTACATGAATGGATTCTTCGTAACCATAGTTCTTTTGTTGAGTATTCTCAGGCTTTGCTTTCAAATGAGTATCCTAAGAAGATACCTTCATCGACTTTAGCATCAAAAGCCTTTAGGTTGTCTTTGCCATTGTTGTGAATGAAGCATTTACATCCAAATATTCTCAAATATGAAACATTTGGTTTTCTTCCAGTCCAGTTTCATAGGGAGTCTTTGTCACCGTCTGTTTATCATACATCCTGCTTTGGGTGTAGCAAGTCGTGTTGATTGCTTGACCAAAATCTTTTTAGTAACCCACTTGACTAACATGGTCCTTGGCCGCTTCTTTTAGAGTTCTTTTCCTTCTTTCTCGCAACTCCATTCTCACTGTGGAGTCCTTTGCTGGATAGTTCATGACCAATACCATTCTCAATACAATATCGAGTTATTATTCCATTGACAAACTCGGTTCCTCTATCCGATCTTATTTTGATAATGGTTTCACTCTTCTCATTTTGAATCCTTTTCATCACCGTGGGTAGTTTTTGTAGAGTTTCTTTCTTCTTACACATGAATATTGTCCATGTATGTCTTGAGTAGTCATCTACTACCACCAAGGTGTATTTCTTTCCACTTATGTTTGTTTGGTTCCACTTTGGGCCAAATAGATCCATATGAAGCAGATGCAATATTCTTGTTGAGGATGGGCATGTCTTTTCTTTGAATGAAGACTTGATTTGTTTTCCTTCCCGACATGCATCACATATACTCTCCTTCTTGTATATCGAGTCCGAAGTCCTTCTACAAGATGACTTCTTGCCTTTGTTAATTGTTTTGAAATTCAGTGACTCACCTTTTGTGCCACGACTGACTTGATTCAAATTGTATTCTTTGCTAGTAGACATGTCTTTGGGTGTTGCGCTGACCAATCCACTACATACATATTTTTCTGTCTACATCCTTGCGCACCACTTCATTTGATTCAATATCTTTGATTTGGCACATACCCATGTTGAATCCAACATTGTAGCCCTTGTCACGTAGGCCGATCGATACTCGATAAGTTGAAGTTGAGTCCTTCAACATATGCAACATCTCGTGATTTCTAATCCATTCCTCTTGATGGATCCAATGCCTCTTATTTCACCAGGAGTTTCATTTCCTCCAAATATGACTTTTGCTCCTTTGACTTCCTTGAATTTTGACAGATTTCTCTTATTTCTGTCATATATGTCTTGAATGTACCACTATCCATGTACCAGGTTCCTTGGCACTTTCACTGCTCCTTGAACCCGCAATCAAGGAAATTAAGTTTTAGGTACCCATACTTGTGCGGGTCCCGAGGGGTTAGAATTGTAAGATGATCCAACCAACCTATAGCCAAATGATTTGACTCTAAGGGGTTGCCATCTATCGTGCCATAATCATAATTAATCCTGGCAAATTGCTTGGGGATTCTAGGTTCATACAAATTGTCTCTTTTGTCAGTATGCTGCATATGTGTTTTAGCAATTGCCTTCCTTGGGTAATTGTGGTGTTTTTGAGTGTAGTGCCTAGGTGCATATGTGTGCTTTGATGAAAGCTCTTATGCTTTTGGAATGGCCTTTGCTGAGTTCTAGGCCTTTGCCATCCGGGCTTATATTCCATAAGTCCTGTCTTTGATTCACATTATTCCAATCAGCTTGGCTTGGATATTTTCTACCATTCCCATCATATGTATTTCTTTTATGAGTTTTCCTAAGGATTTTTGGTAGCTCGCTTCTTCTTTACGAGTATTTTCTTTTTGGAGTCTCATTTGAGGACTCGGTGAATCTCTTCTCACCGTCCTTTCGACTCTCAACTCGGCATTTTCCTTTTCCTTTGTAACCAAGGCCAGTTTGCTTAGTATTGTGCTTTGGAGTGAATGTGTGTGCAACATTTAGAGTTTTGGATTTTTCGGACTCTTCATGACTTGAAGATCCTTTTTCCAAGATTACTCTTGAGGTTTGACATGGCACAGAGAGAATTAAATCCTAAGCCCCGTCTTGTCTCCACATTCTCTTTGACTCATAATAAGATCATCCAATGATTTAGATGCCTTAGTAAATGAGGCAATAACATTCTTGAGGTCATTCTCCTCTTTTCTATAGCGGCAATTTCTGCTTATTAATTTAGCATTTTCAAATTTTTAAACTTTCATTTTCAACAGACCATTTGACTTAGAGTACTCGGCTCCTTAGTCGACTTTGAGTTTTGACTTTTGAGTAGGCTGTTTTCCTCATTCAATAGTGTGTGTGAGGATTTAATGTGTTCAAAATCTTTCATCATTTTGCCTAATGAATCATAAAGATCGAGAGGTGATGAAGTGTGTGTGTCACGATCACTATCATTAGTGTCGAGCTTGTTGAGTTAGATTGTACCTCATCTTCTTGATCTTGTTCTTTGGCCATCAAGCGGATCGGGCTTCTTCTTCGAGTCACTTGAGTAGTCGGCTTCACGCTTCTCTCGAGTCATTGTCTCTCTTGACTTGGCATCTCAAAGAGTCTCTGCACCATCATTGCCTTTTTCTTTTCTTGTCTTCTTTCTCTCAAGGCCTTTCTTTCTTCTTCATCTCTCAGTATTGCCGACTACGAGGATATGAGCAAATAATGGCATAGTGACCTGTTGTCTACAATTCCAACATAGATATTCAGCCTTTTGATCACTCTTTCCATTCTTGAGTTGTCACCCTTTGATACTCAACTTTTTTGACGATTTGTTCTCTTGGTTGGTGTGTCTTCCCTTGATTTGGAGGAGCCGAGTGTCTTCGGAAGATTCACCCTTTCCTTTCTTGTAGTTCTTATTAAAGAACTTGTTGAATCTTTTAACCATCGGGGCTATTTCTTCCGGGTCAATGACTTCTTTGACCTCGGCTCTTTTCCCATCTTTAACAATTAGAGCAAATTGTTTTGGGTACAAATTGTCTCTTCCTCGTCTTTTCTTCTCACCAAACTCGTAGGCTTTGAGGTCCGAGAATAGTTCATGGTTGGATGTCTTTGATAGGTCCATGGAATGTCTCAGGCCATGACCTTCATTTCCCATTCACCGAAGACTTTTAGGATTTTCATACATTTTCATTCCTGTATATTCCTTTCCAAGTGCGAACATGACTCATTTGTGATTTCAGAAATCGAGCATCCAGTTGATCCAGGTTCTCTCCGAGATCATTTTGAAGTTTTCAAATTTTTGTACAAACCATGATAATTTGTTTTCTTTGATTTGCTCGAGCCTTCACAAATCAATGTCAACTTGTCCTGCATTTCCTTAGCCGTTTTGCAAGATTTGACTTTGTTGAACATGGCTTTGTCCAGGTTTTGTAAAGAATGTCCTTGGCTACATTGTCCAGGTTATATCTTTTTCTGTCATCATTTGTCCACTCGGTTCTTGGTTTTTCAACCATGATCGTGCAGGGAGCAAAGATCTTCTTCTCCTTCAAATTGCAACTCTTCGTATAACCGTGTTCACCTTTAATATTTGCGGAGGCCCATCTTCTATCACTATCCACATCTCATCATGTAATGTCGATAGATGAGCCTCGCATACGAATTTTCCAATCATCAAATTCTTCAATAGTGAACATAGGGATGCGTGTCAAATTTGCTTCCATGATAATGACTTTTAATGATAAAAAGAGTTTTGAAAATTTAAGTACTAAAAAGCGAGACTTTGAAAAGTTTGGAGATCTAGTTCGGAACGGTGCGGAGGGTTCAATGAACCAACCGCTCCGATACCACTTGTAGGTCCCAAGGGGTGTAAGTGTAAGGTTTAGAAGGGGGTTGAATAAACCTTACCAAATTTTCGATTTAGTCCTTTTTAAATCTGAGTTGATTCTACACAAAGCGCGTCCTTGATGGACAACGAATTAGTCACTTTCAAGAGAGTTAATCTCTCAACGAACTTTCGAGCCATTGATTGAGTAACTCACCTGTTGACTATAATTTAACTCAATTTGTGGTTTTATTTTCGTATTGGAAGACTTAACACCCTTATGTTTGATTAAGCAAGATTTTAGAGCTTGATTTAGTACTTATAATTTTATCAAATGGATAGCAAATTTATCGTGAGATATAAGCAATTAAAAGTGCGAATTTAAATCTTTGAAATGTAAATGACACAAAAGTTTTTATAGAGGTTCGAAGATGGGGTAATTCTTCTACTCCTCTCTTCTCCAACTCCCGGAGGAATCCACTAGGTAATGATCGGTTTACAAAGTGGTAACAGTCCGGATACAAGTCTTGATCACAACAAAATGACTTGATCCTTTGGGACTCGATGCCGAGACGCCTTGATCACTCACCAAGGCTTCTCGTGCGACTCAGAACTTTCTTCACAGGCGTTTGCAGTCCGCTTTGCTACTACTGACTCACTTGCTTAAGCTCCTTGGATTTGATCACGAAGCCCTCCAAAGCTTAAGACTTGTTCAACCTTGAACCTTTCTACAATCCTTCCCGGAATGTAGACCCCTTGTTTTCGTATTTTCCTCTTCAACTGATTGAAGTTCTCTTTCCTTCACGGGTAAGTGTTGGATTGATGTACTTGAAATGTAGTTTGAGGATTGAGAATGTTTCATTTTTGATAAGCTTGTATATCTCACGTGTGTGTCATCTATATATTTTCTCAAACAAACTCCTCGGCCTTTTATAGTGAACTTTCAAAAATTTGCCCGTTGAAGAGATATGCTTATTTTTGAAAGTCACTTTCCAATCGTTGGCTTGCATCCTTGGAATTGCCATTTCCTCGTATGAATTGTTCTTTCACCTTTTGAGTTCGACACGGTGTAGTGCTTCCCATTGGTTCATTCCTTTTGCACGCTTCAGGGACTCGAGCACTCCAAGAAAGGTGGTATGGAGATATTACTTGTTTAAGTAAATCTCTTGATTTACGTACAACGGTTCTTTTACGATTATCTCGACTTGACCGCATTTCCTTGCTTTCCCAGGTGACTTAGAGTCGACTTCCAATCATGGATGACTCTTCATCACTTCAACTTGAGACTTGGCTTTTCTTAAGTTGACTTGATGATGCTCCACTCACCGCATCTCACCGCTTTTTCAAGAGAGTTCTGTCTACTCTTCTTTGCCACATTCAATTTCTCGCATGAAGTCTTTCTTCAGTCTTGATTGTCTTCTTGCATGTTAAGACGTAGCGACTTAACTTCGGCTTGGCCACTCTAATTGTTACAATACATTTTACATCAAGAATTGGGGTGCCAACTTTCTATTCTAAGTTTTACATGGCATTCATCAAAATCTAAACAATAAAATTCCTAACATTTTTCAAATGTGAAGATAATGAACAAAATAAAAGTGCAGAAATGTAAACAACACTCGATGATTTATAGAGGTTCAACCCACATAGGGCCTAATCCTATACCACCCGGTATGTTTAGAATGGATTTCAAAAAAAAGAAAAAGTTTATTAATAGACACCAAACTATTACAACATTTACCTTGAAGGGCACCAAACTCTTTTTACAACGGCACCTATATAGATCACCATAATCTTCCAATTCGAAGAGCACCAAACTTTTCCAACTCAAAGAGCACCAAACTCTTCAACACAAAAAACACCAAGCTTTTCAATCAAATCAACCAAACGTGTTCTTGACAAAAGAACACTAACAATGATTTCTTGTTTTGGATGATGTTACAAATACAATCAAGATTACACTTTAAAGGAAATATTACAACTCAAAAGCGCAAGTGTAATCAAGAAAGAAAGCCTAATAAGCAGGATATGAAACTGATAAGCTTAGACTATTACTGTAAGTATGTTGAAATTAAAGACTTAGACAAATTTGCAGATTTTCTTGTTTTGTTGTATTGTATTGTCTTCTTGTGTTACTTCCAGCCTTCAAATATTTATAGAAGAGATCTTGGATTTGAATCCCATCAATAGGCTCCTCCTTGAAGATTGAAAATCTGTAAAAATTGCACATTAAATGGAGAATATAGCTGTTAGAAATTAATCCCATAATTTCATGAAAAGTTGTATGTTGTGCAACAGATAGTTTGCTAATAAAACCTTAGGTCGACCTCTAATATCAAAAATCAAATTTTAAATTGAAAATATACTGTTGGACCGGTCGAACAGGGATTGGACCGGTCTCCATTGGGTTCGACCGTTCGACGTAGAAACAAAGAGATTTTAAGCAAAAACATTTTCTCTTCAAACACCGGTCAACACCCCAGGTCGACCGGTCGACCCTCTACTCTCAGCAAACATGTTGGTCTTTGTTAGTTAGGACCGCCATTGAAGATGGTCTACGCGGCACTCTCCTTAATTAAGGAGGATGACTTCACGAATCAAGGATTTCAACGAGCGTAGTCATCCACGCAATCTCAGACGTCAAAATCTCTTCTTATCTGATATTCGAAGCAAGGAAAGTTGTACAACTGTCTTTATATACCAGATAGCCTCTGACCCCTCCCCGAACAATTTTCAGGTACGGGTTGCCCTTTAAGGCGATCAGTTGACCTCAAACAGAGGAATTGTCCAATTTTTGTCTAAAATAAAGTTCAAGAAATACTCCAAAAAATTAGTAAAAATAATTTAAATCGATTAAGAGTATTTAGACAACATTTAGGGACATTGTTTTGGTGAAAACTCAATTAAATAAAATCATCAAAATTACGATAAAAACATTTATCTACTGTCCCTCAAGGACTTAGCTGATTTTAGTTAACTATGTAAAAATTATTTAAAATGACTATGTTCAAAAATTTGGTAAAGTTTATTCAACCCCACATCTAAACCTTACAACTCACCCCTTGGACCTACAAGTGGTATTAGAGTGGTTGGTTCATTGAGCCTTCCATACTGGTTCCTGAACTAGATCTCAATCTTTTCAAAAGATACAACACTTGAGTTTTTAAAGCTTTTATTTCAAAAGTAAAGTTATTATTGTTTGATAAATGGTTTTATCATGATTTTGATAATTTTGTTTTTATACCAAAACAATATTTTTAAAGGTTGTCCAAATACTCCTAAATGATTTAAAATGGTTTTAATATTTTCCGGAGTACTTCTTCAAGTTTATTTTCGATACAATTGGACAACACATTTAATGATTTTGTATCAATGGTTTTTACATCAAAACAATGTTTTTAATTGTTGTCCAAATACTCCTAAATGATTTGAAATGTTTTTACTATTTATTCGGAGTATTTCTTCAAGTTTTATATTAGATAAAATTGGACAACACTTTTAATGATTTTATGTTAATAAGTTTTTTACATCAAAATAAGGTTTCTAAATGTTGTCAAAATACTCCCGATCGGTTTAAAATATTTTTACTAATTTTTCGGAGTATTTCTTGAGGTTTTTCTTCGACAAAAATCGGACAACATTTCATTTCGGAGGTCAACCGGTCGACCAAGAAGGCGACCGGTACCTGGGAATGAGTTTCTTGAAACAGAACTCACGGGTCTCTCAAAATGGTCGGGGACCCCACCTAGGGCGACGTGTCGCACCGGCGACCGGTCGACCACCCCCTAGACCGGTCACCCCGTGTGTTTTTTGCTGTGTTCTTTTCAAATCTTATTTGTGCGCGACCGGTCGCCCTATGTTTTGACAACAAAATTATAACCGTTGTGCAGCAGACAACTTTTCCCTAAATTGTGGGATTGATTTCTAACAGCTATAATCTTGATTTTAATTGTAATTTTTTTTGTAGATATCAGATTTCAAGAGGAGCCTATCAAGGATCAATCATCTCCTATAAATAGAGGAAGATTTGAAGCACAACAAAGAGGAGAGAACAATACAATACAACAAGAAATACTCAAGCAAACACTTGGTCTTATATTGTCATTATTCTTGTTGTAATTTGCCTAGCTTATCGCTTTCACATTCTTGAGGTCTAGGCTATTCTTGATTACACTTGCACTCAATTGTATAATTTATTATTGAGTTGTAATCTTGAATTTGGGTTATAATTCAACACAAGATATCCTTGTGAATGTTCTTGTGGTAAGAACACACTTGGGTGATCTAGGTGTTAGGTGTAAGAAGATTGTGGTAATCTTCTTGTTGAGGTGTTGAAGAATTTGGTGTTCTTCAAGATTGAAGATTGTGGTAATCTTCACAAGGTGCCGTTGGAGATTGTGGTAATCTTCAAGAGAGATTGTGGTAATCTCAAATGTGGTGTTGAAGAGGAGTGTGGTGCTCTTAAAGGTGTTGTAAGTTGAATTTGTATTAATTGTGGTAATTAATAAAATTCTTTTTCTTTTTCAAAACTCATCCCGGATATACTGGGGTGGTAGTAGATTAGGCCCTAGGTGGGTTGAACTACTATAAATCGATGCGTGTTATTTACATTCCCGCACCTTTATTATTGTCTTGGATTGTTTTGTAAAAAAAAGAGGGCAAAATCGAAAAGATGGAGATAATCTATTTACCCCCCCTCTAGATTATCGTAGCCGCTTGAACTTACAAGTGGTATCAAAGCCAAACTCTTTGGCAAGCTCGTTTCACATCGCGAGTGAAGAGGAACGATCGTCGGCTACGAATGAAGCTCACCTTTTCGGCACCTCCACCACCAAGCCACCTCGATTTGATTCCAAAAATTTTGCATTGTGGATAGAAAGAATGGAATGCTATTTACAAGGTTGCGGGTTCGATATTTGGAACATCATCATCAATGGAGAATCCATTCCGATGAAAGACACACAATACACCTCCAAAGCTCTCAAGGAGCTCAATGATGAAGAAAAGAAAATCATCTCCTTAAATGGTAAAGCTCTCAATATTTTATATTGTTCACTTACCAATTTGGAATATGATCTTATTGTAGGAATTCGATAGGCTCATGAAGTATGGCAAAAATTAGAAGCCATTCATGAAGTATATGCAAATGATAGGAGCAACTCAAAATCATCTACTTCTCAAAGGGATACAAGGTCAAATCTAAGGAACAAGCTTTTTACAACTTCCAACTATGAAGTAGTTGAGCAATGTTTATGGGCATCGAAGAAGAAAACGAAGTATGTCTTAAACCCTCTACTTCCTACGATATTGTTATACAAAATGATTATAGTGATTTGCAAAATGATTTTGATGACCTTCAAAATGAATTCCAAAGTTTACTTGTTAAGTACAAAAATTTGAAAAATGAATTCAATGTTTTGAAAAATGATAAGGATAGTTTATTTAATTCTTATGAATCACTATCATGTGATCACACCACCACACTTGATAAGGTTAGAAACCTTGAAAAAGAAAATAGTACTCTTGTTGAGAATTTTAATTGCATGAAAAAGGATTTATCTAAATCCAATTTGAGTTCCGTTAAAATGACCGATATTGTTGATATTCATAGTTGTGATAAATTGAAACAAGGACTTGATCATAAGCCTAGTGTTGTTAATTATGTGAAAACAAATCAAGTCCCTATGCATGTTGGTCATTATGCTCCAAAAATTATTACTTGCTTCTATTGTAGTAAAAAGGGTCATACAGTAAATACTTGTCGGGTTAGAAATAGCTCTAATTATTGTTGGAGACCTAAAAATCTCAAAGATAATCCCAAAGGACCCAAACACTTGAGGGTACCACAAAACGATGTCATATTAGGTAGCCGACGGAATAAAAGTCAAGGAAAATTCATACCGCCTAGAAGACATCAAATGACCATCTCATTTGATTAAAGGAGAAGACATCACCACAATGAAATTCCAAGAGAAAGACATTATCAACAATAGGAAGGACATAATCCTTGGAAATGGAGCAATTGGAGAAGCCATCATCTACAAGATGATTTTCAAAAGGGAAGATACCATCAACAAAGGGAAAGACATAACCCATGGAAATGGCGTAATTGGTAAACCGTATCTCCTCATTGAAATATGCATTTTATTTTGTTATTATGCATGTTTGTAATTGTGTCTAATTTTTCAAAATGAGTTTTCAAAAATTTATTTTTAAAATTAAGGTCTTCAATATATTTGTGTGTTCTTAAATTTCTAAAAGAAGACCTTGCATGTTTTTTTTTAAAACTCTTGTGTATTTACAATGATTTGTATGTCTCATCTCTTATGGACTTATTATGCATAATATACTTGTTATATCCTTTATTGCTTTAGCCTATACTTCTATTGCGATGTTTTGGGCAATATTTGTTTTAAAAATTGTGTAGGACTTATGTATTTTCATCAATGGTTATTTTCTTAAGAGAGGACCATAAACTATCGATGTACGCTCATTATTGGTATTCATCTTATAAACTCGATATATTTTTGCCATATGCCTATGTGCTTGTTTTTCAAAATATTTTATACAAGTGCTATTAAGAGGATTTTTTGATTTTTGAAAGGCACTATTCTATAAAGCTTGTTTTATCCGAGACTTGTAAAGGATTATATTTGTTTTGATAAAACATTTGATTTTTTATCCTCTTCTCAAAATTATGCATTTGATTGCTCATATTCATTCTTGTCAAAACGCTTATTCAAATGCTTCTTTTTAATGAGGTCTCTACTATATGCTCTCGGATTTTCAAATTTTAAAAGAGACCTTATATAACTTTCTATAAGCTTATTTGAACTTACATGGTGATTTGTTTGAAAGCATAATACGTGCTACTTGTTATTGTATCTCTATCATTCGATATTACTATGTTCTTGTGCAAAGATATATTGTTGAGATTTTGCAGAATTTTTTTTGATATTTTGGAACAAGTTTGATGACCAAAGGAAGGTAAATAGCTCAAAGGCAATGTCAAGAAGAAGGTATTGATTTTGATGATACATTTGCACCCGTAGCACATTTAGAAGCTATTCGCATTCTACTTGCCCATTCTTGTTTTAAGAAAATTTCAAGCTTTACCAAATGGATGTTTAATCCACTTTTCTAAATGGTTTTATTCAAGAGAAAGTTTATGTAGAACAATCGGGGTTTGTAAAAGTTTATTTTACTCTATTTCGAGCTTGATTATGACATAATGTAAATTGAATGATATCTATGTTTGCATTATTTTGCACGTTTTTAAAACTTAGGGGCGAAAAATCGGATTTTTGTATCAAATTTCAGATTTTCAAAACAAGACTGAAACAGTGGGCTGCCAGGGCTTGGGCTGACCGGTCGCCCATAGCTCCGACCGGTCGCCCTAAGCCTCGACCGGTTGCCCACTGTGTAATTTTGGTTAAAAACGTCTCTGTTCTTATTTTCTGCCATTTTGGCTCATTTCACTCTATTTTCGTCCCATTTGCAAATTTCACACACAATTCACTTCAAATGTGTTTTGTTGCATAAATTTCATATTTTGCGGACTATCTAGCTCGATTATTATCATTATTGCTCGTCTTTACCGATTAAATGGTATGAATTCTACTTCCTTTGCTCAATTGGGTTGAACCCTTGAGATTGTGACTTAATTGTTATATTTTTGATGGAAGTTTCATATGCTTGTGATGAGCTTGTCATTTATGATGTATTGTATTGTGTTGGAACTGATTTGGTGATGAAAAACTTGGCTTGATTACATTTACAAAGGCTATATATATCTTCATCTATTTTTAACACCCGCCAAGTGTTCGATAAAACGTTTCAATGAAAACTTCATCACCTACATGATTCTCTCGTCTTCAAATG
Organism: Rehmannia glutinosa; assembly: GCA_016081115.2. Taxonomy (NCBI): domain Eukaryota; kingdom Viridiplantae; phylum Streptophyta; class Magnoliopsida; order Lamiales; family Orobanchaceae; genus Rehmannia; species Rehmannia glutinosa. Next base: position 280,951 of record JABTTQ020002028.1, on the reverse strand, counting down.
TCTTATATATTTATAGAGATCATGTTCTTGCAAATCAAATGAATTTTCATAAGCTTCTACAAGTCGTATGATCGACTTGTCCCTCCTATTTGGTCTATAAGCTTCAATGTTCAAATAGCTCGATACATCGGTTTAGTTGCGCACTTTGATATGATTATATGATGTTTTTATCGTGCTAACATTCTTTTTGATGATTCCAAAGGGGGAGAAACAGTTTATAAGCTTATTAGCTCATAAAAGCTAAAATAAGCTCGAGAAAGAAGCCATAAGCTATAGCTTCTTAAAGCCATAAGTTGTGGATTATACTTAGTCCGTTTGTTGTATTATGAACTTATATACTTGTCTAATGATGTTTTATTGACAGGGGGAGCTTATAAGCTCTTGTACTTAAGATCAATATGTAAAAGCTAAGCTTTTAGCTTGTGGTTGATTGCTTTTACATCACTCTTGTTGTGCATATTGATAGGGGGAGCTTTTGCAAAAATGTTTTTGAAAATCTATACTTCCATCCTTGTGATTATATTGCGTGGAATGTTGTCGCTCACAACGGATAGTTCTTTTTAACCGGTAAAATTATTTTGTTTTCAAAATCGACCTCATTAAAATTATTTTGGTTTGTAATCATCAAAAAGGGGGAGATTGTTTGATAAATGGTTTTATCATGATTTTGATAATTTTGTTTTCATACCAAAACAATGTTTTTAAAGGTTGTCCAAATACTCCTAAATGATTTAAAATGGTTTTAATATTTTCCGGAGTATTTATTCAAGTTTATTTTCGATAAAATTGGACAACACATTTAATGATTTTGTATCAATGGGTTTTACATCAAAACAATATTTTTAATTATTGTCCAAATACTCCTAAATGATTTGAAATGTTTTTACTATTTATTCGGAGTATTTCTTCAAGTTTTATTTTAGATAAAATTGGACAACACTTTTAATGATTTTATGTCAATAAGTTTTTACATCAAAACAAGGTTCCTAAATGTTGTTAAAATACTCCCGATCGGTTTAAAATATTTTTACTAATTTTTCGGAGTATATCTTGAGGTTTATTTTCGACAAAAATCGGACAACATTTCATTTAGGAGGTCGACCGGTCGACCAAGAAGGCGACTGGTACCTGGGAATGAGTTTCTTGAAACAGAACTCACGGGTCTCTAAAAAATGGTCAGGGGGATCGGGTACACCTAGGGCGACCGGTCGCACTCTGGGCGGCACCTGGGCCGACCACTCCTGCACCGTCACCCCCGTGTTTTTTTGTTGTGTTCTTTTCAAATCTTATTTGTGCACGATCGGTCGCCCTATGTTTTGACAGCAAATTTCTAACCGTTGTGCATCAGACAACTTTTCCCTAAATTGTGGGATTGATTTCTAATAGATATAATCTTGCTTTTAATTGTAATTTTTTTTTGTAGATATCAGATTTCAAGAAGAGTCTATCAAGGATCAATCATCTCCTATAAATAGAGGAAGATTTGAAGCACAACAATGAGGAGAGAACAATACAATACAACAAGAAATACTCAAGCAAACACTTGGTCTTATATTGTCATTATTCTTGTTGTAATTTGCCTAGCTTATCGCTTTCACATTCTTGAGGTCTACGCTATTCTTGATTACACTTGCACTCAATTGTATAATTTATTATTGAGTTGTAATCTTGAATTTGGGTTATCATTCAACACAAGATATCCTTGTGAGTGTTCTTGTGGTAAGAACACACTTGGGTGATCGAGGTGTTAGGTGTAAGAAGATTGTGGTAATCTTCTTGTTGATGTGTTGAAGAATTTGGTGTTCTTCAAGATTGAAGATTGTGGTAATCTTCACAAGGTGCCGTTGGAGATTGTGGTAATCTTCAAGAGAGATTGTGGTAATCTCAAAGGTGGTGTTGAAGAAGAGTGTGGTGCTCTTCAAGGTGTTCTAAGTTGAATTTGTATTAATTGTGGTAATTAATAAAATTCCTTTTCTTTTTCAAAACCCATCCCGGATATACTGGGGTGGTAGTAGATTTGGCCCTAGGTGGGTTGAACTACTATAAATCGACGCGTGTTATTTACATTCCCGCACCTTTATTATTGTCTTGGATTGTTTTGTAAAAAAAAGAGGGCGAAATCGAAAAGATGGAGATAATCTATTCACCCCCCTCTAGATTATAGTAGCCGCTTGGACTACAATTATCACGTAAGCAAATCTAACTCGCATTCCCATGTTCACTGTGGAAGAGTTTGATGATTGGAAAATTCGTATGCAGACTCATCTATCAGCTTTGCACGATGAGATGTGGCTAGTGATAGAAGATGGGTCACTGCAAATCCTAAAGGTCAATACTGCTGTAAGAAGAGCACCTCCAGCTGAAGGAAATGATGTTGCAGCAGAGCCCATACCTGCTATGGTTGAAAAGATACAACCTTGATAATGTTGCAATGGACATTCTTTATAAAACCTTGGACAAGGCTATGTTTAACAAAGTCAAATCTTGCAAAACAACCAAAGAAATTTTTAGGGTAAACTAACCTTGATTTGTGAAGGATCTGAACAGATCAAGGAAAATAAATTAACTGTTGCAGTCCAAAAATTTGAAAATTTTGAAATGCTCACAGGTGAAAGTCTGGATCAGTTGGATGCCGGATTTACAGAAATCACAAATGAGCTTTCAGCTCTTGGAAAGGAGTACACTCAAAAAGACATGTGCATGAAAATCCTAAGGTCTCTCATAGCTGAATGGAAAATGAAGGTTATGGCACTGAGGCATTCCATGGACCTCTCCAAAACATCAAATCATGAGCTATTCTTAGACCTCAAAGCATATGAGTTTGAGCAGAGAAGAAAAGAGCAAGAAGAAACAGTTGTGCCCAAGACAGCTGCACTGATGGCCAGTTAAGGGAAGAAAGTTGAGCCAAAAGAAACAATTGATCAAGAGGAAATAGTTCTAATGGTAAAAAGGTTCAACAAGTTCTTCAATAAGAATTACAAAAGGAACAAGGGTGAATCCTCTAGAAGATACTCAGCATCCTCCAAAATAAGGGAGGATAGACCACCTAAGAGAGCTGAACATCGAAGAACTTACTATCAGAGAGCTGAGAGAGTGGACTTACAGAGAGCTCAAAACTTGTGTTGGAACTGCAGACAACCAGGACATTTTATTGTTGATTGTTCTTATCCACCAGTCAACAAATATAGAAATGAAGATGATAGAAGAGTCTTCAGAGAAAGAAGACAAGAAAAGAAGAAAGCCATGTTGGCTGCTGAGACTGCTGAACTAGCCAAGTGCAAGGAACCAACAAACTCAGATAGTAGTGAAACAGACTACTCCAGTGACACTAAGGAAGAGGCTTTGATATGCCTCATGGACAAAGAACAAGATCAAGAAGATGAGGTACACTCTAACTCATCTCATTCAGATTCTAGTGATAGTGACACAAACACTTCATCACCCACATATCTTTATGATTCAATTGACAAAATGATGAAAGACTTTGAGCATATCAAAACCTCACACACACTATTAAATGAGGAGAACATCCAACTTAAATGCCAAAACTCATAGCTGACTAAAGAGCTGAGTGCTCTAAGTCGCATAGTTGATGAGAATACAAAGCTAAATGCGGAAAATGCCAAGATCCAAGCAGAGTTAGCTGTTACTGAAAAGAGAGAAAAGGATCTTAAAATGTGATTGCTTCATTTACAAAGGCATACAAAGGCATCCAAATCTTTGGATGAACTTATAATGATTCAAGAAGAGTGTTGAGATAAAATATGCATGTGATTCAATTCCTTTGTGCAAGCTCAAGCTCCTAGAGTGATTTTGGAAAAAGGATCCTCAAGTAATGAAGGAATCCAAAAATCCAAAATACCATATGTTGCACCAACGCCCATACCAAAACACAATCACAACCATACTGGCCTTGGATATAAGGGTAAAGGCAAAAACCGAGTAGAGTATGCTGAAAGGACATATGAAACAAAATTCAGAAAAGTCCATCAAGAAACTCCAAACAGAAAATATTCTAAAAGAAAGCTAAAACAGCTACCAATGACCCCAAAGATTTGAGAATAGAAAATCATATGATGGAGATGGTATATACTATCCAAACCAAGCCGATTGGAATAATCAAATGATATATCAACAAATACCTATAGGATACAAGCCAAAATGGCAAAGACCTCAACCTCAACATAGGTCATTCCCAAGGCAAAAGAGCTATTATCAACACACATATGCACCCAGGCACAAAACCAATCAAGCACAAAATTCCACTATTGCCCCAAGAAAGCAAATGCTCAAACAAGCACACAGGCATACAAACAAAAGAGACAACAACATGATCCTAAAACCCCCCAAGCAATTTGCTAATGTGCACTATGATTATGAAACTGATAGATGGCAACATCTTAGAGCCAGATCATCTGGTTGTAGGTTGGTTGGAACATCTTATAGCACTAACCCCCAGGACCCAGACAAGTATGGGCACCTAAAAACTAAATTCCTTGATTGTAGGTTCAAGGAACAACTGAGTGCCAAGGAACCTGTGTAACACCCGAAAAAAAATGTATTTAAATTAGTTATATAGCCCATTAGTGTATTATTATTATTATTATTATTATTATTATATTTATTAATTACATGGCCCATGAGGAATCCTAAGGTGTTTGGGAAACTAGCTAGGGTAAAATTAGGAGTCTTTCGTTATTAGGATTTTATTATACCACATTAGAGAGGACCAAAATAGAATGTTCCAGCTCTATTTCTCTGCGCCAGCACAACCTCCATTGTCTACCATACAACTACGATGAAGTTTTTCTTCAACGCCACGATCTGTCAATTGTCTTCCCTATTTCATCCTCAACTCCTAAGGTAATTTACTTCTACATTTATAAACCCAAGCTATACTGTTCAAATTTTTCTGATATTTTAATATGTTATTTCTCATAATGTTTTATGATACGGCTAACATTTCATACTAATCCGATGAGTACTTTTGTAGTTGTTGAATTTTCAAACTAAGATGCCAAAATTTATGTTATTCCCTATTTTCGTTTTAGAAAATCCAAAACCCTACTTATACATATCCAAAATTATAAAAACTTTTACTATGTTATTTTAGTATATGTAAATAATGTTAAGTTAAAATTTCATATACCTTTGAGGTGTATTTTATTTTATATGAAATTTTTATTTACGATTTCCAAATTTTGAATATACTCTATTTCTGATTCATAAATTCAAGAAACCATGTATAATGACCTTCACAATACCCGAATATTTGATATGTTAAGTATTATAATGTATACTACCATGTGCCAAAATATCAGATCATTCCAAATTATATTTATGTAAATATTAACTAGTTTCCAAAACGTTACAGTTTTAGCTATGATAAAAGTTTCAGATTATGAAATTCAAAAGCTAAAGTTAACGAATTTTAAATATTATTATTTTTTGGATATGTTATACTATGGTATGTATATTATACGTTGTTAAAATTACAGCTTCGATAGTACTATATTTATTTAAATATTATTTTTCTTCCGTAGTTGTGCATGATTTTGTGTTATAGCAATTTCAGTTTCACAAATTCAAAACCAATAGCTAAACATTTCTAATATTCGTGAAAGTTTTATATGATATCTATTTTTGAATCTATTATCTATTGTAAAAATATCGAATAATTCTAGTATACATTTTATGAGAAAATATTATTCGATCCAAACTATGCTGAGATTTAGTATTGTTCAAACCTACCAAGTTGAACCCTAAACCTTAGGAAATGTCGTGAGCTTCCAAAGATGTTATTTTAGTGCTTCCGATATCAAGGTTAATACTTAAGTTTTGACTTCTAGGAACTAAAATGTATATATATCCATGTTAGGGGACGAGGATGGCGCGCCCTAAAGTTCAATAAGGATATTGCATCAAATCATTCACTAATTTTTTAAGCAAAGTTTTGAGGTGGGGTTTGTTTTCTAAACTTTATTGTCATTGTCAAATGCTTAGATTATTTTGCATTATTGTGTAGTAAAGTTGCTTTAGACACCCATGAGCCAGGGACTCAAGAGGTCCGGGGTCGATGTATCCCTCAGATGGAACCCCTGTAGTACAATCTATGACTATGTCTATGGTTTTTCAAAGAATCTATGCTGTGTTCTATTGGATTGTATTTGCATGTTAATGTGAGATATCTCTGTATTTAGCTTAGACAATTTTAACTCCACTGAGTTGTGTCGCTCACCGCAATTATAATCCAACTTTCAGGTTAAGGAGTTAGCAATGGTTATTAGCAGTGGATAATAGATGGTCTATAAAACTACTGACGTAATGTCTATACTTTTAAATGTATGTTTCAATTGAATAAGGAATTATTTGTCTAAGTATTTATTTACGCTGTTAGACTTAGGGTGGGTAATGATAGCCTATGAAACTACTGGAGTAATGTCTATACTTTGAAAAGTTATTTTTCAATTAAATACTAGATTGTTAAACAAATATTTATTTTCTAAGTATTTACCTATGATGATAGTCTATGTGATAATTAATTGGTGTCGAGAATAAATGTTCAGTTTCTAGGAAATTTTCGAATTGAGATAATAAATGATGAATTGCTATGATTTTCTAAGTTTATTTATGTAAATAGACCAAAAGGGATATTTCTTTTATATAAATTAGTAAATGTGCGAATTTCTTAGAAATAAGTGAATATATAAATTTTCTACACGTTATAAATTACTTTCGTTGTTGCTATTGAATTTTGAATGAAATATATTTTTACAGGTCTATTTTCTCTTATGAAATAATGTATGTACGCGATTTTTCAAAGTCAAAATGGCCTTTTAGAATTTAAGAATGTATCAAATTTTATTCTAATTATTTTACGTTATTGTTTCTGCGGTAATTATTATTCTTTTGGAAATAAATGGATCGTTATAACGAGATGATTTATTTATGGGGAAAAAAATTATTCATGAAGATGAGTGTATATGTATATTTTATAGTTCAAAAATTTTGGTGCGTTACAGCCTGGTACATGGATAGTGGCTGTTCCAGACATATGATAGGAAACAAGAGAAATCTATCAAAGTTCAAGGAAATCGGAGGTGCAAAAGTCATATTTGGAGGAAATGAAGCTTCAGGGGAAATCAAAGGTACATGATCCATAATGAAAAATGGATTGGACATCACAGTTGTTGCATATGTTGAAGGAATCAACTTCAATCTACTAACATCAGCTAACTTTGTGACAAAGGCTACAATGTGGGATTCAATATGAGAGTTTGCCAAATCAAATATGTTGAATCAAATGAAATTGTGCTACATGGTCAATTGCTACACCAAACACATGTCTGCTAGCAAATAGTAAAGCCGAATCAAGTTGGTTGTGGCACAAAAAGCTGAGTCACCTGAACTTCAAGACAATTAACAAGCTTGCAATGAGTCATCTTGTGGAAAGATTTCCAGACTCAATATACAAGAAAGAAAGCATTTGTGATGCATGCCAAATGGGAAAACAAATCAAGTCATCCTTCAAGGACAAGCCAAGTCCTTCTTCAATAAGGATATTGCATCTACTACACATGGACTTATTTGGTCATATTGAACCAGCCAGCATCAGGGGAAAGAAATACACCTTAGTGGTAGTGGATGAATACTCTAGATATATATGGACTATATTCTTGTGTAAAAAGAAGGAAACTTTGTAGAAACTGCCTCAGCTGATGAGAAGAGTTCAAAATGAGAATAGTCAAACCATCATAAAGATAAAATCTGACAGGGGAACAGAGTTTGTCAATGGAATTATAACTTAGTATTGTGTTGAGAATGGTATTGCTCTTGGGTTATCAGCTGCAAGAACTCCATAGTAGAATGGAGTAGCTAAAAGAAGAAACAAAACTCTCAATGAAGCTGCAATGACAATGTTAGCTGAAGCTGGTCTGTCTAAGAGATTTTGGGCTAAAGCCATCAATCCTGCTTGTTACACTCAGAATAGATGCATGATCAACAGGCAATTGACTAAAACTCCATAGGAAATTTGTACAGGGAGAAAGACAAATGTTGTATATTCAAGATCTTTGGATGTAAGTACTTCATCCACAATAATGGCAAGGACAATTTAAAAGCTTTTGATTCTAAAGCTGATGAAGGTATTTTTTTGGGATACTCAGTTGAAAGTAAAGCTTATAGAGTGTTGAACAAGAGGACTATGGTCACATAAGACATATATGAGTTAACTGAGAAGAATAGAATCAGCCAACTATGCAGAAGAGCCCCTATTATGATGCAGATGTAAGAGCACTCAATCTTAAAGAAGATGAGATAACTGAATATCAAAGATAGCTGGAAAGTCTACAGCTGAATGATGATGAAGAAGCTATTCAAGACAACTCAGTTGCGAGACCGCTGAATCCAACAGACCTACTCTAACCAGATGTGAGATGGCTAAGAGACCATCCACTTGAGTTAATCATTGGAGATGTTAGAGATAGAGTAAGAACCAGATCTAGAGCTCAACATGAAGCCATGTTTACTTGTTTCATTTCCCAGATATAACCTAAAGATGTGTCTCAAGCATTGTATGACACACATTGGATTCAAGCTAAGCAAGAAGAGCTGAACCAGTTTGAAAGAAACAAAGTATGAGAATTAGTTCAAAGACCTACCCACCAAAATATTATTGGTACTAAGTGGGTATTCAGGAACAAGATGAATGAGGAAGGATCCGTAGTAAGAAACAAAGTAAGATTGGTAGCCAAATGGAATTGCCATGAGAAAGGAATAGATTTTGATAAAACCTTTGCTCATGTTGCTAGGTTGGAAACAATAAGGATGTTTCTTGCTTATGTTGCACACAATAACTTCACCGTGTATCAAATGGACGTGAAAAGTTCATTCCTAAATGGACTCTTAGAAGAAAAAGTCTATGTTGAACAACCTCCAGGTTTTGAGTAGAAAACTATTAGAAATAAAGTGTACAAGCTTAAGAAAGAACTGTATGGATTGAAATAAGCACCAAGAGCATGGTATGATACATTGTCGCAATTTCTGATTGACAATGGATTCACCAAAGGAAACGTTGATAGAACACTCTTCAGGATTCAAGATGGGGAGAGTACACTGCTTGTTCAAATATATGTTGATGATATCATCTCTGGATTCACAAATAAAGAGCTGCGTGACAAGTTTTCAAACCTCATGCAAGGGAAGTTTGAAATGAGCATGATGGGATAGCTGATGTTCTTCCTAAGACTTCAAGTTAAGCAAATGAAGGATGGAACCTTCATATGTCAAACCAAATATACCAGAGATTTGATGAAGAAATTTGATATGGAAGAGAAATTATCTGCGAAGATCCCTATGAACACTTCAATTAAGATGGATATGGATGCAAATGGCAAAGCTATTGATCAAACCAGATATAGAGCTCTTATTGGATCATGACTCTATTTAACATCAAGTAGCTAGGCCAGACATCACCTTTGGTGTAGGTGTGTGTGCTAGATTTCAATCTGAACCAAAAGAGAGTCACATGACTGCAACCAAGAGAATCCTAAGGTATTTGAAGGGATGCCAAGAAGTTGGCTTATGGTATCCAAAGGATGAAGTATTCAAATTGATAGGCTACTCAGACTCAGATTATGCTGGATGTAGAGTGGACAGGAAAACTAAATCAGGTACTCATCAAATGCTTGGAATAGATTGGTTTCTTGGTTCAGCAAGAAAAAAATTCAATAGCTACATCTACAGCTGAAGCAAAGTACATAGTTGCGGGCAGTTATTGTGCCCAAGTTCGATGGATAAGGCAACAACTGAGAGACTATGATATAGAAGAAAAGGAAATTCCAATCATGTGTGATAACACAAGTGCTATTGCAATTACACATAATCCAGTATTGCATTCAAGAACAAAGCACATTGATGACAGATATTATTTTATAAGAGGTCATGTTGAAAAGAAGGACATCACCTCGGAATATATCTCAACAGATAAGCAGTTGGCTAACATATTCACTAAGTCTCTATGTGAATCGAGATTTGAGGAGCTTAAAAATGAGCTAGGCTTGATTAAGCTGAATTAGGAGACTCGGAAGACTCAATCAGCAGAGCCAAAGAAGAGAGAAATGTGAAATAGGCAAAGTTTCATTTTCCAGCCAAGTGAAATGTTTGCCAAAAATATTTTAGATCATACAACTGCAAGTGTACAGTGTAGTTTATAGGATAATGGCAAGCAAGGTTGTATTCCTCAGGGATTGATTTGTGAAATACTTAGGCTATAATAACATCGCATTCCAATTTTATTGAAGCAACCGAATATCAAATTTTAAGTAAAAATCGAAAATAACAAGAAAAATAAATAAATTTGCGAACCCCACAAGTATTTTTAACAACTACAGGAGCAATCTTAGGCACATAATTTCAACATGTTTCTCCAATATTAAATCCAATTAAAGTTTCAAAACCAATTCATGCAATTCTATGGATTCAATTCCTAAGATAGTCTATTCCCCTTCCCACGTGATAAATAAATAGTAGATTAATAACAATTGTAGATCTCCCAATACATTGCGACTATTATTAACTCCCAAAAGATTTATAAATTGAATGACTCCCCATAAACAGTTGTCAGTCTCCCAACACGTTACACCCGTTTATGTCTGAATTTGATTTTCATCTTTGTTAGAACTCATCTCCCAAATCTCGCACTAACAAATATGACATGCTAGTTATTGATCAGATAAAAGCAATTAAGAATAAACACTCGAATTCATAAAATAGAAAATATGAATAAACTAAGAAAACAAAATAATCAAGATTTAACATGAATCTACAGTTTTGATTATGCCTCTAAGATCCAAAAAATTAGCCAAACATTGATAACAAATTCATAGACAAATTCAAAATCAATATTATGACGTTGTTTAGGCACATATAAGAGATCTAGACATAGAAAAAAAATCCATTCTTGTCAGGATGGATTCCCCTCCTAAGCATTCAAAGCTCTTGTGCTCCCGTAGATGCGAAAGGCCTTGTGGTGTTCTTCGCGACCTAGCCCTCCTCTCTCAGAAGACCTCAGATCTTGTGTTCCTGCGTAATTTGATGTTTTGTATTGTGTATTGATGAATGATTTTTTGTGCACGTCTTTGGTCCCTTTTATAGATGTTTGGAGAGATCACTTGTAGAGTTAGAACGGGAAAAGAACTCCAGAAAACACGTGGCAGAGTCCCACACGGCCTGGCCATATAGCCTCACACGGCCGCGTGGGTTTTGCAGAACAACTCCACATGGTCGTATGGGTCCCATATGGTCCAGCCGTGCGACTTGGTTTCATTCCCTGTCTCTTCCATTTTTCACACGGTTGTGTCACATGGCGTCGCGGTACCTACGATCCAAATGAGCCCGCTGCGTTTTTGTTCGTTTTTTTTGTCTTTTTGATCTTCTTTTCGCACTTGTCAGTCTTATCTGGGCCTTCCAACTGATATTTCTTCGTTTAAGCTCCGTTTCTTGTAAAAAGTTACAAGAATACGCAGTATCATGCCCTTCTAAGGAAACCAAGTAAAATCATACTAAATATGCGTGCAAATGCATCAAATATATATCATTTTAAGCCCCAAAACATATGTATATTTTACACACATCAAAATCCCCCAAACTTAAAGCATTGCTCGTCCTCGAGCAAATTAAGAAAAATAATATCAAGGAGTAAAAAGAACACACAAGAACACTATAAACACATAATATTATTTGACTCCATACTCAAGTAAACCATGCAATCAATTATCAAGAATTCATCATTCATAAGACCATGCAATCAATTATCAAGAATTCATCATTCATAAGCTCGGCATAATCAATACTCTCTTGGGTACTCGACATCGTGACTCACAAGTTGATAGTGTATCACTCGACTCTCAAAAGTGTATGGAAAGTGTTTACGCTCAAATTCAATTCACCAACCCAATTTCATCTAAACATCATTCTCAAGATATTTTCTTTTTCAACTTGTTTCACCCTTATTTCTTCTTTTCCATTCTTAGGCATTTTTGCCTTCTTTTCTTTTTCTTTTCTTTAGTCTGAAGCTCTCATTTTTTTTTTCACAATTTTTTAGATTTTTTTTTCTTTTCTTTTGCTCGATTTTCTCGATGTTTCAGAGATTTTCCTTCTTTTTCGAGCTTCATTCTCCTATCATTCACCTAGACACTGTTCATCCCTCTTTCTTTTGCCAACTTCCTCTTTTTTTTCATAAATTTATCACCACATCTCCCCCAAACTTGTTCATTTTCTACAAGCTCAAGAAATTTCAGGGATAAAATCATTATTTTCAATTTTAAAGATCAAAATGTGGCTAACAATAGAAAGTTTGGCTAACTAGGGAATCATGAGTTCATTGGTAGGCTTTTTAGGCTAAGTAAGACTAAACAAAGATGGTCTTAAATCATTTTCAAAAATTTCACATACACATGACTTCAATAAAGATACCAGAGCAAGTTCTAGAGTTCTATCAATCATGAATGACACACTTAAGAAAAAATAAATATGCGTAATATAAAGCAGTTTAAGGCACAAAAGCTCACAGGTTTATTTTTCGCAACATACTCAAATACCCAATTTCCTCAACTAATGCTAAGCAAACAAATGACATCTTCCCAACAATTCATCACATTATCCCCAGAAGTGTGTTATCTCATTAAATTAAATGCTCATAGTAAAATCATATGGAAGCTGGGCATTTTCAAAAATCTTGATTAAAAATAACACACAAAATCAATTAAACGTGCTAAAATCAAAAATTTTAAAAAAAAACAAACTTTTTAATGAATGATTTTCCGTGCAAGCTTTGGGTCCCTTTTATAGATGCTTAGAGAGATCACTTGTAGAGTTGGAACAGGCAAAGAACTCTGATAAAACGCGTGGCAGATTCCCACATAGCCTGGCCATGTAGCCTCACACAGCCGTGTGGGTTTTGCATACCAACTACACATGCCAATGTAGGTCCCACACGGTCTGGTGCGCGACTTGGTTTCGTCCTCTGTTTCTTGCTTTTCATACGGTTGTGTCATTTTTCACATGGTTGTGTCACACGGCCGTGTGGTACCATGCGGTCCGTCAGTGTGACGTGTTCTTGTCAATTTTCTTCGTCTTTTTGATCTTCTCCTCGCACTTGTCAGTCTTTTCTAGAGCTTTCAACTGATATTTCTTCATTTAAGCTTCGTTTCCTATAAAAAGTTATAAGAATACGCAGTATCATGCCCTTCTAAGGAAACCAAGTAAAAATACACTAAATATGCGTGGAAATGCATCAAACATATATCATTTTAAGCCCTAAAATGCACATATATTTTACACGCATCATGAAACAGACAAGATAGGAAACCAGCTGTATCGAGTCAGCTGACATCTGAGTGATCATCATGTGAAGAGAGAAGCAGAGTTAAGTCACGTTCGGAAGATAGCTGAGTTATTTATGAGCCACGTGACAAAGCGCAGTCGTTTTCTGTGAGCGGTAATATTTTTGGACATCAGAATAAAGACTACACACGTTTAGCCTATGATTCGATATAATTGCTGATGCATTTAATGTTGGAAATTAATGCGGTTTCACATGTTTAATCTTGGACGTTGATCTTGATCAAGCTTTTCAAATTCCAAAAATCGTCCTCTCACGTCCCATAAAACCAAATTCGTTTTTTCTCTCTCCTCACAACACTCTCTGCCCCAAAAATCAAGTTCAAGTTTTCCTCTGCAAAGCAACGAAACCTTAGTTCTTCAAGTACTTGTTCTACGTGTTTTTCACCAGTTATTTTTAATAAAATGGATGCTACCTACGATTTCGTCAAGATGTTCAAGAAACTCCACTCTGGCTCAACCATCAATTTTGAAGAAATGATGAAACAGGGAGTGGACGAGGCCCTGGTTCAGAATATTGCTGCAAAGCTAGAGAAATCCAATCTGAAGGGATTTTTCATCAAGGGACACTCTCACACATACTCAAAGGAAGTCATCATGTTCTACGTGAAAGCTGAGGTTCACGATGGGGAGATTAGGTCCTAAATCCACAGCAAGGACATCAAGATAACTGCGACGAACTTAGCTGAACACTGTCATCTGCCTTCAGAAGGGATGAGGGATATAACTGAGAAAGACGTGAACCTAGCTGTGGCATGGAAGGATATTGCCAAGCCAGAGTCTGCTGCTAAAGTTATTTACACAGCAAAGAAGTCATTGATGAAGGATGGCTACCATAAGTTGATCGACATTATGTCCAAATATGTGGACATGAAATTGGCAGCTTTAATCAGCTGTCTCGGACGAAGCTGATGGTGATGGCTGCGATCTTGGAGGAGAAGAAGGTGAATTGGGCTGAGTTTATCTTCAGCCAAATCTGCCAGAATGTTCTTAACAAGACTATTATTGATAATGTATGTTTGTAAGCTTGTTGGGATATGGGCTGGTTATTGGCCTTCTCATGGAGGTGAAGGGGATTGCACTTAGGCATGGGAATCCATTCCATATCAATAAGAAGATGTTCAAAGCCAACTTATCTGGTGCTTAGAGGCAAGCACATGCATGTAGAGCTGACACCAACAAAGGTGAATCAAATAATCCTGTCCTCGAGGACACAACTGCAACTGTCCTAGCTCATTCTTTGAAGCCAACTCGAGAAGAAGAAGAGAGTTGTTGCGGTAAGCATGCACTGCCTCGGCAGCCTGCTCCTAAACAAGCACTCCGCCTTTAACAACCAAACCCAAACAAGCATCTGCCTCTGCAGCCGTGCTAGAAGATGCACCTACCCCAGCTGCCGAGACCGAGGGGGATACGATTACACCTTCTCCGATCGTGAAGAAAAAGCGCTCAGTTGTGCCTTGCAAGCCAACTATAGCCAAAAAGATAAAGATGGTGGAGCCAGAAGCCATTGAGGAAGCTGAAGAGGAAGAAATTCGTCTTCTTAAAACCAAAAGAAGAAAATTGTTCAAAAAATCTGAACTTGAGAAGCCAGTTGAATCTGGCACTCAACCAGCCAAGGAGACTGCTGAAGCTCAGGAAGAGCAATCTAAAGAAGTTGAAGGTGGTGAAGTTTTCACCACAGAAGTTGAGAAGACTGCTGATATGGATCAATAGATTGTACAAGACACAACTGTTCGAGATACAGCTGAAGAACACGAAGTTGACACAATTGACCAATCAGAAGAACTAGTTGTTAGTATCCTCAAACTGATGCTAGGACACTTGAGGAGGAAAATGCTCCACTTGCACCTATCCTGGATGATGATGATGATGTAGTAATGTTGTCTCATGTCTACCCTGATATCTAGGAAAGAATAAGGATATGGAGACATTGGAAGCCGAGTTATACGAGACATCAATTCCAGAGCCCTGAGTTTATTGAAGAAGAAGAAGAAGAGCTCTTAAGCTTCCTGGGAAACATAACTGTTAGCTATGGTCTCAATCCTGATTTGTGCATGGCTATTCTTTCTGAAAGGAGGCATGCAGAGAAACAAAAAGCCTTGGAGAAGGCCAGAGCCATTGAAGAGTCAAATAAGCCTCATTCATGCGTATTCGCAGATGTACCTAAGTTTTCCATGGACTCAACTTACAGAAGTGACAACAATATTGAGGAGATCGACCCTGCTGTTGCAGCTGAGAAAGCTAAGTTCTGACAAGTAGTAAAGGAATTAAAAGAGACGCACAAGCAATGTATGCAAGAGGGTCCAAGAGAGTCTTTTCAAATCTTTCATAGCCCTCATATTATGAATGTGGTGGGAACCATTGATGCCACCACATCACATGTGCACTCTGAAGAAGATGGTACCAGGAAAATTGGCGATGAAGCTAAGGAAGGTGACGAAGTGGGCACCTTAGCCAAGCCAACTCCTGCAGAAGGTGTTGAGACACCTGTCCTAACAACTGAACACTCAATTAGATTAACAATCGGGTCTCATGCTTTGAGTAATCCCATTACTCAAGACTCAGTTGGTGCGCCAGCTGAGGGGGAAACTCAAGCCAAGGTTGTGGGAGACCAACCACAAATGAAGTTTTGAGGTGATGGAGAGAATGCTTAAATTCAGCAGATTGGAGTTGATAAAACTCGAGACGATCAGTGTTTAGTTTGAAACTTCAAGCGCTTGCCGCCGGCCGATGACGCCTTTGGCCGAAGCGCTAAGGCAAATGATGGATGTGAGGCCATGGGAGTTGAGACTCCTGGCCCTGAAAATGCAATCCAAGGAATTGGGACTCCAACGAATTCCATTGAAGACCCTAAAGCAGCTCTGTCTGCTTAAAGGATAATTGCAGAAGACCCTGCTGCAGTTAAGACTGCACAAAGGGATGTACAAGGCCCATCAGCGGTTGAGACTGCTGATGGTGTAGGTCCCAAGGTTTGTGATGTAAGGTAGAAGGGGGGTTGAATAAACCTTACCAACTTTTCACTTTTTAGTCCTTTTAAAATATTTCAACAGAGTTGACTCAAATCAGCTAAGTCCTTGGGGGACAACTAGGTTGGCTTAATTCAACAAAGTTACCCACTCAACAGACTCGACTGAGCTATTGATAGTATAACTTAGCTGGTCAGCTAACACTTAACTTTTTAGATGATTTGGTTTTATACAACAGAAGAATTAACACCCACGTTAGTTTTAAACACGTTTTTAACACTTGTTTTTAGCAATGTTATTATCAGTTGGGTTGGCAATTTAACTTAACAACAAATATAAATGTATGCAAGAAAATAAAGTGCTGAAAGTAATGACACAGGTAAATTTTATAGTGGTTCGAGGATGAGGCAATTCCTCTAATCCACTCTTCTCCAACTCAGGAGGAATCCACTAAGTTACAGATCAAGTTACAAGCAGTTCTTCAGTCTAGAGATAACCTTAATCACACAGCTGGCTTCTCCTGCGACTCAACTTCTTCACACGGCAGTTGCCTTGCTACTTTAGCTCCCTTCAAACCCTTGGAATTGATCACACAACCTTCCAACGAGCCTAAACTTCTGGTTCGACCTTGAACCTTACTATTTGAGAGTATTTTTTTGCAGGTTTTCTTGCTTGTATTGCTTGTAAATTCGTTCAGATCATAACCTTCTCTCATTCTCTTCCTCAGTATTTTATAGTGTTAATTTGAAAATTTGTCTATTGAAGATATATGTAATTTTCAAATAACACTTCTAGGTCGTTGTCTTGTCTTTTCTTGATCTGCAGCTTGTGATGGTGACATTTTCTCGTATTAAATGATGTCTGCAGCTTTTCAGGTCCTGACACAAGCTCAGTGTTTCCCATTGGTTTATTCTATTTGCATGCTTTTGGGATGATCACTTTTAGACATGGCAACATGGTTGTATTACTATATTAAGTAAAGTCATTGACTTTTGTGCAACAAATTAATATCAATTGACTTGACTTGACAACTGCCTTTATTCCTTTCACTTGAGTCAACTCCAACCTTTTAGGAATGACTTAACTGTCTGTCAACTGGCAGACTTGGCTCTCAAATGACTTGACTGTCACTTTTCATACTTTACTCAGTTGTCCCACAACTGGGTCTCTTCTTCAGTCGAGTCTAAACCTTCCATCTTGACTATACACAACTGACACACATCTGGGTCTTCACTTCAATCTTCAGTTGACTCTTGTATTCTTCAACATAGCTGACTCCAACTCAGCTCATGCAGTCCTATCTATTACAAAGAGAAATACAAGAAAACTGGGGTGCAAACTTCATATTATAAGTTTTACATGGTATCATCAAAATCTAATAATAATTTTTCTAACAATTTCCTCCTTTTTGATGATGCCAAAACTTAAATTAAATTACAGCTAAGCAGTGCAGTAACAAAGAATGTATGAGCTGAATATGTTAATTTTATTGATCATATCATTCTTGTTCTTTACAAAGTTGTTTACATAGTATACTCTATACATTGTATCTAAGCTATACTAAGTGTTTTACTGTGCAAAGGTACAACATGTATCAGAGTAAAATGTGGAAGATGATTTTACAAGAAAAACTTGCAAAACTTGTATTTACAATTAAGTAAAATACACTGAAGGGGTTTCAGCCGTCTTCAATGCCTCGACTGATTCCTTCTTCTCTCTTCTTTTTCAACCCTTTCCCTCTTCTTCTTCTTCTCATAAGCTCTTTTTGCAACATGCCTTTCCTCCCATTCTCTCATAGCTCTTTCATTCTTAGCCTCATGTCTTCTTCTTGCCTCCTCATTCTTGCGCTCTACTTCAAGGTTAGCAAGAGCATCGTAGTCAACCCAGTAATTGATCCCTTTCTTGTTTGGATCAATAAACCTTGAATCCTTAGGTCTCGGATGTAGTGGAGTGCCTCTGTCTCTTCCACCACTTTCAAACATTCCCCTCCCTCTAAATGGCTCCTTTGGGAGTGTCTTGTCTTATCTTGGTGCCTTTCGATCAGTGACTACTGGAACTCTACTGCTTCTCACTTGATCTGCACAATCCAAGACCTTTTTTCTAGTATAAGTCCCATGCCTGCGGTAGAGTCATGTTCTTGAAATAACCTCCAGCTTCTAGAGTTTGAAACTTCTCTAGTGATCTTGGATTAGATCCATCATCAAGTATCGTGATTTCTCTAGGGGGTTTTACTGCTGGGGAATACTTCAGTAATCCAACTGGGGGGCCGTCGAATCTTGCTTTGATATCTTTGATGTGCTCGGAGTGCTTCTCAGCTACCTTTTCAAATTCAGCTTCTATGGCCTTTCTCGAATGCTTGACTACTATTTCGGCTTTGTCGTCAACTGTCAACTGCTGTGGTAGTCTGTTGAGAATCGAGGTTGTTACTTCTCCTTGTTGTGGGGTCTTAGCAAATATTATTTTCAATGGGGGGTTTCTTCACAGAACATCCTTCCCCTTGCTTGCTTCCCTTTGCTTCCATTCTTATCACTCCATTGCCCTTCTTTTAATTCCTTCATAGCTTCCTCTTCCCCCCTTTTTGGCATCATCACCAAAGGGTAGGGCTAAGCCTGGGAAAATTCCACTCAGGAGAAAATGTAGCTTGTTGTTCGTAGAGTCATGTTTGTCATGGGTCTTGGAGTCTGTTGCTCTGGTTCGACTTGACTTGAGCCTTGGACTCACCCATCAACTTCATTTCTGTCTGGAGGACCTTAATCTGTTGTTCGACGTTGGCCTCCATTCTTGCAATTTCAGACTTGTGTTGCAGCTTGAACAACTCCATGTTAGACCTATGTGACTCATCCATCCTGAATATGTGGTCCCTTTGTCTCTACTGGAACTTGAAGTTGTCTGAGCTCCAAATCACCATTTTTGCGAATAAAGACTTGAAGTAGGTAAGCTGCTCACGCCTCAGAGCCTTAACTTGTCCAACCCATTCTCGAATTCGTAGTACAGTCCCTCTGATGTCTCCAGTGATGGTAGCATCTATGTTGTCTAGCCTTTGGTCTAATGATGCGAAGCCATGCTCCATCTTCTCTTTCTGTGAAAATTTTGAGAAAAATTGAGAGCTTAAGGCAAAAGAAAGAAGTCAAGGGCCTAAGAATAAGAAAAGGAGAAAAATGGTGGAAGAAGAGTTGAAAAAGAAAATAATTTGAAAGAATGATTTTATGATGAAATTGGCTTGGTGAGTTGAAAGACTATGTACGTAAATTCTTTTTACTCAAGTTAAGTCACTTAATCCATATTTTTCTACCCTAGCCAAAGAGCCTACATTACAACCAAAGAAAAAGTCCTTTTTGATTCTTAAATTGTGCATACTTGAGGAGAGATGTAAGACAATTTGCTAGCTTATGATAGTCTACTTCATGAATTGATTTTTATAAAATTAAACTAGTTTGATTTGGAGGCTTCTATACTTACTTCGCAATGCTGAGCAATAAAATAAAATGTGAGTAGGTCGCCTCTAATTAATATGCCCACGGCATATCTCCGTGTATAGTCGTCCATATCTATGAGACCATCCACAACCAATCCTATCAGTTTTTTAGCCTGAGTCGAATTTTAAAACTAGGCTAATTTTTTTCGATACAATTTTTTTTTCTTTTGAGATTTTTTTTACTAAAAAACTTAAAAGCAACTAAAACATAAAAAGAAAGAATAATGTGCAATATATATTGCAATTCTAAAACAATATTACATCCATATTCAAAAATCAAGATAATAATTTATATACAACCCGTTTCTGATTTTTTGGCGGCAAAAAAATATTAATAAAGACAATATAATCAAAGTTGTCGAATAATATTCTGGGAACTGTGACTTTGACAGTAGTATAATGACTTTTTAATTTCTTGCCTTATCAATTTAAGTTGTTTTAAATTTAGGGTATTAAAAAATTAGATGTAATAATTTAAAATAAAAAATATTATTGACTACAAGTTTTGAACTTGTGTTACCTTTCAAAGTTTCAAGAGTGTCAAAGATTCAACCAATATGGTTTCATATTTTATTTATGTTATATATATATACACTACACATTAAAAATATATAAAATATTTGGGTCCCTAAATTTTGGAAAAAAGTGTCGGGCTGCCCGAGTCGGCCTACTCCTTAGACTAAAGGAACGAGCGGCCATTCGACTATCTCATACAATTTTTTTTATTAAAATAGCATTCATTTGTAGTAGTTGGTTTGATTATTAAAGTAACACCCCAATGAGTTTTACATGTCTCTAACCCAAAGTTTCAGTTCTTAATAGCTA
The DNA here is from genome assembly GCA_016081115.2 of Rehmannia glutinosa. Lineage (NCBI taxonomy): Eukaryota > Viridiplantae > Streptophyta > Magnoliopsida > Lamiales > Orobanchaceae > Rehmannia > Rehmannia glutinosa. The sequence continues at coordinate 260,284 of JABTTQ020002028.1, read as the reverse complement.
ATTCTTCCAAAAACACTAAATTATAAGTTCTCTAGGTTCAATATGGTTTGAGCAATATTTCGCATAAGAAACAGACTGCAAAATCAACCCTCATGGTAAGCTAATGTGAATCAGTCCTTTTTATGTGTTATGTACGTGTCAAAAAAAAAAGGCTAAAATATCTTCAAAAACGAAAATATCAACAAAAATAAGACTAGGTTATAATTTAGACAATGGTCCATCAATATTGGACTTTTAAATTATAAGTCCATCCATCAATATTAGGTTTTTTGTGGTTCATTAAGGGGCGGTGCACGTGGTGCCGCCGCACAGGGCCCCCGCCGACAAGGGCCCCAAACTTTTATTTTTATTTTATATGTATATTTATTGGATATACTAATCAAAGGTTTATTTTGTGTATTAGTGACTGACTTGGCATAGTGGATGCCAGAGGCGGATGTATGTAATGTCAGCACTGGGCTCAAGCCCAGTACAAAATTTTCAAAAACTCTATTTTTGTATTATAATTTCTACAATATTCTTAATTAGCCCACCCAAAATTTAATGCAAAACCCAAGTCCACTCCAAAGTCTAAATTCAATTTAAAAATGAAGAATGAAAAATGTAAAACTTTTGTATTATCATGAGATTGGTGTTATATTTAATATATTTGTGATTTTTGACTATTTTTGTGATCCTTATTTAATTTATCATTTGTACACTTATCATGTCATTAATTTTATAATGTACTTAACTATTTGTATTGGTAATTTATTAGAATATGTATCTAAGTATCAAATATATTAAAGACGTCATATATTTTATTAGTTAATGGTCTAACAGTCCTAATTAACTAAAACAACTTAACAATTTTGTTTATTGTGTCGTACCATGTTTTTCTCGTGTTTTTAGTGCGTCGCGTTTGAGTTAATATTTAGTCCAAATAAAGCATTGTGTTGCATTCGGGCTGAGCTTATCGTGATCGAGTTGTTATTTATCCGCCTAAGACAAATAATTTGCCACCCCTAAGTGCCATCTTCAAGTATGAAATTAAAAAGTTATCTATTTTCTTTAGTTTTTTTATATTTCGTCATTGGCTCTTTGTTATTTTGGCCCGAACCGCCCCACCCACATTGTCATCCCTATATATAGATAATTTTCTTACTAAAATTTTTATTTTTTAGCCCACCCTACTACTAATTCCTGGATCCGCCCCTGGTGGATGCGATGCTTTTAATGTTACTCATGGTCAATGCGTTCAAATCTTAATAGAAACAAATATGTTTTCTTCTTTTTTTGCCTTTCTTATCTAACAATTTGGTTTTTTTTTTTTTGCCTTTCTATGTAACTATATTTTTCTTTTTTGCAAAAAAACACAAGTGGAGGTTTATCTTTTTGCCTTGCTATGTAATTATTTTTTTCCCGCCTATCTATCTAACTTTTTTTTAATCTAACTATACATTTTTCTTTTTGCAAAACTAAAAAATATATTTGAAGAATTGAAAGAGTCGTCCACCTTTAAGTCCTCATTCCTTCCTTCATATTTGCCATTTTTTTCCTTTTGCAAAACTAAAATTATAGAATTGAAAAATGCAAGATGATCAATTTTTCATAGCTAATTTATTAGTTTTTTTTTTGGTCTTTTTCTCTATGGTTAATCATATTGAACAATCTTTTTCGTAATTTATTTTTTTATTTTTGTTATTATATATCTTATTTTTAATGTTAAATCAATGAAATTTTTATTTGTACCGTTGATTTTTTATTTTTAATTTTTTTTTATGTAAACACATGGGTCCCATTTGTTTTTTTGCTCCAGGCCCCTCGAAAGTTAGGACCGACTCTGTGACATTAACACAAGGCAAAAACTTGTATAGGACCGTCTTACGGATCCTACTCCGTAAGACGGATCCTCCAAAGAACCCGCCCGCCCGACCCGCCTGATTATTAAAAAAAAAAAAACTGCATATGCTCCTTTAACACGCTGGGCCCAAGAGACCCAGCCCATGTCGCAGGGGCCCGCCCGCCCAAGAGACCTAGCCCAAGTCGCAAATGCCCGCCCGTCCAAGAGACCCAGCCCCAGTTGCATGCTTAATTAAAAAGTTAACAAATATGCTCCAGCTAGGAATTGAACCCAGGTCTATACCAAAACAAAGCGTTATTCTACCACTAGACCACTAGTGCTTGTTGTGCATATTTAGTATAACCATGTATATAAAGCATCATTATCATCCCTTCATTCTAAAACTTTAAATTCTCTGAATACAAAGTGATACTTTATCCGAAAATAGTGATACTTTTGTGTAATAAATATGATACTTTTAAGGTTAACATTGATACTCTAATTTTTACATATTCAAAAAATAAGATTTTTTGATGTATTCATTCATGTCTCATAGCTAATGTTTTTTACATTGAAAAATTGATACTTGTGCTGGAAATAGTGATACATTTGATATTAAATATGATACTTTTATGATGGACAATGATATTTTAAAATTTTAAATTCTCTGAATAAAAAGATACTTTATATTAAAATAGTGATACTTTTGAGTAATAAATATGATACTTCTAAGGTAAACATTGATACTTTAATTTTTACATATTCAAAAATAAGATTTTTGATGTATTCATTCTAGTCTCATAGCTAATGTTTTTTACATTGAAAAAGCGATCTTATCTTGGAAATAGTGATACATTTGATATTAAATATGATACTTTCATGATGGACAATGACATTTTAAAATTTTAAATTCTCTGGAAAAAAAATTGATACTTTATATTAAAATAGTGATACTTTTGATAAGAAATATGACACTTTTAAGGTGAACACTGACACTTTAATTCTTATATATTCAAAAAATAAGATTTTTTATATTAAAATATGTGACTGTATTAAAAAAAATATGATACTTTATCTCAAAAAATAGATACTTTTACTCATAAAAGTGGTACTTTTAACTCTGTCATATTTATTTTTCTTTGTCACTGTACTGAATTCATACTTCGTGATTTATTTACAAAAACATGACACTTTATCTCAAAAAATGGATACTTTTACTCATAAAAGTGTTACTTTAGCCCTGTCTTATTTATTTTTCCTTCGTGATTTAAAGTATCATGTTTTTTTAATATAGTCACAAATTAGAAATGAAGAAAAGAAGGAAAAATAAAAAATAAATATGATATAGTTAAAGTAACACTTTTATAAGTAAAAGTATCCGTTTGTTGAGATAAAGTATCATATTTCTTAATACAGTTACAAACTAGGAACAAAAAAAGAGGAAAAATAAAAAATAAATATGATGTAGTTAAAGTAACACTTTTATAAGTATCCATTTATTGAGATAATATATCAAGATTTTTTAATAGACTTGGGTTCAGTTCTTAGCCTTTACATTTATAGGCATTTTTATTTTTTTTTAATTACCAGGCGTATTTATGAATGAGTTTATATAAATAATTATACTGAAATTGAACAATAAGTACTAGTGGTGTAGTGGTAGAACATCACCTTAAGTCTATTAAGGTCGCGAGTTCAATTCAGCATTGGAGAAGATTTTTTTCGGCTGGTGGGCTGGGCGTGCGTTGGGGCTGGGGGATCCGTCTTACGGAATAGGATCCGTAAGACGATCCTACAGGAGACCTACTCTTAACACAATGGATATTTACAAAAAAAAATCTTCAAATAAACTGATTCTGCTTACAATGTTAATTCCTCCTTCCCAAATTTATTACTCATTTCCTTTCTGTCCAGTCTCGAAACTCCTGGGCCTCATTTAACTGCCCCATCAAAATGTTAGACCTCATTTGATTTTCATTTCACAACTATCTTTTCAATATTTCAGTATTCAAGATTTTGAGATCACAGTTTTATTTAACCTATTTTAAATCACATCTTTTCCATTCTTAAATTTAAGAAAGACTCATTACACACAATTCAAAATAAATGTTAAGAACCATACAAAATTATTGACGTTATTTGAACAAGTAGCCAACTCAGTACATTGCTCAACTTTAAAACAAAAATAAAATAAGAAATTAAGACATGGAAAATTAAAAATAAGAAGATAAACAGATACAGTACATCAATCTGTTTTAAACATGATGCCATATTAATCAATGTTGACATAATTCTTAGGAACTAAACGATGAAAAACAATAACAAAAACTTTAAAAAACCAACTACAGAGACTACTCTGCTGATCAAAGACAAAAAAAAAATTTAAAAAAAATTAAAAATTACAATAGCTAATTGTCTACTTCAAAATAATGCGTACAATTAACTATACGACTACAACGTTGTTTTGAGCATTCTCTGTAGATTCTGCTTTTCTAAATTTGACAACCAAGTGACGCTGGCCGTTGAGGCGATAACCCCATATTTCGACCCAATCGCCTATTTGTGCATTATTATCTCTAACCACCTTACTCCAATCTTTTTTAAGAACTGGCATCTTTAAACTCTCCCACTTTCCCAAACACAGCGTATAGGATTTACCCCGACTATGATCAACTACAGTAAAATCAACCCCTTCTTTTCTATTATGATTCACAACTATCTTCTCTTCTTCGTTCAAAAAATCCATAAGTCTTTCTCTCCAAGTTATGAACAACCTATTCAGATTTGGCCTAACATCAGATTCTTCGAGCATTTTCCTGAACAAGAAAATAGGCTGGATCCCATTCGGCACGTCCTCGATTTCAATAGGTAATTCAGGAATTTGATCATCTTCAATATGAGTACGCTTCCTCTTCTTAACTGATGGTTTTTCCTTACCAGCATTATCATCCTTTATCTTTCTGTTGCGCGATATTACTGTGTTACTCTTACCAGCATCATTCTCACCCCTGGCTATATTTGCTTGATTATCAGTTTCGGAAATCTTAACACCCTTATAATTATGATGATCGTCAATTTCTTGAGAACACAATGGACCCTTGTATCCAACTAAGAGAAAACGATTTTCGGAAGAGTTTGTGGGAGGAAAAGATCGGAGTGGCATTGGATTGAGCACTGTTGGATGATCATCAGTAGTAATTTGTGGAACAACAACAGGTGGGGTTATTCCAGAATCATCAGATTGTTGAATGATCTCATCCTCTGAATCCACAGTAACACAAATCTTCTTCCCAAACAACATTATTGTTTTATCAATCTTCATATCTCTGCGTCTTTAATTTCTCCACAGGAATAATTAATTCTGGAAATTAGAATCTGAAAGTAGGTTTTGCGTGTGTAGTATCCGTGAATTATGAATAGATATAAGTTTGGACGTACAAAGGGGTTGTATTTATGCATCAAACTAATTCCTTTTCCTTCTTGGAACTGAAGTTTTTTAAAAGGAAATTCTTGTCCAACTACATATTTATTTCCTAATGTAAATCAACTTCTTTACATATACATGACCAATGCTTTTATTTTGTTTCCTTATCGGAAAATGTCCTACTGTAAATTTATTTCCTAATGCAAATAAACATCTTTCACAACTTAAATTAACTCATTTAATTTAATTACATCAGAAAAAAAAAAAATATTATTATAATATTCATTAACAATTTATTCCCTTTTCCATACTTATTTCCTGATGCTAATGAACTTCTTTAACAAATGCATAACTTGAATATATCGGAGCAATGCTTTTAATTATGGAAGGAATATTTTTCTTTACTTCTTGGAAGTGAAACTCTAAATGAAGTCCATGTTCTACTACAATTTGTTTCCTAATACAAACCAACTTCTTTTAGATTTAAAATAAATCATTTAATGTACAACAGAAATATATTTTGTATGAATATAAAATATTTACTTTCCTTTATCATTCATAGGTATCTTTCTTAGTCTAGGCCAGTTATAATTGGAATTGTCTTCAGGTTTTTCTTTCTTTCTTATGACTCGAGTGCTGTTAAACTAGATTAATTAATTTTGAGGGATTTGATTTAAAATCCGTTGATCAAGATCAATGCACCCTATTCACCTATTAATCAAATTTGATAATTTTAAAATCCACCTCCAGAGTCAGGGCCCATTTTCAGTGAATATGAAATCGACTAAGAGCATTCCCAAGAGGCTCTCTAATTTAAAAATACTCTTTATTTTGAAGAGTTATTCACCAAAAACAATCTCCAACAAACTCTTTATTTTAAGTTTTAAATTTAGAGATTGAGTTTTGGCTCTCCAAATTTGGAGAGCCTAAGCAACTCTCTATAATTAATTGTATTAAATGGTCAATTACTTCCAATATCATATTTGTTGTATTCTTGCACTTTTGAGGACCATCTTAAAAGGCAATTTCCAAAAAACCATACAAATTTTGAAATAAAGAGCCAAATATAAAGAGGGTGTTGGAATATGTCAAAAATATTACTCTTTAAATTTAAAGATACTCTTTATTTTGCAAAAAATACTCTTTAAATTTGAAGGGTCTATTGGGGATGCTCTAAGAGCATTCCCAAACCCCAAAAGACTCCTCAAATTTAAAAGAGCAATTCTTATAAAATAAAGAGCGTCTTTAAATTTAAAGAGTAATATTTTTGACATATTCCAACACACTCTTTTTATTTGGCTCTTTATTTAAAAATTTGAATGATTTTTTTGGAAATTAACTTTCAAGATAGTCATTAAAAGTGCAAGAATATAACAAATAGGATATTGGAAGTAATTGATCATTTAATGCAATTGATTATCTTCTAAAAAAAATGCAGTTAATTATAAAGAGTTGCCAAATTTGGAGAGCCAAAACCCATGCTCTAAATTTAAAAGTCAAAATAAAGAGTTTGTTGGATATGATTTTTGGTGAAAAACTCTTTAAAATAAAGAATATTTTTCAATTAGAGAGCCTCTTGGGAATGCTCTAACATGTATTGTTATTTTTAATACGGTAAAATTCACTTTACCCCTTATACAATTCGTTTTGTATCAAATACTCTCTTTTACTATCAAAACCTTCAAATAACCTCTAAATTAGTAAAGATATATTTGGTAGAAACATATCCTTGGAATATGTATAAAATATTAATTGCACATTTTATCTCCCATTACAATTAAATTGCAATTAATTTGATTTGAGATATTAATTAATTCTAATTTCATTAAATAACTAAACATGTGGTTAAATATATAAAAAATAAATAAAATAGCAAACGGTATTTTATCATCATTATATGTATATATATTACTTTAATAAAAAGTAATTATTAAAGTTCATATATTAATTGATATTCTTAAATATTTATATTAAATAAATGTATTGTAGGTACAACATATTACCTAATATACAAACTTATTTATGAATGAAAAAAATAATTTTTTTAAATATTAAACGAAAAAATCATATAATTCTTTCTGCAAAAGCCATGCTCCATTTTCTTGATCTCAACACATATGGCTTTAAAGGCTTTTCGGAAGTCGGCTGACGAAGCGGGCGCATCCTCTAGCCATACTGCATCAAAGCCAAAACCTATAGGCACCATTGTTGTATCAACTGGAGTTCCGCGTTCTTCTGGTGGGATGCGGACAATGTACTTGGCTTGTTCCGCAACTGATTCGGCTTCAAGGGGAATTCGGGCTTCAAAAGGAAAGAGATTTTCGAATAGCTCGTCAGGGTAAATAGGGATTTCCACATCTCAGCTTGTGGAGCTTTTTCCTTCTCTTTCCGAATTTCCTTAGTTCGATGTACCTCCGTTGCTTTAGCTTCATCGACATCTGGAGCAGCTGTGTTAGCCTGCTGAGCTCATTGAGTTTCACCTTGAGCAGCTGTGTGAGCCTGCTCAGCTGATTGAGTTTCAGCTTGAGTAGTTGTGTGAGTCTGCTCAACTAACTGACCCTCAGCTGTCTTAACAGCTTGCTTGGTATCAGTTAGGGCTTCCTTATGAGTAGTCTAGTCCTCAGCTAACTCATCAGCATCATTGGAGAGTGATGGTGCCATTGGGGGTGGCTCATCAACCAATATGAATCTCATCGGAGCAGGTTTATCACTAGCTTCACTCCGAGAGGCTTGAGCATCCTTAGTTGTGTCCTTATTAGATTCATCAACGGGGGAGAACTCAGCTTCATCTTCGGATTTCAGGAATTCAATATCAACATGTTCCTGCGAATCACGAAGGGCTTTGATTTCTTCTTCGTCATCAGCTACCACCACTTGAGGACTTGGCTCAACAACAGTTCTTTTACCCAATGAAGTCTCAACCTCCTTTGGGCCTCCTTTATCCTCAACAGTCTCAACCACTGGAGGGCCTTAGACATCCCTGTTTGTAGTCTCAACTGCAGCAGGGTCTTGGGCAGTAATCCCTTCAGCAGACTCAGCTGCCTTAGGGTCTTCGGTGGCATCCTTCAGAGTCTCAACTCCTAGGATTGCACTTTCAGGACCAGGAGTCTCAACTCCCATGGCCTCATTTCCATCCTTTGCCTTAGCTGCTTCAGCAACGTCATCGGCCTGCAGTGTAGATGAGGTTTCAGCTGAGACAGTCTCAACCGTCTGAGCTTCATCAACTTCATTTTGTTGTTTAGTTTGTTTCTCACATTCGCCTCCAAACTACATAGATTGGTCTCCCACAACATCATCCAACCTGGCTGTGGGGGTGAGAGTTTTCCCCTCAGCTGGCGCATTAGCTAAGTTAAGAGTAGTGGGGTTACTCTGCACCTGAGACTCGGCTGTAGTTTCCTTTGAGTGATCAGCCGTGGGGGCAAGTGTCTCAACACCTTCTGCAAGAGTTGGCTTGGTTGGGGTGCCCGCTTCATCACCTTCCCTAGCTTCATCACCAATTTTCCTGGTGCTATCTTCAGAGTGCACTGGGGATGTGGTGGCAGCAATGTTGACAGCTATGTATGCACCACATCCATAGGGTCAGAGCTAGGAGAGATTTGAGAGGACTCTCCTGGACCCACTTGCATCCAACGCTCGTGAATCTCTTTTGAATCTTTCATGGCTTGATGGAATTCAGTTTTCTCTGCTGCTACAGCAGGGTCGATCTCTTCTAAGTCACTATCGCTGATGTCAGCTGATTTCATGGCATGTTCAGGTCCACCAGTGAATAAACAGATCTTAGACTTCTCAATAGCCTTGGCCTTCTCCAAAGCTCTTTGTTTTTCCTCTTCCTTCAATTCACAAAGGATAGTCATACAAAAATCTGGATCAAGGGCGGAGCGGAGAGATATGTTGCCCAGGAAGCTTAAGAGTTCCTCTTCTTCTTCTATGAACTATGGGTAGTCAAATTGTTGTCTCGAGTAACTTAGCCTTAAGGGTTATATGTTATTTTTAATAGGGTAAAATTTACTTTACCCTCTTTACTGTCAAAACCTTCAAATAACCCCTAAATTAGTAAAGATATATTTGATAGACAAACATATCCTTGGAGTATGTATAAAATATTAATTGCAAATTTTATCTCCCATTACAATTAAATTGCAATTAATTTGATTTGAGATATTAAGTAATTTAATTTTATTAAATAACTAAACATGTAGTTAAATATATAAAAAAATAAATAAAATAGCAACGCCGCTAAAAACTTGATCGCGGAAATCTTTTAGGCTAAACCGCAAGTGTTGAGCAAGGTCGTATTCCACAATGATTGATACAAATCACATAAAGTATAGTGAATTTCGTATTCCAGTTTTATTTAAGCTATCGAAAATAAACAAGAGAGTATCTAATTAATTCTAAAATTAATAACTAAAAATGTCTAAGTATTATTAATCACCAAACTTCACAAGAATCAAACAGTCAGGAAAATCAATCCTAGGACTATGATCTTAACATGCTTCGTCAATATTAATTCCAAATAATGTTTCACCAAAACCAGTTTCCGTGTATCTATGGGTTCAATTCCTTAGATAGTTTATTCCCTCTCCCGAAGCAAACAAATCGTAGATTGATAAGAATTGCTAGTATTCATACTCAACAATTAATATCAACTCCCAAAAGTATATAGAATTGAAGTAAACCCCCACAAACGTTATAAGCCTCTTGACTCTATACCAGCTTATGCTATGAATTCATGTATCTAATGTTAAATCTCGTTTTCCGAATTATGAACTAACAAATTAAACATACAAATTATTGATCAGATAATCTACAAGAAATAAGCATACAAATTCATAAGCGGAACACAAGGAAACAATTAAGAAGAAACAATCAAATTAGAATTAACATGAATCTACCGTTTCGATCATGTCCTAGAATCAAGAGATTTAGCCTAACATACTTGTTCACAATTTCATATACAAATCTGAAAACAAATAGTTAAACATGGGATTAGTACAGAACAAAAGCTCTAGACTATGATGATGAAATTCTCTGAGTATGCATACGTCTTCACAATCTCGAATCTTCGTGCCTTTGTGGTTTGAATCTCTTACTTTAATTTTAAGAGATTACCCAAAACAGGATGGGCCCACATTATCTAGCAGTGTGATGGCGCCTTCGCCTGCGAATCCGAATATTTCCGCAGTGGAGAGGGAGTTTTGGAGGGAAACTGATGGTGATGGGTATAGGCCTTGTTTGGATTTGTTAGGTATCGACCCCGCTATCGTGTCCGAACGCCATAGCCATTTTCAACAATAGTCCGACGAACTTAACTATAACAAAATAATCCTACGGGGTAGGGATTACAAGCCTCTTTCTAATATTGCAATAAACCAGAAAACAAAGCCGTGCGATGCACACGCACAAGGGAAGGCACTTTCCCATTCAAGCCACAAGGAAATAAACTAAAAGCTACAAAAAGCTAAAAGTTACATAAGCAAAACCAAACAACCCATTGACTACTTATAGTGCATCTGCGAAGGCCGGACCGGGATCGGGGATTACTTTAGCCCAAAATGCTTTGCCAAAATAACAAGACAAAGATAGAAATAAATAGCACTATAAAAATGTAAAAGGACTGAAAAATAGGAAATAAAATGGAAGGATATCACCGATGTTTCAAGCCGAGCTTAAAGCTCCGCACAAACAACAACGAGACGGACAAACCTCGGGTAGGCTCGGTTTGTGTGTAGAGGCCCTTCACCGTCGACTACGAACCGGACGCACCAAAGGATCAGCCACAAAGAGACCCGAAGCCGTAAGCCGTCCAAACCCCAAGTTTTTCCCGGAGAAACCACGAAGGAGACGACCACCTAAGAGAAACACGAACAGACAACCACCGGAGGAAGACCACGAAGGTCGAACCTCAAATACCCAAACCCTTTCGAAACCCGCCAAGAAACTCACAAGAACCAAACCAAGAAGATGATCGGAGCTCTGTCGAAATCTCACAGTCACTCACAAAGGATTCACAAAGAAGAGAGAAGAGAGAGATCGAGATTTTTGCGAGAGAGAGAGTTTAGCGAGCGCAAAGAAAGAGAGAGAGATTAGATCATTCTTGTTCTTACCTAGGGTTCCAAGAGGTAAGGGTAATAAGAGGGTGTTGGATGGTTGAGATTAAATCCTCAATCCAACGGTTAGATTCAAAATTCAGTGCTCATGTCTCAAATAGGGTCAAACCGTCCGGTCAAACAAATGGGGTCAATTTGCTTTGGGCTTCTTCTCAATGGGCCAGGATAAATGTTATATGGGGTACCAATTGAATTGGGCCATATTACAACATTCTCCACCTTGGCACAATTCCGGTTCCTACGACTCGGGACATACAAACATAATCATCATCGCCTTTTTTTTTTCATTTTCCATTTATTGCACACACAAGTCAGCCGCAAAACGGTTTATAACAAACACATAGCATGTTATAAAAAAAACCAACAAGTACAGCTTCTGCTTAATCACCTGTATCAAAATTCAAAATTTTTAAACATGTTAGAAATTTACTAACAGGCAGGCATTTAGTTCCCATATCAGCAGAATTTAAATCAGAAGGTATTTGTTCAAGATTAACTAAGCCTTTAGCAACAATATCACGAATATAATGAAACCTCACATCGATATGCTTAGTTCTATCATGAAAACAGGATTCTTACACAATTGAATACCGTTGACCGTCGAAAAACACAACAACATTACCATCAAGAAAACCAATTTAAATCAAGCCTTTAAGCCAAATTGCTTCTTTAAATGCTTCATTCTGACTATATACTCGTATTCGGTAGTAGACAATGCAACAATGTGTCAGAATCGTGATTTCCAACTAACACATGAACCACACAAAGTGAACACATAAGATGTTGTTGATTTTCTCATTATCCTTATCATTTGCATAGTTAGAATCCACGTAGCCATTCAATTTAACCCCATCTTTGCACTTAGCAAATTTCAAACCATAATTCAAAGAATGTTTCAAATAACGCAAAAGCCATTTAACATTCCAATGTATAATTCCAGGATTAGACATGTATCTACTCAAGCAACTCACGCGAATAAGCAATATCCTGGTCTAGTGCTAACCATAAGATACATAATGTAACCTATAGCATTGGAATATGGCACATTCTTCATAGATTTAATATCATGCTCGAGTTTTAGGGCACTCGTTTCTTTACTTAACAGAAATGGGCAAATAAAGGAACATTAACAGTTTTTGAATCACACATAGAAAATTTAGACAAAATTTTCTCGCACATAAGAAATTTGATTCGGAAAAATCACGAATTTTTCCTATCTCTAAAGATGTTCATTCCTAAAATCCTTTTAGCATCTCCTAAATATTTCATGTCAAACTTAGCACTTAGACAGCTTTTAACATGCTCTATAGTTTTAACACAAGGACTAATCAAAGAAAGATATCATCAACATAAATCAACAAGAAAACAGCACTTTTACATTTTCTTTGAAATAAAGACAAAGATCGTAATTACTTCTTTTAAAATTCAAAGACAACATGCATTCACAAATTTCTTGTTCCAACATCTAGAGACTGTTTCAAGCCATATAAGGATTTTTTCAACAAACAAACAAAATCGTATTTCTTATTATCCACAAAACCTTCCGGCTGTTGCATATAGATTTTTTCAGTTAAATCACCATGCAAAAAAGGCAGTTTTCACATCTAACTGCTTTAATTCCCAATTAAACTGAGCAGTGAAGGCAAGCATAATTCGCACGGTTGTAAATTTCACAACAGGAGCAAATATTTCAGTATAATCAACACCTTCCTTTTGAGTAAAACCTTTAGCCACAAGTCTAGCTTTAAAACGCGTGCGAGAATCATTCTCATTCTTTACTTTAAACAACCACTTACAATCAACCATAGAACAATTTTCAGGTTTAGGTACAAGTACCCAAGTGTTGTTAACATGTAAAGAGTTCATTTCTTCATGCATAGCATTTAACCAATCTTGAGAATGTTCAGAATTTAAAGCTTCTTGGTAAGTTTTAGGTTCACAATTATCAATTGACTCAAAAAAGAAAACACATACGAAGTCAAATGAAAATCATCAAAACGAGAAGGTCGCCTAATATTCCTTCGAGTTCTATCCCTAGCAAGTTGATAGTTACCAAGTTCATGATGTTCATTATCATCCAAATCAACCAATTCATCATGCAAATCAAAGAACATCAACATTTTCGAGGCATATGCACAAAATCGCTCATTTTGAGGAATATGTTCAGCACATTTTCAATTTCAAGATGTACATTTTCGTAATCATCAAAATTACTTGAAAATGTATTTGCTCCACCTTATTTTGAGCAGTGCTCGATTCACACAAAGGCAAAGAGGAGTCAAACATGGAAATTCATTCATTAAAAATGACATCTCTACTAATTAAAATTTTAAAACCAGGTTCACCCCTAAGCCACAACCTATAGCCTTTCACACCTTCATATCCTAAAAAACACATTTTTTAGAACTTGGTTCAAGTTTATCACCTTTTTTATGAACAAATGCAAAGACAACCAAATACTTTCAAGTTTGAAAAATTAATTTGTTTACCGTAAAACACAAATTCGTGACATTTGCCTTTCAAAGGCACGAGATGGAGATCTATTAATCAAATACGCAGTATGAACAACTTTTTCACCCTGAACCTTTTTGAAAGACCCGAGGAAGCAAGCATGCTCCCGACCCTTTCAAGTAAGGTTCTATTCATACGCTTCGGCAACACCATTTTGTTGCGGCGTATAAGCGCAGCTTTATGCCTTTTAATACCATATTCAGCACATAAGTTGTCAAACAAGTTATTGCAGAATTCAAGACCATTATCTGTCCTAAGGGTTTTAATCCTTTTACCGGTTTGATTCTCAATCAAATTTTTCCAATTCTTGAATTTTCCAAACACATCAGATTTATTTTTCATTAAGAAAACCCACACTTTTCTTGAAAAATCATCAATTATAGACAGGAAATACATATTTCCACCTTGAGTGGGTTCACTAGACGGACCCCAAACATCAGCATGCAAATACTCAAGTATATCAGTGCAAACAGATTGATTAGGAAAAGGAGAAACAGGAAATTTAACTTTATGTTGTTTTCCTAACACACATGAGTCACAAAAGGGCAAACATGATAGAACATCATTACCAAAACAACCAAATTTTTATGCGAGAATTTCAAGACCTTTACCACTCATGTGACCTAGCCTTTTATGACATAAATCAGTTTATCAACATTGACAGCATTCACAACATTCACAGCAACATGCATAGATTCAGCAAAACAAACATACAAGTTATTCCTTTTGACAACTTTGAAAATCACTAAAGAACCTTTCAAAATTTTCATAACACCATTTCCAAATCTCCCTTCTAATCCATCATTTTCTAAAGCGGCACAAGATATCAAATTATTGCACAAATCGTGGCACATGTCTAACATTTTTCAAAGTGTAAGTATAACCGATTCAAATTTCAAGCAAATATCACCAATTCCAAGAACTTCACATTTTTTCTCATTGGCCATAGAAACATGACAGTTTTCACTTCATTGTAGCTCGAAAAACAGTTTTTTAAATGGTGACATGTGAAAAGTGCAGTTAATCAATAAGCCATTCATTATCAATCACAGAGTTTGGTTTCACAGAATTAATAAAGATGCTTTTCACATAAATCAGACACCATAAAAATTTCACCAACATTTTCACTACTAGAAGCCATATTTGCTTGATCATTTTTAAAATTCTGGTTTCCTTTCTTATTAGGGAACTCCTTAATGTAATGACCTACCTCACCACATTTATAGCATTTTCTTCCTTTAGGCCTGACTTGGATCTGACTTGCTTTTACCCTTTTTCTTGTGAAAATTCTGATTTTGATGATTATCGATTTTTGGTGGTTACCAAACCTATGTTGGGACCTACCCCGAACATGCATAACCTCCCCGGAATTCTGCCTACCCCCCTTATTGACTTTTAAATCAAGTTCCTTGCTTTTTAAGCCATTCACAATAGTGTCAAGAGTAATAGAATCTCTACCATACTTAATAGCACATTTAACATCACTGTAAGATTCAGAATTGCATTTAAAAGCACAATAGGAGTATAATCATCAATATTCTTATCACCACCGCTTTAATATCTTGAATTAATTTGGTAAACACATCCAAATTTTCATCAATCTCTTTGTTTAAATCAAGCTTAAATCAAGAATTTTTCAAGCAAAAACAAATTTTACTAGGCAAAGAAGTTTCATATACAATTCTTGCAATTTTTCCCACAACTTTTGCGAGAATCAAGTTTACCAACCTTCCTAAGCACAGAGTCGAAAGATTCAAAATGATAGAAGAATATGCATACTCATCAATTTCACTTTCTTTTCAATGTATCTTTTTCACCATAAACAAAGACTAATAACCTTATAAACTTTTTCTTTGAATTAAAATTCCTTTCATTTTCTTGCCAAATCGAAAAATTAGTTTTTCCATTAAACGGTTCAAGATTATAACTAGTACACCCATTTTCGAAAAAACACAACAGCTTTAAAACACAAGGCACACAAAGCAAGTTATAATCACAACAAACAACAAAACACACGAAAAAAAAATCGAGAATACAAAGAAGCACAAATAAGGGCCACGATAGAAACCCCTCGCACCACAGATTCCACTACACTCGCGGTGTAGGGTCAAGCGCTTTACGCCGGAGTTCCTTTAATACTAAAAAAAACCGAAAAGACGATCAACCACGTAATGACGATCAACCACGTAAGAGCAAATAAGGGATCACACAGAATCCCAAATAAATAAAGACTCAAAGAAATAAACAACGGCAAGCGGTATTTACACTACAAAAGCGATAAAAGGAGAGTTAAAGCCTCTTTACCGAGCGAAACCCTAGGGTAAGGGTTTCGATCGCCACAAATGGGATGCTCGATACCATCTGTTAGATATCGACCCATTTGCCGTGTCCGAACGCCATAGCCATTTTCAACAATAGTCCGACGAACTTAACTATAACAAAATAATCCTACGGGGTAGGGATTACAAGCCTCTTTCTAATATTGCAATAAACCAGAAAATAAAGTCGTGCGATGCACACGCACAAGGGAAGGCACTTTCCCATTCAAGCCACAAGAAAATAAACTAAAAGCTACAAAAAGCTAAAAGTTACATAAGCAAAACCAAACAACCCATTGCACTACTTGCGTGCATCGAAGGCCTGACCGGACCGGGGATTACTTTTTAGCCGAAAACGCCGCAAATAACAAGACAAAGATAGAAATAAATAGCAACTATAAAAAATGTAAAAGGACTGAAAAAATAGGAAATATAATGGAAGGATATCACCGATGTTTCAAGCCGAGCTTAAAGCTCCCAAGACAACAACAACGAGACGGACAACCTCGAGGGTAGGCTCGGTTTGTGTGTAGAGGCCCCTTCACCGTCGACTACGAACCGGACGCACCAAAGGATCGGCCACAAAGAGACCCGAAGCCGTAAGCCGTCCAAACCCCAAGTTTTTCCCGGAGAAACCACGAAGGAGACGACCACCGGAAGAGAAACACGAACGGACAGCCACCGGAGGAAGACCACGAAGGTCGAACCTCAAATACCCAAACCCTTTCGGAAACCCGCTGAAGAAACTCACAAGAACCAAGAAGATGATCGGAGCTCTGTCAGAAATCTCACAGGTCACTCACAAAGGATTCACAAAGAATCGAGAAGAGAGAGATCGAGATTTTTGGCAGAGAGAGAGAGTTCAGCGAGCGGCGCAGCAAAGAGAGAGAGATTAGACTGTTATTGTTCTTACCTAGGGTTCCAAGAGGTAAGGGTAATAAGAGGGTGTTGGATGGTTGAGATTAAATCCCATAATCCAACGGTTAGATTCAAAATTCAGGGTCCGCGGGTCTCAGCCGGGTCAAACAAATGGGGCTGGTTGCTTTGGGCTTCTTCTCAATGGGCCAGGACAAATGTTATATGGGGTACCAATTGAATTGGGCCATATTACAACAGGATTTAAGTCTCGATTATCGAAAAGCGTCTGCTAAAATATCAAAGGAGAACTAAACCAGCAGAGGAATCAGATTGCAGTTGTTAATTTGATGTTGTTTTTATTATTTTGATTGATCTATGCATATTTTGTCATATTATGAGTTTAAATTCTTGAAGGTGCAACATGGATTTAGATATGTATGATTATTTGCAGTTATTATGTAGTCATCAAGATCCTCTTTTAGGATGACATGAAAAATATTGTATATATTGTTATCATGAGTTTTGAGTTAACATATTTTCCTGTTTGCCAAAACAAAAAGTCTTTTTGATATAAAATTCACCTGGCCGATATGTGTATTATAAGGGGCTGGATAGTTTCTTTTTCCACTCTACAATGAATTAAGACCATTTGATTTGGAACATTTGTTATTGCAGCGAGTTTTCGATATATTTGATTTGGAACATTTCAAAAAGATTACAAGCTGATGTTCGAGTTGTATCGTCCCTTCCGTCCACTCATTTGGTGTCACAGCAGTCTATCGAAAATCAAATGTCATTCCATGTATTACCGATGTGGATTTGTACAAGGTTCCTTTACCAAGTAGGAACGCAAATTCGATTAGATGCTACTCGCTTGCAGGGGCGTAGCCAAGATTTCCGGCCAGTGCGGTCGGAAATTTCATCCCGTCAACATACCGCTTCTCGATCGAAATTTTATTAAACAGAAAATAAAAAATATTATAATAAAATTAGTAACTCTTACTTTACAACAAATATATATACTCTTCAAACTTGATCTCCCAAGTTCAAATCATTACTTATTTCTTGTTATCAAAAATAAAAAATTTAGACTTGAAAATGACTTTTTTTTTTGAGATACTTTAAAATGATTCTGATGCTTTTTTTTTCGAAATGAAATGTTTTTGATGCTGAAAACATACTTTGATGCTAAAAAAGGAAGAGAGAGAGGCAAGAAGAAAGAAATAAAAATATTATCCATTGATTATGGTGTGTGGGATTTTCAAGAGAGTCCAAGCAAAAGTCTTGATATATTTTACTGATTGTAATTGCCTTTTGTCCCCTTAGCAAAAGTGCAAAACCATTTTCCTCAAAAAAAAAAAAAAAAAAAAGTGCAAAACCATTAAAAAGGTTTTCTTGTGGATCATGAGTATGGACATTATTTTTTTTTTTTGAGTGTGGGCACTTTAGTCTTGAATAGAGACAAAATATTTTTTTTATTTGTTTAATATAATAAACAACTATAGCCACCCTAATTGAGTCTTATGCTGGCTCCGCCAGTGCTCGCTTGGCTTCAATGAATGCATTCGGACAATTCCTGTAGCCAAACTGCTTTTTATGTTTTATTATACAGCTCATTTTTCGAACGAATGTGTCCTGATTTAAGCTTCATTACACTTGTTAATGAAGCTAAATGAAGAAGGCCATCTTCAGAAACTCCGTTGTAAGGTAATAATATATCAGAAATTTGCTCTCTTTTGCACTCATGGTATGATATCAGTACTAAGATAGTAATAACTGTTCGATTTTATTTTTTTCCTTCTGATAGGTAGCATTTCATGCTCTGAGATTTACCACACCAATTGGAGACCTTGGCAATCCGAGAATCAAAGGTCCTTATATAGTCGTCAATCTGAGAATAGAGAAGGACGTGTGGGTCAGAACAGGATGTCTCACTGTTTTAGGAGCTAAGTACGACGAAATTATAGCCAATGATCGGGAGTCTAATCCCATTTTCCTTACCGATAAACTGAATATGACAAACTCTGCACGAAGACTTTCGGGACTGTGATCATTTGAGGGAAACCGCGCAATGCAGCCGCCACTTGAGCATGAGTTCCCAAATATAGTTACAAAACAGATGGTAGTGATGTATTTATGCCTTCCCCCCGGAGGCAATATGCTACCCTTGAGATTTTGCCTAATTACAAAAAGGTCCAGTTATGTTTCAGAATTACAATAACCTCATTAATATATGTATATATTTTACAGATTGCACCTATTATTCGTAAAACAAACACAAACCTCAAGGGGGTAATCGCAATTTTAGAAGATAGCTCAACTTTATAGTAATTAGGTTAAACTTTAGAAGGTAGTTTTTGTAATTATTTCTAATTATCATTTATCCTACTCCAGTAGTTCTGTAATAAAACATCATAGTTCTTTTTCTAATTCTGTTGCTTCCAAAGGACCTCACAAACCAAGATATATGGTTCGGTGTATCGATTTTCTTTGCAGGGGTCATCAATGCATACGCAGGACATAGGAAATACATAAAGCCTATCAAGAGAATGATGCTTCCTTTGTTTGAAGACAGATCGATTGAGCAGGAAAATGCAGAAACTGCACAAATACTCTCAGGGCAACGGGAGTCAGTCGAGGAACAACAAGTTTGACAGAGATGTTTTGGCATACCCTGCATGTGCAACCAATGTATTAAATTGCTAAATTTTATAACAATGACATGGCCAGATTGCTAAATCCTGGAAATCCCTATCTTTTTCTGAGGCAGGCTTATAACTAAAAGAAAAGACAAAGTTTGTGTTGCAAGAATGTGAAAGAAAAACAGAATTCAACTAGGAATTGGTTGGGGCCTTCATCAAAAGGAAACTATGACAAAAACACAAGCACAAAAGTGCTATTGCGAGATAAACAAGCACATAATGCTATCACAATTGCAACAAGTATATCGAGATACACAAGCACATAAATGCTACCGTGATTGTAACAAGCAAATACTACACGTAATTAATAAATCATAACCCAACACACAATATGAAAGAACTCATTTTATCGGCTAACAGGCTACTCAAACAATTAACAGTCCAACATAAAATGGTTTATAGCGGCTCATATGCTCACTCAAGCTGTTAACAATAAATAACAATTGAACCATATGCAATATTTGGATGATAAATTGGAACCTGAAATTGATTTTGACTGGATATTTATTCCATACTCAATTAAGAATTTCGATTTTTTAATCTTTTGAATTTCATCTAATTCTCAGCATTTGCAATTCAGCCCCTCGCCTTTTCAGAACTTTGAAGTTCAACCCCTCAGCTTTTAGATTCTTAGAATCAGGCCGCTCAGGTTTTCAATAATTAAGATAAACCCCTTTTGTTTTTGGATAAGCCCTCGACTTTTTGAAATTTACAAATAGGCCCAAGTTATAAAGAAGTTACAACTAAGACCTCAGGTTTTAAAGAAATTTCGAAATGAGCCCTCGGGTTTTAAAGATATCACAAATGACCACGAGTTCCTCCGATAAAATGTGGTGATCAAAATATGTGAATCTGACTCAATGTGAAATGTAGAGAGAAATTGAACCAGTACATGGGCATTAGAACAAAAAGGTATTTGATCATAAAATGCCCAAATGGGATTGTCTGAGAATTCCACCAATAATAGCACTAAAGAGGTACCATTCTGCCAAGCACCATCAATTTCACCCAAACTGTTTCAGGCCTAAGCCATAAAATATGAAGATGATACAACATTACATTTTCTGTTGATACAAAAGAACATGCAATATCATCGGCCTGACTGCATGTGCAACCAATGAAATAGTAAAGCAACGATCCCAACCAGGGGGTTTCAACAGTCAAAATCTTGATCATTGATCATAAAAAACAAAAACAAAAATTGTAAACCACTTGTTCAGGATCCTTGGATGTAATATAAACAACTTAACTTTAAATGATGAAATTAGGAATATTTGTATTTATTTTTACTTTAAGTCAGTTGAGACTAAACTCATTACAGATTTACACAGGCGAATTGTATGATCAAGTAAGAGAAGATCATTAAAAAAGAGCAATAAAACTATAAAAGTAACTAAAAATTATACCCAAATATTGTAGAGAAATAAAAGGTACATTGTACTGGTAACAACAAATTAATATTGACCGTGAAAGGCGAAAGACTCCATCCCTATCTTTTACATTTTTTAAAATCCGATATTACATATGGTCCTCATATGATTAATGTAGATCAAATAATTGAAAAACTATTCTGAATCTGTAAAGTTTAAAAATCCATAATACTATTTAAACCAATCATGATGTAGAGCCGCTCTTGCCCGTTATTCTCTTGAGCGGATCATGAGTCAAAAGCTTCTCGAGCAGATCAAATCCGTGTTTTGTAAGCAATGGAGCTCCATTAAAATAAGTAGCAGTAGCAAACTTTAATCGCAACTCATGATTATATGGTCGCTTAGCACTAGGAAATGTACTCGAAAATCCAGGGCAAGTAATATCATGATGATCAGGTGTGCCAAGAAGCATATATATACTCTCAAGTTGTTGAATTTCACTATTTCCTCGGAAAAGCACTTCCTTCAACAACAATTCCGCCATTATACAACCCACCGACCACATATCAATTGCACATGAATACTCTTTCGCTCCAAGAAGCAACTCGGGGGCTCTATACCATAGAGTGACTAGGCCAGGAGTATACGATCCCGATGCCTTCCCAAAATAGCGTGACAAACCGAAATTGCAGATTTTCAACTGACCTCTAACTTGGTTGATGAGAATGTTTTAGGGCTTTAGATCCCTATGCATCACCCCATTCTCATGGAGAAATGCGAGACCCTCGAGCAGTTGTTTCATCAGGCATTTAACCTCGCTCAGGGTGAAAGGACGACTGGACGACTGTTCTTGACGTTCATCAATCTTTCGAGATCGTTCTCAATGCACTCCATAGTATCCTTGAATTGGACAATGGATGGATGACGCGGAAGGGACTTGAGAATTCTGATTTCTCTCAATGTTGGACGAGAAAGCCCATGAAACTCGTGCTTTACAGCCACGATTTCGCCAGTATTCATATCTTGAGCTCGGTATACAATCCCGTACGACCTTTTACTGATCACATTGAGAAGCATGTATCGAGATTGATAAGAATGATCATCATTCAGTAGTTCATCATATTGATTATTATTCTCAAAACAATTATGAGAATGATCATCATTCAGTAATTCATCAATGATGAAGGCGTATGGATTATCGTCTATCGTCACAAGTGATCAACAATAGCAACTAAAAACTCTGTTACGCTGAATGAATTAATTCTCGTAAGTCTGCAGTGAAAATATATGAATAGCGTTAATATGTTTTTATAATAAACGAGCTTCAACTATCCTAATACTATGAGGAGTGGGAGAAGAGCTCAATGTTTAATTATTTGAACTCGATTGTACTCGCTGAATGAATTATCGTAATTCTGAACTGAAAATATAATGAATAGAGTTTGTTTTTATAATTAACGAGCTTCTACTGTCCTAATACTATGAGGAGTGGGAGAAGAGTTCAATGTTTATTTGAACTCGATTTTTACTCGCTACTTTAATTCTAATTACATTAGATAGACTTAATCCGAAAAACTTCGTTTCTTTTATAGACAGAGTGTAAACATGTTTTGGAACTTGCTTAATATAAAAAAATTCCATTTCTAGTTCCTATGGTTATGTGATAAAACTTTCCTAATATACAACTGGCAACTAATTTGGCTGAATATTGTAGACGCTATCACATTGGCCCTCTAACTTTATGGTCCAGGCAATTCTGATACACTTATTTATGGGTCTAGCAAATTTGGTCCTCTAATTAATTTTTTTTCGCACATTGAGGACCAATTTTGCCAGAATTTTCAATTGTCACCGGAAATTGACATGTGCAGGTCACGTGCCGGTCGAATTTGGGGATTTTTTAAAATTCAGTCAACATTTGCTGACATGGCATAAAACAAACATAAGTCAAAAGATGATGTGGCATTTTGATTTATTATTAAATCCATGTGTATAATGTTTTGGAGGGAAAATAAAACACCCACCCACCCACCTGCCTTCTTCCTCGAGATTCCAAAAGCCTCAGACAAAAAAACCCTAAAAAAACAAAAAGCTATTTTCCATTTTCAAATTTTCTCGCATTGTTATCGGCCCAAAAATTCCGACCGATTTGTCCCTACCAAATCTGAAGGTGATGGTGTTTATGCGAAGTGAAAGACATGTGGGTCTACCCCCACCTCAATACAGTGAGTTATTCTTTATTTGCTTATGTTTTTTTTTATTTTTTATGTTCTTTTTTGCAACCATTTTCACTTTTTGTTTTATATGGCATGAGAATCTTTTGGGGAGTGCAGTAAATGCCCTTTAAAGTCGATTCCATGGTCCCCTTTTGTTTTGTTTAACCTTTATTGTAATGGCTGAGAATCTATCTATTGTCTATTCATGTCTGGATATGGTGAAACATGTGGGCCTTTAAATATTCTTTTTTCTGAAAATATTTTAATTTTTTTTTTGTTTTTGTGGCATTTATTGGCAGGTGTTAACTCTGGATCAATTACTTTGGTGATGCATTATGGAGGTATTTTTCACCATGTTCCCGTTGCAAAGTATAGTGGGGGTAAGACTTTGTTTTTTTATTATGTGGATGAAAGTCACATGACCTTAGACAAAATAGACATGTGGTGTAGAAATCATATTTGTAAAGGTAGCAAGAAGATCCATATAATATCAATGAGGGCTTTTAAGTTAATATCCAGTGATGATGAATTGATCTCTTATTTTAACAAATGTATGCCCAGTAGAGAAATGCATATTTATGTAGAGCATATATCTAATGAGGAGGGCAGTGATGAGGGAAGTGATGAGGGAAGTGATGAAGTTAGTGATGAGGGAGGTGATGAAGGTGATAAGTGATCAGGGGGTGATAAGGGCATTGATCAGGGTATTGATCAGGGAGGTGATAAGGCCATTGATCAGCACATTGATCAGGACATTGATCATGGTAGTGATCAGGGAGGTGATATTGATGAAGATATTGATGAGTCATTTGATGTTGATGAGTCATTTGATATTGATGATTTATTTAACAGTGACTATGATGATGAGCTGTTTGAACAAAATGTTGACCAAAATGAAGGTGATTGGACTGAGAACATAGAAATGGATGACACAGGATCCAATCA
The DNA here is from genome assembly GCA_016081115.2 of Rehmannia glutinosa. Taxonomy (NCBI): domain Eukaryota; kingdom Viridiplantae; phylum Streptophyta; class Magnoliopsida; order Lamiales; family Orobanchaceae; genus Rehmannia; species Rehmannia glutinosa. Next base: position 236,008 of record JABTTQ020002028.1, on the reverse strand, counting down.
TTCTCGTGAGAAGATCTTGTTTTTAATGAAGGTGATTTAGATGAGTTCGAGTGTCGATGAAGAGGATAGAGGTGAGACATACCCTGTGTTTAATCCAGACATGCTATATGATCCTGTTTTTGAGATAGGAATGATCTTTAGCACTAAGGCAGAATTTAAGAAAGCAGTACAATCACATGCCATTAAAACTAAAAGGAATTTAAATTTCACAAAAAAATGATAAAAAGAGGGTGTATGTGAGGTGTGCAGGTGAAGAGTGTGAGTGGAAGACCACTTTGATTAAAATTAAGGATGAGGTTGCATTTCATATCACTACTTACAACCCTAATCATACATGTCCTCCAACTTTCAATGTGAAGAATGTAAAATCAAGTTGGTTGACTGAGAAATACCTTCAAAACTTCAAAACTGATCCAAAAAGAAATGTGAGGGGTTGGAGGGTAGATGTAATTAATGATTTGAGGTGTAATGTGTCAAAAGATCAGGCCTATAGGGCTAAGAGGAAGGCATTGAAGATGATTGAGGGTAGTCCAGACTCACAATTCACCAAATTGTGGGATTACACTGAAGAGCTTAGGAGATCTAACCCAGGATCCACTGTTATATTGGATACAGAAGATGATGCTGAAGGGGACAAATCGGTCGGAATTTTTGGGCCGATAACAATGCGAGAAAATTTGAAAATGGAAAATAGCTTTTTGTTTTTTTAGGGTTTTTTTGTCGGAGGCTTTTGGGATCTCGAGGAAGAAGGCAGGTGGGTGGGTTGGTGTTTTATTTTCCCTCCAAAACATTATACACATGGATTTAATAATAAATCAAAATGCCACATCATCTTTTGACTTATGTTTGTTTTATGCCATGTCAAAGAAATGTTGACCAATTTTAAAAATCCCCAAATTCGACCGACGTGACCTGCACATGTCAATTTCCGGTGACAATTGAAAATTCCGGCAAAATTGGTCCTCAATGTGCGAAAAAAAATTAATTGGAGGACCAAATTTGCTAGACCCATAAATAAGTGTATCAGAATTGCCTGGACCATAAAGTTAGAGGACCAATTTTGCAATTTAACCTATAAAAAAATTCCATTTCTAGTTCATATGGTTATGTGATAAAACTTTCCTAATATACAACTGCCAACTAATTTGGCTGAATATTGTAGGCGATATCACATTGGCCCGCCTACACAAATTGTTTTTTTCTTTTTTATTCCAATTCTTTTAATATTCAAATACGAAAATTGATTCTTATTTTTATTTGAAATATATTTGAATGTATACCAATCAATTCGAATATTCGTATTAAAATTTTAAAATATTATTTATAATATCGTTCAACTTTAGTTTCAATTAACGTAATGAATGTGTGTCCTTTTGTTGTCTCAATTCTAATTTTGGAATATTCGAATTCGTTCTTATATATTAAAATATATTTCAAATAATAATAAAATTCGATTTTGGTATTTGAATATTAAAAGAAATCGAATAAGAATATTATGTATATCAGGGGAACGCAAATGAAATATATTTATATTCGACTCGTTTTGATTTGTTTACACTCCTAGTTGGAAGAAAACGCAGTAACATATATAAATGGTGTAGGGCAGAAAGATAGGCGCCAATGGTAATGAAGCCTACTATGATCAACTTTGCAGATGGTATCGTCTACCTTAAAAGGGCTAATCTCATTGGCGCCTACATGTTGTTTATTAACAAGGTTGCCAAATATCACACAAAATGTAACTTTGGCATATTTGCAATATTCAGTCAATTTAGCCTTAAATCCACGTCTTTTTTATTTCTCGCAAAACGAATGATTTTTGCTCATGTGATGATGAAAACGAAAATCATTTAATTTTTTTATAATTAAAAAAACTTGCCCAATATCCAAACTCGACTAATTTAACAGAATATTGTAATTACCGCTGAAATTTTCATTTTTGCTACATCTGGAGGTTGTTAAAATTTTAAGTGTATGCGCCAATAGGAAGGACACCTACAACAAAGTTTTTCTTTTTCTTTTTAATGTGTCAGATGTGTAGGCACCATTTTTATTGACACCTACACTTTTTTTTTCTATTTATGATTATTCAAAAATATTTTTATAAGTTATAAAACACATACACCATTTTCGGCATATTTGCTAAAATTTTAAATTGGAATTCCAAATAACACAACTGGAATATGAAACATTAACTGAATTAAAATAAAGTTAAATAATTAAACCTACAACACGAGTACTTAATGAAAAATAGAATTGTATTACATAATTAAATAACAACTGGAAAGCACACATTTAAAATTGGAATAAGATACATAATTACAAGAGAATTGCGCAAACAACCGAAAAACTACACGATCAATCATAACATGAAGAAGTTAAATAACAACTGAATTAAAATAAAATTAAATAATTAAACCTACAACACGAGTAATTAATAAAAAATAGAATTGTATTACATAATTAAATAACAACTGGAAAGCACACATTTAAAATTGGAATAAGATACATAATTACAAGAGAATTGCGCAAACAACCGGAAAACTACACGATGAATCATGACATGAAGAAGATATTCCTTGCTCAACATTAGCTCCGGACCTAGATCGTGGTGGTAAGTAGCGTAGAGGGTGAGCCGGCAAGTTGTTTGTGCCTTGTATTTCTGGCTCCAAATTCTTATATAGCGTTTTAAGATTCTTGCGATTTTTAAAAAAAATTGGATTTTTTTTTGTAATTAGCCCGAACCTCGTTTTTTTTTTGTTTGTTTGTTATAATTATCCCTATTTATTCATAGTTGTATTGAATAAAGACATTGGAATAATGTAACTAATAGCCTCCCTTAAATATAAATGAAAAATAAGGATAATAATAAAATATATATTTGACATGGATACTTTTCTTAAATAATATAGCTTTTTTTTTAAAAAAAAATAATCGCACATGCAAATTTTAAAAAGATTATCGTTCCTTATTACACTTTTAAGAAATTATAAGATATACATCAAAATAGAGTTTATTATATGGCCGGTGAAGTACAATTTCAGAAATTACATGATAGGAAAATTTAAACATTGTTATATATGGAGAGTGTGGACATTTGTACAAACTAGTAAGATGCACCTGATCCTTATATTTTTTTATTCAAATTAAATCAAAATTTTAATTATTTGAAATTAGTGTTGAATAAATTTGTGTATATTTTAAATGTTGTTCACACCATGAAATATATTTTAGTCTTGAATTATATATTGCAAGACTAATTATGTCACGCCCCAAACGGGACGCGACGACGATCACAACTTAAATACAAATAACCAAACAGTCTAGATGAATATCATCGAGAACCCAATGAAACAGAGTCAAAATAGCAGCGGAAATAAAGAAACATATTACAATTTACAGTCCATAATATCCATAATCCAAATTACATCCCCGATATGATCTAAAAATAACAACTTAAAAGTCAAACGGTCCTACGCCCTTCAGTTACAACCCGGAATGAAAAGAAATACAAGAGTCCAACAGCAAACACAAGAAAAGAGTCCAACAACAAATAATAGTAACAAGTCTAGCGACATCAACAACAAAAGATAGTAAATCCAACAAGCGGAGTACAAGGGCTCAATCTGGTGGTTTGCGGTTCAAAGATCTTCAACGAAGTCCTCATCTAAGGTTAGAAAACAAAGGGGATGAGACGAAATCTCGGTGGATGGGTGGTCGGGTGCAAGTGTGGCGATATATATAGTTAATGCGAGAAAACAGTTATATGAAAACGCGAGTATGATGCATGAATTCACACACATCCACAAGCGTCGTGATAAATATATTTAAGTAATATACTTATATAGTTCAAGAAAATCGGGTCACACAGCACTATGTGATTTAGTCAAGACAGTAGGATTGCGTGCGGAAATGTAACGCCAATCCCATGCAAGGCAAATAATGGTTGCGTGCGGTTTGTAGCGCCAACCAATGCAAAACAAGTAGCGGTTGCGTGCGGTTTGTAGCGCCAACCAAACGGGTCCGATAACTCGGAATCGTGTGGATCGATCAATTCGATTCCTTCGTTCTTCCTTGTAACTCCCGAGCAGATGGTCCAAGACCGCACCTTATCGCTCCATAGCAAAGACAAAATCCACAGTGGAGCTTGCAAGGCTCGGATCTGTCATAATCATGATTATACCTCAAGTACTACGACTCGCTTCCCTTGGACACTCCGTCCCTCAGTTGCGGGATTAGGACGATGGGGCCAAAAGAGTGGAATAGCAACCGAGCTGACTGGTTCCATCCCCGACGTATCCATTCCGACTATGAGCTCGACACACCAAGTTGACTCAGGCGGAAGTAAATACAAGTACAAGCAACCAGCAAATGAGTATTATTGATTCAGGGAAGCAGTTCAGGAAAATTTTTGAAAAGCGCGAGTAGCAATTTTGGCGTTGGTGGAGTTTTTGGATGAAGATGATTATCGGAAGGATAAGCAACCTTCGATATCTTGAAAGATTGGATGGAACATAAGTCCCGTTATAGATTCAAAATCGCAAGGTGAGGAAGTCGCTCCGCGATCGGACATTAATCGGTCAAATTGATCCGATAAGTCAAGGATTTTTGGGAAAGTAAAATACTTAAATTGAATCTCCAAGTCAGAGGGTCCAGGGCTATTTTAGTAAAAGAGGAAATAATTTGAGTTAGGTCATTTATAAAAGAAGAATTGCAATTTAGCCCCATTTTGTAAAATCCAACACTTTTGGGGTTAAAAATTGAATAAATAAATATCCCGACCTTGAAATATTATGAGGTCAGTTCCTAAATTCTCCAAATTGTCCAGAGATTCACGTTTTTAAAGTTTTGAGGTCGAGTTTTTATAAAATTCTTACATTGGCCCCAAATTTGTAAAAATTGCCAATTCGGGCCTTAAGTTTAAAATAATCGGAACTCACAAACCGGAAGGGCTTTTAATGTGATTTCAGTTGGAAAATGTCACTAAGGTTGGTAGGATATTGGGACAAAAGCAGTTTTTAAAAGAAAATTGTAGGTCCTTTAACTTTTGAAAATATCATTTTTGTCCCATTTTGAAATAATTGCCTTTAAGGCTTTTAGGGGTCCAATTGTTATGAAATTTGAACCTTGGGTCCAAAATATAATTAAGTTATAGTTAAGTTAGTATTTCCAGGTGCATGGGCTGCATAAGTCCTGTAAATTTCATTTGGGTCCTGAAGTTTAGTATTTTACACTTTAGTCCCTCAATTTTAGAAAAATTACTTTTCAAGCCCTAAACACTTGGATTTTTGGAATACATTTAAAATATGTCATTTCCAGTACCTTAAGAGTAAAAATTTCAAATTTTAAAGTTAAGGTCTGGTACAGTTTCAAAATTTGCAAAGAAGCCCTTAAACTTTCAAAATTTTACAATCTAGTCCTTGGGCTTTTAAAGGTTGATTTTATTTATTTTAAAACTCTTAAAACTTTATTAAAATGTCCAAAAGTCATTTTTGAACTTGAGTACAGTCCCAAATTTCGAAATTTGCAGAGGGGTCCTTTAACTTTTATTTTCTTGCAATTTAGTCCACCAACTTTCTATTTTTACATTTTTAAGTCCAAAATTGAAATTTAATCAATTATGCTCGACTTTTCCAGGTTATAAGGCATCCAAAACATAGATTTTAAAGATCATATACATGCATGTCCAATACATACAAGAATTCATCAATTAAAACATTAAATTGCACATGCATGCACCTAAAATTCAATAAATAGCAAATTTGAGCAACTCTTGAGAATTTTCATGACTTGATACATAAAATTGACATGCAATACATAGATTATATATATCTCAAGGCTCATGATCAAATTTTCTACATGCATTTAATAAAAACACCTAATAGTTGGAAAATATTTTTCCACCCACCTTAAATTGGAAAATTGTGAAATAAAAGGATAAATTTCACAACTTTGGAGGAGGTCACTTAGGTCAGCCCCTAAGTCAAGAAATATCAAAAATTTGGAGTTAGAAAAATGAGAGAAAAATTAAAGAGAAAAAGAAGGAGATAAGAAAATTGGAAAGACTACACTTTACCTTGTGTAGTAGGTGATTTGAAACTAGTTGAAGCTTCAAATTTGGAAATTTTGGTTCAACTCCAAAATCACCTAAGGTCAGCCCCTATTTCTCAAAAATGAAAAAGGGGTGTTAGAATTTGAAAAAAATAGAAGGAAGATGAAAGAAGGGTTCTAGTGTCTAATTCTTACCTTGTAGTCCAAATTTCTCTACTAGTTCTTCTTCAAGTCTTCAAGTTTCACCACCATGCATGCATGTCTCCAAGTGGTCTTCTAAGTACCTCAAAATCCAAAATATAACCTTAAGTTAAAAGAAGAAGGTGATGAGTAGTAAGAATTTAAGTTGAATTGAGGAGTGAATTTTCTTACCTTAAGAAAGGGGGTGTACGAATTTTTTGAGGTTAAGTGGTAAGATTATTTGTTTTGGTTTAGATGTTTGAAGAAAGAAGGTATGTTTGATGTTAGGAAGAAGATGTTCTTGGAGTTATGAAGATGGGTTTGAAGATGTGAATGACTTGTGTTTGAATATTTGAAGATATGAAGAAGGGGTACTTGAAGATATGAAGAACTTATGTTGAAGATTTGAATATGTGAAGAGTTGGTGTTTGAAGGTTTGAAGATATGAATGAATTTTTGTTTGAAGATTTGAAGATGTGAAAGATTTTTAGAGAGAGATTAGAGAGAAGGAGGAGAAAAGGTTTGAGAATTAAAATGTGTTGGATGAAAAATGATTTTTTGTGTAAAATTTGACATTATGGCCGTCCACCATGGGGGGGGGAGAGAGAATTTTTTGTTCAATTTTGTGTCTTGCAAATTGTCTCTTGCATGGGGACAAAAGAGTGGTCAAAGGTATGGGCAAGGTATGGAATGAGAAGGAATGTTGGAAGACTTCCAACATGTTGGCAAAATTAATAATAAAGAATTAATATAAGAGATGATGTGTATAATATTTGAATTAATGGTATAATTATACACAAGATGACTAATATAAGGTGTAGGTGTACAAGAGTTGGATGATATTTATACTCCAAAAAATCCCATGTTGGCCGTCCACTATAAGGGCATATTGGTAATTCCATATATTGTTTTTTTGTCCCAAATTTGATGATAATAGATGAAATATATCAATCTCCAAAATAATTAGTGATTTCCTTGATCACTTATATGTCTCATGATCACTTAATCTAAATCAAAATCTTAATTCTATAAGGTAAAAGTCTCTAAAATAAATAGTCTCTTAAAATTCTAAGGTGACTAATAAATACAAAAATAGTAATAATGATCAACCAAGTGATCATAAATGCAAAATAGAATTAATAAAGATCATGATCACAAGTAATTAAGTAGAATAAAATAAAATACAAAATGTATATATTATTAATAATTACCCGTCAAAATGACGCGGTAAAATAGTCGATCAAAAGTATAAACGACAATAAGGATCAATTATAAGCTCGGAAAAATCGGGGCTTCACAAATTAAACTTATACTTATGTATAACATAAATTAAAACTTAATGGGTGAAATAATAAATAACTTTTTAAACCCAAAAACCAGATGACAAGAACTTAAATAAAATTATCATAGAACTTTTTCCAATGTAAACTGGGAAAAAAAAAGTAAATAACTTAGAAAGTTCTTCCATGAACTCATGTTGTATTAGTTATTCTCTTGTTTTATTTGGTGATTGTCACTATCTTCTTCTTACTTGGCGTTAAGGAATTTATAACAAAATTATTTTTTAAGTTTTAGAGAATCCTTTACTTTTAAGAATAAGTGGAAACCTCATAAATTTTGAACGCACAAAACATGATAATTTGGACCTAATTATTATAGTAAGGTGAAAACATATGTCATCAAAAGAAATTGAACGCAATTGGATTAAATTAAAATAAGTCAAATCAAACTAAATACATAATCCAAATATGATTATCCCGAATTAAACAGACACTCTTTTAACAATCATATGAAAAACTAAAGTTGTTTCTTTCATAATATTGGGGATTAAATTGCAAGGCAACCTGGAATTTTTATAAAGATTGAAAATTAACGTGAATAAAATTAGTAATACAAAAGAATATGTATTTAGGTGTTACAAAAACAAATGGGAATCCACATAATATCGCATTGAGCAAAAGAAGGTTACGTGGTTGCTACATTTTTTGAAAATAAGTGTACATGAATTACTTTACTGCACATGCTCAGTGCTTGTGTGCCCCTTGAGGAATAGAACGACCAATGAAGTGTACATAAATTTGATATTTAAAAACTCAAACCAAACTCTACCGCTTGTGCTTGTGTGCCCCTTGAGGAATAGAACTTCCAATATACCCTGTAATAAAATAATCTCTATTGGGATTATTCATTGCCAATATTTCGCACTTCAATGTTCTTCAGTAGCCCATCCCGTGTATGTTTCCTCGTACTTTCTGTTATGCCATTTTGGTATTTGAATATTAAAAAAAATCGAATAAGAATATTATGTAAATCAGGGGAATACAAATAGAATATATTTATATTCAGCCGTTTTGATTTGTTTACACTCCTAGTTGGAACAAAGCGTAGTGAGGGATATAAATGGTTTGGGTCAGAAAGATAGGCGCCAATGGTAAGGACGCCTACTACGATCGACTTTGCAAATGATATCGTCTATCTTAAAGGGGCTAATCTCATTGACGCCTACACGTTTATTAACAAGGTTGCCAAATATCACAAAAAATGTAACTTTGGTGTATTTGTAATATTCAGTCAATTTAGCCGTAAATCCACACCTTTTTTATTTCTTGCAAAAAGAATGATTTTTGCTCATGTGATGATGAAAACGAAAATCATTTAATTTTTTATAATAAAAAAACTTGTCCAATATCCAGACTCAGCTAATTTAATAGAATATTGTAATTACAACTGATATTTACATTTTTGCTACATTTGGAGGTTGTTAAAATTTTAATTGTAGGCGCCAATAGGAAGGACGCCTAAAACAAAGTTTTTTTCTTTTTATTGTGTCAGATGTGTATGGATGATTTTTATTGACACCTACACTTTTTTTTTCTATTTATGAATATTCAAAATTATTTTTATAAATTATAAAATACATACACCATTTTCGGCATATTTGCTGAAAATTTAAATTGGAATTCTAAATAACACAACTGGAATATAAAACATTAGCTGAATTAAAACAAAGTTAAATAATTAAACCTAAAACATGAGTTGTAATACCCGGAATTTTATTTTGGCCTTTATTAAGAATTATGAAGTTTTAGATTAGAATTAGTTTTATTTAGGGGCTAAATTATTTTTATAAATCCAAGCCTAATTATCCAGTCAAACGTTTAATTATTCCAGTCTAAATTTTAAGCCCGACCCAATTTCAGGCAAAACCTAAATCATTATAGGCCCAATCTAGCCCATTCACGAGTCCTACTCCAAGTAGGATTCCAAATTTTCAGGTAAGATTTCAATCTCCCAAAATATTCATCTATCAAGAACCCTAAATGATAAACATCAACCAGTTTTCATTATACTTGGACTCTTTTTAGATTAGGACTCTAACTATTATACAAACCATAACCCTAATTTAGTCTATAAAATAAATCAACAGTCTAACCAAAACCTATGTACTCTCCTACTGCAGAAAACAAGGTAAAATTTTCAATCTCAATTCCATCTTCACGGTCACCCTCCAAAAATCCAGAAATCACGCCTCGAACCCCAAACACTATCCAGTTGACCGGTAGCCACAGGCCTCACCCCGACACCATCGCCGGAATACCGAAACACGTAACCCATCGAATACTCAAAAACCCAATTTATTACTGCCCAAAATCCAAACTTACGAATTTGCCGAAAGGTCTCCGGTTCAGCGCGAAATCAACTATCCTCTGTCCAAAGCCACCAGAAATTTCCGCGGTCGTGCCGCCCATCGTCACCGATGTATCTGCGCGCGTCACCTGTGTTTTAAAAAAAAAGAGAGAGAGAAATAGAGACTGAGAAAACGAGAGGGGCAGACGTTGTTGGGGGGAGTTGATTTTAGATAGTTTAGGGAGATTGATTTTAGGAAAAGAAAAGAAAAAAAAAAGGGAGAGAGAAGGGTGGGTATGGCCTGGTTCGAAAACTGAAGAAGCAAAGAAAGAAAAAGGGAGAAGAAAGAAAAGAGGTGGGGTTTGGTAGGTTGTTGACGGAAAAAAGAGAGGAAAAAGTAGGAAAAGAGAGGAAAAAGTAGGGGAAAAAATGGAGGAAAAAGAAAAAGAAAAAGAAAAAAAAAGAAAAAGAAAAAGGAAAGAGAGAGAGGGGGGAGTAGGGTACCTATGGGATAAGAGGAAAAAAGGGGAAGGAGGATTTGGATTGTGGTCCCATAAACCAATGACAGAATTAACCTTTAGCCCCAAACCATCAAATTAGCCTCTAAATTTCAATTTCTATTTTGATTCCAATTCAGCCCTCGATTCTATTGTTATATCCTATTAAGCCCCTAAATTAGGATTTTTTTTAGATTATTATTTTTAAGTTTAAGTTAGATTATTCGAGGATTTTGACTAGTATTATTTTCTATTGATTAGGCGATTTATCGAGTGAGGATTATGCGTGCTTGCATCCGAAACTTCTAGGCTCTACTAAATTTTGAAAGCTACGTTCAATGTGGGGTTTGTTTTTCTAAACTTTATTGTCCTTGTTAAATCTTAGATTATTTTACATGAATGTGAAGATCGATTCTTAGGCCCTATTGAAGCGAGGGACTCGAGGTCCCGGTCGATGTATCCCTCGGTGGAACCCCGCAGCTGCTACCTATTGTCCATGTCTACGATTTTTCAAAAGATCTATGCTATGTCCTATTGGATTGTATTTGCATGCCTATGTGAGATATCTGTGTATTTAGCTTGGAAAATTTATACTCCACTGAGCTGTGTCGCTCACCCCACATATAACAAACTTTTCAGGTGAAGGAGATGGCGCTGGCTAAGAGCGGTGGATATGACAAGGCCTATGAATTTATTTACAAATGTTTAGTTTATAAAAAAAAAATATGTCGAACTATTTACTTCTTTTTAAGCTATTAGTTTTTATTTCCAGTCCATTAGAAATTGATAGAATCAAACGATGGTTAGATGTTGGGAAATTATTTTGTAGATTTTGATGAATGCCATGCAAAACTTAGAATAGGAAGTTGGCACCCCATTTTTGTTGAAAATTGCATTGTAATAGATAGAAATTGGTCGAAATGAGTTAAATCGGTATGTCCGAACATGCAAGACAACATGAGACTGTGGAAGGAAGACTGTTCACGTGAGGCAACCGAGTATGGCAAAGAAGAAAGATAGAACTCGATCAAGGTGCAAAAATTGAGATGCACTGAGTGAAGTATCGATCAAGTCAACTCAAGATAGCCAAGTCTCGAGTTGAAGTAACAAAAGAGTCATCCAATGATTGGAAGGCGACTCGACTCAAGTCGCCGGGAAGTCAAGGAAATGCAAATCAAGTCGAGATAATCGAAAGAGATCCGTTGCACGTAAATCAAGAGAATTACTTAAACAAGTAATACTCCCATACTGTCTTTCTTTAAGTGCTCAGTTCGAAGCGTGAAAAAGGAATAAACCATACGAAGATCGCACTGTGTCGAACACCGGTGAAAAGTCAAGAATCATTCATACAAGGAAATGGCAATTCCAAGGATCGCAACAAGCGCAAGCGACCCAGCAAGACTTTCAAAAATAAGCTATCTCTTCAACGGGCGATTTTTTTGAAAGATCACTATAAAAGGCCGAGGAATCACTCGAGAGAAGGTTACCAACCAAAAACATTCAAGCAAACATTTGAATCAGAATAAAAAAAATATTCTCAAGTCATTCAAGATTAATCCTCAAGCCTATATTACGAAGGAAATCAATCCAACACTCACTTGTGAAGGAAAGACAACTTCTATCGATTGAAGATGAACCATTTGAAGAATCAAGGGGTCTACATTCCACGAAGGATTGTAGAAAGGTTCAAGTCGAACCAAGCTTAAGCTATTTGGAGGGCTTCGTGATCAAATCCAAGAACTTAAGCAAGTGGGTCGGTTAGTAGTAAGCGCAAACGCCACTGAAGAAGAAGTCGAGTCGTCACGAGAAGCCACCGTGTGACCAAGGCATCTCCGTGATCGAGTCCCAAAGGATCAAGTCACCGTGTGTGATCAAGACTTGTATCTGGACTATTAACCACTCGTATATTGATCAATACTTAGTGGATTCCTCCGGAGTTGGAGAAGAGAGGAGTAGAAGAATTACCACATCTTCGAACCTCTATAAAAACTTATCAGTGTCATTTACATTTCAAAGACTTTAATTTTTGCATCTTATTTTTATATCTCACGATAAGTTAGCTATCCAATTGATAATCAACTCGAGTGCTAAAACCAAGTATTAAAACAAACTTAACCAAGTTCAAGGGTGTTACGTCTTCCAATAAAATAAATCACAATCGAGTTAAGTCCTTAGTCAAAACAAATTGAGTTATTCTATCAACGGCTCGATCAGTCTATTGAGTGACTAACTCGTTGATTAACTAACTTAGCCGTCCCATCAAGACACAATCAGTGAAGTATTAACTCTGAATATTTAAAAGGGCTAATTTGAAAAGTTGGTAAGGTTTATTCAACCCCCTTCTAAACCTTACACTCACACCCCTTGGGACCTACAAGTGGTATCGAGCGGTTGGTTCATTGAGCCTTCCGCACTGACCGTTCTTGAACTAGATCTCCAAATTTTTCAAAGCTTGTTTTAGTACTCAATCTTTCAAAACTCTTTTACTCAAAGAAAGTTATTATCATGGAAGCAAATTTGACACGCATCCCTATGGTCACAATTGAAGAATTTGATGATTGAAAATTCGTATGAGCTCATCTATCAAAGCATTACACGATGAGATGTGGATAGTGATAGAGGATGGGCCACCGCAAATTTTAAAAGTGAACACAACGTAAGGAGAGTCAGCTGCGGTGAAGGTGAAGAGGATGTTGCTCCCATCACCGGCCATGGTTGAAAACCAAGAGTCGAATGGACAAATGATGACAGAAAAAGATATAACTTGGACAATGTGGCCAAGGACATTCTTTACAAAACCTTGACAAAGCTATGTTCAACAAAGTCAAATCATGCAAAACGGCTAAAGAAATGGGACAAGCTAACATTGATTTGTGAAGGCTCGAGAGCAAATCTAGGAAAATAAACTATCGGTTCTTTGTCTGAAATTTGAGAATTTTAAAATGCTCGCAGAGAGAGACCTTGGATCAACCGGATGCTCGGTTCACGAAATTACCAACGAGCTATCTCGCACTTGGAAAAGAATATACACAAAAAGAAATGTGTATGAAAATTCTAAGAAGTCTCCCACTGAATGGGAAATGAAGGTCATGGCAATCGAGACATTCCATGGACCTATCCAAGACATCCAACCATGAGCTATTCTCGATCTCAAAGCCTACGAATTTGAGTGAGAAGAAAAGACCAAGAGGAGACAGTGTGCCCAAAACAACTCGCTCTAATTGTTAAGGATGGCGGAGCCGAGGTCAAAGAAGTCATTGACCAAGAGGATATTGCCCGATGGTTAAAAGGTTCAACAAGTTCTTCAATAAGAACTACAAAAGAAGCAAAGGTGAATCCTCCAGAAGACACTCAGCACCCTCCAAGTGAAGGGAAGATAGACCAACCAAAAGAACAGAGCATCAAAAAGTTGAATATCAAAGAGCTGACAATCCAAGGATGGAAAGAATGATCAAAAAGTTGAAAATCTATCTTTGAACCGCAGTAACCCGGTCGCTATGACATTGAATGTCCATATCCTCGTAGTCAACAAGACAGGAATGAAGAGGAAAGAAAAGTCTTCAGGAAAAAAAGACATGAAAAGAGAAAGGCAATGTTGGCCGCAGAGACTCACGATACAACCAAGACAAAAGACACAAAGAGACTTTAGAGTAGTGAAGTGACTACTCAAGTGACTCGAAGAAGAAGCCTTGATCCGTCTAATGGCTAAAGAACAAAACCAACTCCGACCAAGAAGATGAGGTACACTCTAACTCATCACACTCGGATACTAGTGATAGTGATTGTGACACACACACTTCATCACCCACTCGATCTTTATGATTCATTAGGCAAAATGATGAAAGATTTTGAACACATTAAATCCTCACACACACTACTAAATGAGGAAAATGAAATTTCACTAAGAGCCAAAACTCACAAACTAACTAAGGAGCCGAGTACTCTAAGTCAAATAGGCGATGAGAATGAAAGTCTAAATGCTAAAAATGCTAAGCTAATAGCAGAGATAGTCGCTATAGAAAAGAGGGAAAATGACCTCAAAATGTGATTGCCTCATTCACTAAGGCATCTAAATCATTGGATGATCTTATTATGAGTCAAAGAGAATGTGGAGACAAGACAGGCTTAGGATTTAATTCCTCTGTGCTATGTCAAGCTCCAAAAGTGATTTTGAAAAAAAGGATCTTCAAGCAATGAAGTATCTCTAAAATCCAAAACTCCAAATGGTGCACACACACTCATTCCAAAGCACAATCACAAGCAAACTGGCCTTGGCTATAAAGGAAAAGGAAAATAGCCAGTTGAGTGTCTTTGAGAGGACAAATGAGAAGAAATCCAAATGAGTTCCTCAAAGCAAACTCCAAACAGGAGATACTCTATAAAGAAGAAACAGAGCTACCAAAAGCCCCAGAAGTTCTATAAAAGAAACGCATATGATGGGAATGGTAGAAACTACCCAAGCCAAGCTGATTGGAATAATGTGAACTATCAGCAAAGATCTGTGGAATATAAGCCTAAGTGGCAAAGGCCTAGAACTCAGCAAAATCCATTCCAAAGAAATAAGGGCTTTCACCAAAGACACATATGCACCTGTGCACTACACTCGGAGATATCACAACTACCCAAAGAAGGCAATTGCTAAAACTCATTCACAGCATGCGACAAAAGAGACAGCTGTATGAACCTAAAACCCCCAAGCAATTTGCCAAAATTAATTATGATTATGACACTGATAGATGGCAACCCCTTAGAGTCAAATCATTTGGTTGGTTGGATCATCTTACAATACTAACCCCTCGGACCCAGCACAAGTATGGGTACTTAAAACTTAATTTCCTTGATTGCAAGTTCAAGGAACAATGCGTGCCAAGGAACCTGGTACATGGATAGTGGCTGCCTTCCGCACATGACAGAAACAAGAAAAATCTATCAAAATTCAAGGAAGTCGAGGTGCAAAAGTCATATTTGGAGGAAATGGAGCTCCGGGAGAAATAAAGGGCAATCGGATCCATCAAGAAAAATGGATTAGAAATCTCGGATGTTGCATATGTTGAAGGACTCAACTTCAACTTGCTAAGCATCAACTAACTTTGTGACAAGGGTTATAATGTTGATTCAACATGGGTATATGCCAAATCAAGGACACTCAATCCAATGAAGTGGTCTTTGCAAGGATACTGATAAAAGAACATGTATGTGGTAGATTGGTCAACCGCAACACCAAGCACTTGTCTACTAGCAAAGAGCACAAAGAATCAAGTTGGTTGTGGCACAAGAAGTTTCGAGTCACCCGAATTTCAAAACTATTAACAAACTTGCAAGAAGTAATCTTGTGGAAGGACTTCCGACATCGAAGATACAAGAAGGAGAGTATATGTGATGCATGTCGAAGGGAAAACAGATCAAATCATCATTCAAAGAAAAGACATGTCCATCTTCAACAAGAATATTACACCGCTACATATGGATCTATTTGGTCCATTGAACCACCAAAGATAAGTGGGAAGAAATACACCTTGGTGATGGTAGATGACTACTCAAGATATACATGGACAATATTCATGTTTAAGAAGAAAAAAACTCTGCGAAACTACCACAACTCGATGAAGAGGATCCGAATGAGAAAAGTCAAACCATTATCAAAATAAGATCTCGACAGAGGAACCGAGTTTGTCAATGGTGTAATAACTCGATTGTATTGAAAATGGCATTGGTCATGAATTATCTGCAGCAGGAACTCCACAAAAAAAATGGAGTTGCGAGAAAGAAGAATAGAACTCTCAAAGAAGCAAAGGACCATGTTAGGCAAGCAGGGTCGCTAAAAGATTTTGGTGGGTCAAGCAATAAACACAAAGATGCTATACTCAAAATAGATGCATGATAAAATGAGACAGTGACAAAGACTCCTATGAAATTTGGACAGGAGAAAGCCAAATGTTGCATATTTTAGAATATTTGGATGCAAATGCTTCATCCATAACAATGGCAAAGATAATTTAAAGTCTTTTGATGCTAAAGTCGATGAAGGTATCTTCTTGGGATACTCAAATTTGAAAGCAAAGCCTGAGTACTCAATAAGAGAACTATAGTTACTGAAGAATCCATCCATGTGGTGTTTGATGAGCCAAATGTAAATGGAGAAGACATTGAAGAGTCACCGATAAGTTTCAATCAACCAACCATGCGAAAAGTCCCTATGTAGAAGTCAAGCCGGAATTATAAACCCGGATGAAGATGAGATAGCCGAGTCTCAAAAACAAATGGAAAATCTGCAGCTAAGTGATGATGAGAGAGCTGATCAAAACAACACACAACAAGACGATCAATCCACTAACTTACTCCAACTCGATGTAAGATGGGCCGAGAGACCATCCACCGTAACTAGTCATTGGAGATGTAAGAGAAGGTGTCAAAACAAGATCCGAACTCAACAAGAAGCAATGTTCACATGCTTCATCTCACAAATAGAGCCTAAAGATGTGTCACAAGCATTGGATGACACACATTGGATTCAAGCCATGCAAGAAGAGTTGAATCAGTTTGAAAGAAATAAAGTGTGGGAATTGGTTCAAAGACCTACCCATCAAAATGTTATTGGCACTAAATGGGTGTTCATAATCAAGATGAATGAGGAAGGTTTTGTGGTAAGAAACAAAGCAAGATTGGTAGCCAAAGGATATTGCCAAGAAGAAGGGATATATTTTGATGAAACATTTGCTCCTGTGGCAAGATTGGAAGCCATAAGGATGTTTCTTGCCTATGCAGCTCACAAGAACTTTATTGTATATCAAATGGATGTAAAGAGTGCATTTATTAATGGTTTATTGGAAGAAGAAGTGTATGTTGAACAACCTCCAGGATTTGAGCAGAAGACTCTTGGAGATAAAGTATACAAACTCAAGAAAGCTCTATATGGGTTGAAACAGCACCCGAGCATGGTATGATACATTGTCACAATTCTTGGTCGAGAACGGATTCACAAAAGGCAAAGTGGACAGAACACTCTTCGAATTCAAGATAGGAAGAGTATAACGCTTGTTCAAATATAAGTGGATGATATCATCTTTGGATCCACAAACAAAGAGTCGCGATAAATTTTCAAATCTCATGCAAAGCAAATTTGAAATGAGCATGATGGGAGAGTCGACATTCTTCCTTGGACTCCAAGTGAAACAACAAGGATGGAACCTTCATAAGTCGACAAAATACACCGAGATTTAATGAAGAAATTTGGTATGGAAGAGAAGTCTTCGTGAAAATACCAATGAATACATCATCGATCAAAATGGATATGGATACGATGGCAAGTCTCAGATCAAACAAGATACTGAGCACTTATTGGATCATTGCTCTATCTCACAAAGAAGCGACAGACATCACCTTTGTCAGTAGGTGTATGTGCAAGATTTCAATCTGCTCCAAAAGAAAGCCACATGACTACGGACCAAGAGGATCTTGAGATATTTGAAAAGGAAGCCAAGAAGTTGGCTTATGGTATCCAAAGGAAGGTGGATTCAAGCTAATTGGTTATTCGACTCACTATCTTTGATGTAGAGTTGACAGAAGAGCACCTCGTGCACATGTCAAATGCTTGAAATAGGCTAATTTCCTGGTTTAGCAAAAAGCAAAATTCAATAGCCACCTCTTTAGTTGAAGCGAGAATACATAGGCTCAGGCACTGTTGTACTCAAGTCTTATGGATGAGACAAAGAATGAGAGACTATGAAGTTGAAGAAAAGGAAATTCCAATCATGTGTGATAACACAAGTGCAATTGCAATCACTCAAAATCTGTGTTGCACTCAAGAACAAAGCATATCGATGTCGATATCACTTCATAAGAGACCATGTTAAAAAGAAGGACATCACCTTGGAATATATTTCAACCGATAAGCGGTTAGTTGGGTGACATATTCACAAAACCATTATGTGAATCAAGATTTGAAGAACTCAAGCATGAGTTAGGGTTAATTGAGTTGAGTTGACACTCGAAGACTCAAAGAAAAGAGATGAAACATGAAAAGAAGAAAAAGAGTCAATTAAAAATTCAACTAAGTGAATCACCAGATATCGGAAAGTCACCAGACGAGTTAGGACAAAAGTCACTAGGAGAGCAAGAGAAAAAGGATTGAATCACCTAAGAAAAAAGTTAGTCATTTATGAGCAAAGTGACAAAAACGCTGTCGTTTTACTAAGCGGGAATGTTTTTAAGAATGACGTCAGCATAATTATGACGTGTATAGGCAAAAGCTGCATACCAAGCTTATGATTGGATATAAATGCTGCCGCATTAAATGCGAGACATTAAATGTAAATCGGCGTGCAAGATATAAGCCGTTGATTTTGATCAAATTTCAAAAATCTCCCGCACGTCCTTTCATGAACCATACTTAAGCCATTTCGTCCGTTTCTCTCTCACTTTACCAAAAACTGTTCATCTCTCTCTCGGAAGCAAAAGCAAAATTTTCTCTCAAAATCCTATCAATCCTCAGTTCATTCTTTCAAGTTTCGTTCGGTAAAACATCTCGAAATGGCATCCACTCATGACTTTGTCAAGCTAGGAAAGCAAATCCACACAGGGTCTACTGTGGACTTCGATGGTATGGTTAAACAAGGGTCCGACGACACCCTAGTGAAGAAGATTGCTGAGAACACGTCTGGGCTGAAACCGTTTCTGACATTGGAATTTCCGATGACATATGTGGAAGAGGTCGCACGCGATTCGTGAACGCCGAAGTTCACGATGAGGGCATCAAGTCCTCTGTTCACGGAAAAGAGTTCACCATCACCGCCAAGGATTTGGTTGAACATCGCTTATTGCTTACGGAAGGAGTGCCGAGATTCATGAAGCCGAGGCGACCTCGACTGCTTGGAAGGAAGTAGCCAAGTCCGACCGTGTCTTTGCGAAAGTAGTCTATCTGACTAATAAGAGGCTTCAAAGAGGACTACCACAAATTCTTTGGACATTGTTGCCAAATGCATAGACATTAAATTTGGCGGCTTTGACCAGTTGTCCAAACAAAATTGATCGTGATGGCTACGATCATTGAAGAGAAGAAAGTGAATTGGGTTGAGTTTGTATACGGACTACGCGAGAATATTGGGAACAAATCCTTCAAGGAGGATGGTACGTTTGAGGTTCCTCGGGATACGGCCTGGTGATTGGCCGATGATGGAAGTAAAGGCGTCCCTCTTCGACATGGAAAGACGTTCCATGTGAACAAGAGGATGTTTTGATCAAACCTCTCTGGCGCACAGAAAAGAGCATACGTCAAGAGGGCTGATACGAGTGAGAGGAATCGATTGACCACGAAGATACATCTGTCTCCTCTCCTCCAAAGAAGCAGCGCCCCCACTGCGAAAAAAGATCGCGCCCTGCAAAGAAAGAAAAAGAAATCGCTCCCGCCCGCAGCCGAGTCACCCGCCCCGCAGCTCGAGTCACCCCCCGCAGCTCGTGTCTCCCGCCCGCAGCCGCAATGGAGAAGGAACCATTAATCCCTTCTCCAAAGATCAAGAAGAAGAGGACTGCCACAACAAGGAAGGCATCTGCCTCTAAGACATTCACCTTCAATGAACCGATGAAGTGGAGCCGATATCCTCCGGTAAAAACAAAGAGAAGAATAAGACTTTCCAAGCTCTCCGAGCTTGAGAAGACAGCTGAGTCTGTCACTCAGCTGGAGAAGATACCCGAGACTGCTGGAGAAGTAGAGTCTCCAGAAGTGATCGATGAAACGGAGAAGTCTGCTGAGGCCGATCAGCAGAGGCAAGTCGAGACCCAGCTGTGAGACAGAACATTGAGAACAAGGAATGGCCGAGACAACCGAATCACCTGTGACAGGGTTGTTTCTCCACCGTAATGAGAGGCTACCGAGGTGTCGAGCAAATGAAGTCTCGCTACCCTTAATCCCGGAAATGAGGGCCAAAAGAAGAGAATGATGAAGATGATGTAATCATGTACTCTCCATTGTATCCAGACATCCAAAATTGTCTGTGAGAGTGGAGAAAATGGAAGCTGAGCCTATCCAGAGTACAGTTTGAAAGTCCAGAGTTCATTGCTGAGGAAGAAGAACTCTTCAGGTTTCTTGAGGTGGACACAGTCTTTGCAAGCCCTTGACGAGGATAATTGCATCATTATACTCGCAGATTTGAAAAGAAAATGAACGGGCTAGAGCATCCGAGGACGCATAGGCACGTGAGAAGGCCATCATCCGCCCTCTCACCGCACCACCGATCATACACACCCTCACCTTGACGCCCTATCGAAAGTGATGAGGATCTGGACCCTGTTGCGCCATTAAGAATTGCAAATGCAGAAGCAATTCAAGAATCCGTAATCCTTCATGAGCAAAGAATGATGGAGGGACCAGGAGAGTCCTCCAAATCACAAACCGGATATAGACCCTATGGGAGTGGTGCGCAAGATATTGCCACTATTGTCGCCGCCACCACTTCCCCACTCATTCGGAGGAAGGTGTTAAGGAACGCAATGAAACCCCGGGAGTGTGGGGACCCCACGAGCCAACCCCTAATGAAGGTGTCTTACCACCGCCCCAACGGCCGAATACTCGGTGGGAAAATGTACCGAGAGTCCGAGACGAGTGACCCCATTCCAAGTCACTCACCGGTGGTGTGCCACCGAGGGGAAACTCCTCCACCGCAGCAAGGTCGGAGGATGCCGCAACCGACTCCACAATGAATCTCGGAGGCGAAGTGGAGAAGGAACAACCACAGAATACTCGGTGAGTTGTCATCAACGAGGCTCGAGCAGTTGAGACTGCTCACTGAGGTGCCAACCAATCGCTCTGCGAGGCTAATGACGATGTTGATGCAAATGAGGCACGGGAAGGAACCGCCCGGGAGTTAACACTGGGCGATGAAAGTACAATCCATGGAGTTGAGACTCCAATGGATGCCACCTCAGAAGACCCCAAGATAGCTGACACTGTCGAAAGGGATGTCCAAGGCCTCGCTGCAGTTGAGACTGCAGGAGGTAATGAAGGCCAACGGGAGGTTGAGACTTCCCGGGGTAGAGAAACATAAGCACATAACATCCCTCCTACTATCATTGATCCATCAGAAAAGGAGATAAGTGCTCTTCACGATTCCCAGGATAATCCTGATGTAACCTTTCTGGGATCGGAAGGAGACGATGAAGCTGAGTCATCTCCCGTGACTGATCCAAAAGACTCAGCTGAGGATGTTCCAACCATGAGTAAGTCTGACCTCAAGACTACTCGCCAAACATTCAACTTTGATGATGAGCCACCCATGGAAATCTCATCATCGTCCGATGAGGCTTCTGATAAGGCCGAGGACCAGTCAACTCATTTGGAAAAACCAAATGAGACCGACAAAGTCGCTTGAGACAGTGAGGCTCAAACAAGCCGGGTCAATTTCACAACAGACACACACCAAGAGAGTCCATCGCGCAGCTCCCCCAAGCTGCAGCAGGTTCGACTCCACAGGGGACTTCACGAGCACCACTTATCATTGAACAGATTCCAGTTGCCCGTGATGATCCTTTTGTAGAATCGTTTCCCTTCTCTCTGGAGGTACCTGACCTCCCTGAAGAATCAGCTAAAGATCGTGAGCGCTTCCACGACTGATCCTGTTATTCCATCGACACCATTGTTCCAAATTATGACTTTGACGCTGGCCGTCACACAAAAACAGAGGTGACAAAATGAAGTTCGGGACGTGTTCAAAACCTTATTTGCCGAGATAGAAAAATGGAGAGGCACCAGGCCTCACCGACATGAGGCCGATAACAGGGACGCCAACCTTACTGCGATTTGAGAGGCATAATAGTCGGGATCCGGAGTGGTGGCAACAAAGAAAACAATGCGTGTGGAACAAGCTCGATATTTCAGACATTGTTCAACAAGTTGTTAGTCTGGCGAATGAGAATGCCGATGCAAAGACAAAATTGCTAGAGCACATTGAACAAATGCATGAATCTCATACTACGAGAGATAAAGTCTGCGTGAACATAATAAGAACGAGCTCCTACGCGTGGAAGAGAATATGGATCGAAAATTCGGTCCTCGGGGCCGAGATGAAGTTGGTAGCAAAGAATCCAACGCCACCCGCTCCGAGTTCCGTGCGGATACTCCGGCAGCAGATTCGGCGAAACTCCTCGCTATCGTGAGACTAGACTTCTTGCTTGATAGCTTGTTTCGAGGGTTCCTCTCTCCTTTGATGATGCCAAAAAGGGGAAGAGGAATACCTAAAAAGCGTGAAGGGATCCGGTCGAGAGAGAGAAAGCAATGTGAAGGAAAGACAGTGAGGAAGTAATAAGAGAGAAGAAAGGGAAGTCCGTTGAGGGGAAGGTTCGAAAGATGTGACCTTGATGATTGCTAAATCCCCTCAACAAGGTCTTGTCACACTGATATTATCAAAAACTCCCAATGACTCTGCCACTCCAACACTCTGTTGTACCTATGGCCGAAAAGAGAAAGCAACAAAAGCGAGGGATGAAGGAAGTGGAAGGAAGGATGGATGCCCGAATTATGGATATTCTAAAACAACATGGAGGCATTCCAAATGACATATAGACACCTATGCCATTTCGGATGCTCGGAACCGAGCCAAGATCGCTTGATGAATTCAAGACGCCGCATCCAAGGATACTTCGCAAATATGTCCACGGCTCAAGCCTGGGATTTGTATCTTGGGAAAAGGGTCTCACACTATGTGAAGAAGGCGACAGCGGCGACCATCGGTAGTCACTCGCTAGTCACTCACCGGGAAAAAGAAGACCCCAAGACAAAGACACGCCCGAGAGGAAGAGGAAGAAGCGGAGGTGGAGGAAGAGGTTTCACCTAGACCTCTGCCCAAAAATATTGTGTATATAGATCTAGGCAATAAAGGAGGGATCTATTGGGCGGATTTGACGAAGTAGCCAACCCGCAAGTGGCTAAGAACAATGTTGAGCATGTGAAGAGAATTGAAGAGGAAAATAAAAGACAAACTCAATGCTATGGGAGGAAAGACAAGAAAGATTGAGAAGAGATGAAGGCGCCCGAAGAGCGTATGAAAAGAAGAGAAGGCGTGAAGATGAGAAAAAGAGAAGAAGATCGAAGATGACAGAGTCAAAAAGATGAAAAAGAAGGAGGGGCGAAGGAGATGAAGTGTTGTTGTCCACCCCTTCGTGTATTTTATGTGTAAATACATTTTTATGTAAGTCTTCCTCAGACATTGAATAAAATTGTACAATTTCTATACTTGTGGAGATATAGAACAAAGATGATTACTTTAAAGTACATTTAAGCTCGATACATTTTCATTTGATTCAAGCTCGATACACTTTGTAAACAGCTATGTAAAGAACAAGAATGTTATGATCAATAAAAGATCGATTCTAATCATACATTCTGTGATTCTACATTTGCATGTATGTATCTTTGCTGTTTAATTATTGTTGTATGCTTTGAGTTTTGACATCATCAAAAAGGGGGAAATTGTTGGGAAATTATTTTGTAGATTTTGATGAATGCCATGCAAAACTTAGAATAGGAAGTTGGCACCCCATTTTTGTTGAAAATTGCATTGTAATAGATAGGGGTCGAAATGAGTTAAGTCGGCTATGCCTCGAACATGCAAGAAGACAACCGGAGACTAGAAGGAAGACTCTCTGTGAGGGCACTTGAGTATGGCAAAGAAGAGAAGATAGAACTCGATCAAGGTGCAATGCGGTGAGATGCGGTTGAGTGAAGTATCACCAAGTTAACTCAAGATAGCCAAGTCTCAAGTTGAAGTAATGTAAGAGTCATCCAATGATTGGAAGCGACTCAAGTCGCATGGGGAAGTCAAGAAAATGCAACAAGTCGAGATAATCGAAGAGATCCGTTGCCGTAAATCAAGAGAATTACTTAAACAAGTAATACTCCCATACTTTCTTTCTTGAAGTGCTCGGCCGAGAAGCGTGCAAAAGGAATAAACCAATGGGAAGCATCGCACCGTGTCGAACACCGAAAAGTCAAGAATCATTCATACAAGGAAATGGCAATTCCAAGGATCGCAACAAGACAAGCCAACGACCACAAGTGACTTTCAAAAAATAAGCCTCATCTCTTCAACGGGCGCATTTTTGAAAGATCACTATAAAAGGCCGAGGAATCACTCGAGAGAAGGTTACTCAACCAAAAACATTCAAGCAAACATTTGAAATGTAACCAAAAATATTCTCAAGTCATTCAAGATTAATCCTCAAGCCTATATTACGAAGGAAATCAATCCAACACTCACCGTGAAGGAAAGACAACTTCTATCGATTGAAGATGAACCATTTGAAGAATCAAGGGTCTACATTCCACGAAGGATTGTAGAAAGGTTCAAGGTCGAACCAAGCTTAAGCTATTTGGAGGGCTTCGTGATCAAATCCAAGGAACTTAAGCAAATGGGATGTAGTAGCAAGGCAAATGCCTGCGGAAGAAGTTCGAGTCGCACGAGAAGCTTTACCGTGTGACCAAGGCATCTCCGTGATCGAGTCCCAAAGGATCAAGTCACCGTGTGATCAAGACTTGTATCCTGGGTCGTTAACCACTCGTATATTGATCAATACTTAGTGGATTCCTACAGAGTTGGAGAAGAGAGGAGAGAAGAATTACCACATCTTCGAACCTCTATAAAAACTTATTGTGTCATTTACATTTCAGCACTTTAATTTTTGCATCTTATTTTTATATCTACTGATAAGTTAGCTATCCAATTGATAATCAACCAAGTTCAAGGGTGTTAAGTCTTCCGCTGAAAACAAATCACAATCGAGTTAAGTCCTTAGTCAAAATAGTTGAGTTATTCTATCAACAAAGTAGAATGAAATCAGTCAGTAGAGTGACTAACTCTCATTGATTAACTAACTTAGTTGTCCATCAAGGACACAAAAGAAGTATTAACTCTGAATATTTAAAAGGACTAATTTGAAAAGTTGGTAAGGTTTATTCAACTCCCCCTTCTAAACCTTACACTCACACTCCTTGGGACCTAATTAGATTTTTTATTTATGAAATATTTTTGCTTCCGCTACAATTGACTCAGTTTAATTTTATTTTATCCATGTTCCTTTTCATCGTTAAAATTAGGAGTATGCTTGTGTATTTTATAAAGGAAATTCTAGGGTGTTACAGGTGGTATCAGAGCGGGTCTACCTTTTTTACGAAAAGAGTCTACGTATCCACCACCGCTATGCCCCGCCAACTCCGAAGCCAAGGTATGAATTTCTTTAAAAGGATTTCGCTTTCTCCTGCTAATGTCATCGCTTATTGTTACTGCTATTGCCATTGCTACTGCTATTGTCAAATGCTATTGATAAAGTGTTTTAATACTGTTGTAATGAATTTTACAATTCCTATTGCAAAGAGAAAAATGAAAGAAATATGCTAAGTTTTGTTGGATGCATAGCACGATAGGATGCCATTGAACGATTGAGATATTATGTTAATTGTGAACTTTATGGACAATATAAAGAACATAGAGAATCTAATTATTTTTATACTATATAGAAGTCTCATATAAGGTATACAGCACGAAAGTCCGATATTGTTAGCGTTAATAGGAGAGCAAGGATAGAGAGATATGAACAATACCAATGGGAACCTAACCATAACCTTGGGGCGCATCTTAATGCAATGTTTGGATTATGGGTAGAGGCTAGATATGCCGGTCACTCGGTATCTGATCGACGGGGTATACTTAGATTTATTAATTCCTTATCGGAGTTACCCCTGCGAAGAGCAAGAGAGATATACAATCAAATGTTAGATGATGTCCAAGGAGTTCAGTCGAGGGTTAGCTATGAGAATTTCGTTTCGGTTTTCCGATAGTGGTGGTTGGACCATGTACAACTCACAATGGACATTTCTGACTTCTGGCCCGGAGAGCAAGACATACACGATGATGCCCCTCCACCCGATTCCAGTGATAATGAAGATCCAAAGGAAGACCCAGAGGAGGATCCAGAAGAAGATATTGAATAGCTAGCTTTTGTTTTATTTATTTTAATAGTTGATGCTTGGGATTTTATATTTTCCTTTCATTAGTATTTTGGTTTATGTTTTGATTTTCAAACTAGCAATTGTTTCTTCATTCATTGGATTCGTTGTAAAAAAAAATATTGAGATTAATGAATGATCTTTTTTTATTATTTGCCTTGAGTACTTGTTTATCATTTATGGTTAAATTTTTATATTGAGCTTAAAAATTTTCCAATTGGAAATTGACTTAATTTTATATTCATGATTATAGGATGAATCCTAGAGCCCCTAGAACCGGGACTGTCACAAATTCAACGCTAGAGAATTTGGGAGACGTAGTGGCGCGTCTGGCCACGGTCGTTGGGGGTCTAACTCAAGGGGGTGCTTTGGACCCATAGAACCAGCCGGCTCCGACAAATAACACTTCACATGTGGTGGAACAGTTTCGCCGCTATAGACCTCCGACTCTCATGGGACAGGAAGAGCCGCACACCGTGGAAGAATGGATAGCAGAATTAGAGGGCATATTTGAATTGATCGAGTGCACTGACGCACAAAGGGTGTCATGTGCGATTTATCAGCTCAAACAAGATGCACGGCATTGGTGGGATTCACACTGATGAACCATCACTGACCAGCAACGAGCTGATATGCAATAGATTGGTTTCAAGGAATTAGTCATGCAAAAATTTTTTCCGCAGTCCTACAGATATAAAAAGGAAAGAGAATTCCTAAACCTACAACAAGGGACAATGATGGTGCTCGAGTATGAGCGAAAGTTCAACCAGTAAGCAAGATATGTTATTCACTTGACGGACACAAACGGTGAGAAGGCTAAGAGATTTGTGTCTGGTTTACGCCCTGAGTTCGGTGGGGTAGTGAGCATACTGGGTCACGCATCATATTATGCGGTTGTGGAAGGAGCTCGAACGGTTGCCTCCAATATGAGATTGGAAGGAGGTAGTAAAAAGGCTTTTGAGGCTCCCGAAAATGGAAGGGTCCAAACATTGGGAAGTTTGTTAATAACAACAAACAACAAAGAGTCGGTGGTGCTCCTAATCAGCAAGGTCAGCAGACGAGGCCACAATGCCAGAATTGCGGGAAATATCATCATGGCGAGTGCCTGCTGGGAAAAGATGTTTGTTACCGATGGCATCAGCCAGGGCATCAGGGTTGGGACTATAAGAGATATTCCAATCAGCGTAGAGAAGAACAGAGGCCCACAGGAGGGAAATCCAGAATGTATGCCATGACCGAGCAGGATGCACAAGAGGAGCCTGAGACAATGACAGGTATGTTACGAGTTTTTAGTGTACCTGCTCTTGTACTTTTTGATACCGGTGCTACACATTCTTTCATATCTGCAAAATTCATTGAGGGATTAAATAATGTGATATGTGAGTCTGTGGAACCCTTAGGGGTCAGTATACCATCGTGTAAAATTATAGTGACTGATAATAGAGTAAACGGGGTATAACTAAACATAGAGGGAAGAACTCTAGAAGTGAACCCATACGTTATAAAGATAAAGGACTTTGACGTAATCCTAGGAATGGATTGGTTAAGTCAGAACCACACAAACATCCGATGTCACGAGAGGGAAATAGATTTCCATGTGCCAGGAAAAGAGAATTTCACTTTCCATGGGACTAGATCGGGTGTTTCGCCACGAGTTATATCAGCAATGATGGCTCAAAAGCTACCTTTAAAACCGTAGGCAAGTGCACCTATCATTTTATAGTATAGATTATTGAGTACCGAGTGTCATTCCCACGAGGATTGTAAGTACTAATAATTACCGTCTTTTTGTTATTTAATCTAACAAATTTCAGAGTTTTTGTTTGATGAAAAAGGAAATAAATTATAAATTGTAAAAATGAAGTAAAATTTGTAGAATAAGAAATCAAGAGATAGAAGTGTGTTTGAATGTAAATCCCTCTAGAATGTTTTTGTGATTTGACAAGTTAAAAATTCAACCATAAGCCCTTAAGCAAAAACCAACCTCTTTTAATAAAATCCCATGTCTTGTGGACCGTAGAAACTCCCAATTTAAGTTAAACCCTTTCTCAAGGCGAAAAACTTCTAATCTCAAGTTGATTAACTGAAATCTCTTTCTAGTTAAAACCCCCAAGACAGCATTATAACGATTTGTGAATTCTCATATTAGGTTTGACCCTAATCCAGAAGATTTATGTCGTCCTATATCTAGGATTGCATGCAACTCTTTTCACTTATATAGGTTCTATTTCACCATGAATCTCTCGATTTCCCGGATGAAAAATAAACTCCAAATCAATATTGCGCATATATCAATTCGAATGAAAGAAGCATAATATAAGTGAATCACACAAAATATGAAGATTTTATTAAAAACATACACACCTTAATCACAAATCCATTCTAGAGTTCATTACATTCAAACACTAGGAGTTTAGCTACACATGATTTTGACCAAAGAATAAATTACACAAGAAGATTTAAGTATTGTAGACATGGTGTACTTATCTTTCTCAAAATCTTAATGGACTTCTTTCTTGATTGATGATGTTGCTCCAAGCCTTCTTCTCCAATATTGCCCCAAGCTTTCTCCTCCAAGACCCCTTGATCCCAATTCTACTTAATGAAATGAATACAATGAATATTTTCTGAGTATCTAATGAATGAATCTCCCAATTTCAACCCTTGGCTTTTATAGGCAACCAATACATTGATAGTACTCTCTTTTATTAAACAATCACCCTCAATTTCCTTGTTGGTTGGTGAATTCTTGTATTCAAGTGATGAGGGAGGGGACATGGAGACATGTTTCAGCAAAATAGGGTGTTAAAAGTGTACAAAAGTGGCCAAAATGGGTTGGTTGGTGAGTTTTCCCCAAATTCCGCAAAGAAAAGTTGCAAAAAGAGGACCGGACACGCCAGTCGCCTTAACGGCCGGCCGTCTTTGTTTTATCACACAGGGGACTCGGGAGACATGGCCGTGCTTCCCAACACGGCCAGCCGTGTCTCACGACACGCCGTGTTGGGGAACATGGCCTGGCCATGTCGGAGAGGTGTTTTGTGCGAAAAAATCGAGTTTTAGCTCCGTGAACACGGCCGTGTTGCCCGACACCCCTGCCCGTGTTGGACCAAAAATGCCCCGAAATGACGCGTTTGGCTTGGAATTTCGAGCGTTTTTGCATCCTTAAACTCCCGATATGTTTTGACATGAATCCATGGTCCGAAATTCACCAAAATTAGCCCGAATGGTCAATCTACATCAATAAAAGCACCTCGAGTAATATGAACTATGTACAATCAAAAATTTACAAAACTAACAATAAAATAACTCGAATTCTACTCAAATATACACATAAAACGTGCATGAAAAGACCCTTATCAAACCACCTCCAACTTTGAACTTTGCTTGTCCTCAAGCAAAACATTAAATTAAAAAGAGGGATTCAATAAATCACAACACACAATTTTTTTTCTTTTTTTTTTTCAACACATTGAACACAAGCAATCAAGTTCTTAGCCTTCTCAACCCGAATTAACCATTCAAAAAAATATTGTTTTGCAAAGCAATCGATTAAGAAAAAGACCGTAATATCGGTAGGAATTATTGAGACTTGAAATCATCACTCCACAAATATTGATAGTTATGAACAACTTCAATTCAATAATGCTATGAAAATACAAGAATTCAATAGATCATTGTAGTTAGCCTACTAGTCATATAACCAAGCTTCTTGAACTTTATTGGAATGAGAAGTCAAGAGTATTCATTCTCCTTTTTTTTTTTTCTTTTTTTTTTTTTTTTGGACCTTTCGAGACATGCTTCCACTAGGTTTATATTTTGAATTTCTGTTCAAACACTCCTAGGGTGGTTTCCCATACTCATATTCGTGTCGCCGTTTTTACGTAAAGACAAACATGGGGCTCATGAATGCTCCTAGTTACTAAGCAACAACAAATAGAGGAGTATAACCTCGATTGGTCCGTTTTTTTCTTCTTTTTCATTTTTTTCTTTTTTTTTCATTTTTCTCTTTCTCTTTTTTTTTTATTCGTAAGCTTGGTTTAACAACTCGTTAACCACTACTAAATCACGAGTTCTCGAGGCGTTCATAGCGCTAGGTATCGTCGTATATGCCTTAACACATCAAGTATTTATGGTGTTAGAAATCTCATCAAAATTTTGCCTCGCATCCACGCCAATCTATCCTAGACAATCAATTGCTTCACATTGAAAACACAAATTAACAAGTTAATGTAGGTATAATTGGGCTAAGTTATTGACTAGCAAACATTCAATTTGGTAAAAAAAAAAATAAATAAAAATCACATCTCTCACAAACAAGCATACAAGCATTTCGAAAATGTTATTGTACCCACTCTCCAACTTTATGATTCACATTGTCCTCAATGTGAAAGAAAGAAATGGACAAACACACACAACACACTCAAAAAAAAAAAAAAAAGCAAAGAAACTAGAATGATATAAAAGAAGTGGAAAAAGAAAAATACGACCTTACTACAATAGTGGAATCGGTGTTGAGCGACCATTGGGTTGTTTTGGTATGGGACCTTCAACGACATCTTCATACCTAATTAAAGTTAAGCAACACACAACTCGAATACCGTGAAATCTCAAATATTCCCAATTAGGACAACCAAGAAGATGTTCAAGAGTTTTTTTTTTTGATTTGAAAATGACTCTAAGGACTTGTGATTATTTTGAAAGAAAATAAAATATAAAAAAATAAAAATGAATGAAAACAATTGCACACAAACATCGGGTTGCCTCCCGGGTAGCGCTTCTTTAAAGTCGTATAGCTGGACTAACTCACCTAAATGTGAAGATTAGTCGGGTGGAGCTTCAAACTTATGAAAATCCCTTTGGTGTTTAGGAGAACTACCCCCAACCTCAAGCTTCAAAATGTGCATTTCGACCTTTTCGGTCCCCTTTTTGGGCATAAGCTTCCAACATGGACTTTGAACAACACTTTTCTCCAAGACTTTCTCATCATGCAAAGGAATTGAATCGACAAAAGAACAAGTAGTATCCTTATCAACATGAATTTTAAAAATTACTTGTTCATCCCCTACTCTCAAAGTTAATTTTCCCTCATGCACATCAATGATAGATTTCGCCGTAGCCAAGAAAGGACGCCCAAGAATTAGAGGAACATTAATATCATCATGCATGTCAAGAATAACAAAATCAACTGGGAACATGAATTTATCAATCTTGACTAACACATCATTAATAATACCTCTAGGATGTTTAATCGATTTATCGGCTAATTGAATGTCCATCCTAATAGGTTTAGGTTCACCTAATCCCGCATGCTTGAATGTTTCATAAGACATCACATTGATACTAGCTCCCAAGTCGGCTAGTGCCCTATCAACAGGTAAACCATCAATTGTGCAAGGGATAATAAAACTTCCTGGATCATTAAATTTTTGTGATAGTTCATTAGAAGGACATTTATCATTCAATTGCACATTTGATAATTTGTTGAGCTTATTTTCACTAGGAATGATGTCATTAAGATCCCTAACATGCTTTGAAGGAGGGTCAACAAATGGAATATTGACATGTAATTGTTTGAAAGAATCAAGGTACTTACCAAATTTGTCCTCCCTTCTATCTTCTTAGACTCACGGTAAGGATCTTGGGTTTGTATTCGCAACCTCTTTTTTCATGAGATTTTCTTTGGGCATGTCATCCTCCACGTATTTCTGGCGGCATTGGCATAATCATGCTCATGTGGAAAACGATGGTGATTGCCTTTACGTGCTCCCCTCGGTTTGGCTCGGTATTACCCTAAAAACTACCTTGTGGCCTTTCGTAAATCATCTTCGCAACCGCCTATTTGGTTTTCCGGTTATGGATAGATGCCTCTTGATTTCTCAAGGATGTTTCCACCGGAATCGGGTATCTCTGTTGATTGCACAAACTTTGTTATAAGATCTTCCAAGTTAGGCTTACCTTGATTTGGGCCGAAATCCGGAGACGTGTGTAGATCGGGATTGGGATTAGGTCGTGGTTGGCCTTGATTTCCCAACCAAAATTAGGATGTTGTCGCCACCCAGGATTATATGTGTTCTTTGTAAGGATTACTTGGGTAATTTACTGCGCCCGATTCCCAACGTAATTAGCATGTTCAGCGTGAGGAATTGTATGTGGACAATCCCGATGATTATGCGATCCTCCGCAAGTTTCACAAGATAAAACATGCGGTGGTGGTGGTTTAGGAATTGCCAAATCATCAATCTTTTGGGTTAACGCTCGACCATGCGGCGGCGTAACTACCGCGATCTGCATTATACACACCAACGCACTGTTAGTTTTACCTCGTATGGATTGCCATTGGTAGCCGTTCATGGCCATTCCCTCGATCAAATCCTGGCGCTTCCGCGTTTTGTTATTAAGAGTTCCCGCCGCCGTGATCGATCATTTGTCTTGTTGCGAAAGTAGCCCATTATAAAATGTTTGGACTTGCATCCAAATAGGTAGGCCATGGTGTGGGCACTTTCGCAATAATTCCTTAAATCTCTCCCAAGTATCGTATAAAGTTTCATCGTGCATTGAGTAAATGAAGAGATTTCGTTCCTTAATCTTGCGGTCTTTGCCGGTGGAAAATACTTCAAAAGGAATTTTTCGCCATAATATTCCATGTTGTAATCGTTCCTTTTGGCAAATTATTTAACCACTTTGTTTTGCTCGTCCCCCAAGAGAGAGAATGGGAATAAGCGTGGCGGATGGCATCATCGGAGACCCGTTGATTTTGAAAGTGTCGCAAATTTCAAGAAAATTCGCGATGTGATTATTGGGATCTTCTTTATCCGGTAGACCGTCAAATTGGACAAGCTGTTGCACCATTTGAATAACGTTGGGTTTAATTTCAAAATTGTTGGCGGCAACAATGGGCCTTACGATGCTTGACGTCGTGCCATCCATGGATGGCTTGGCGTAATCGCATAGTTCTTTGTTCATCCGCCATGGCAAAATCTTTGATTTCGCTTATATCCTCCTCGTAGTCCAGATAATGCTTTCCTCCGTGTTACTCGGGCGATTTCACACTTCCCGCCTCGACGACGAGTAGGCATGCACGCGATAAATAAAGAGGATAAGTATAAACCAAGACTTACAAAGATAGATAAATAGAAAGATAATGGTAAAAAAGAATGATTAAATTAACAAAAATAAAGCGTTCTTAATATTACAATCCCCGGCAACGGCGCCAAAAACTTGATGGCTCAAAAGCTACCTTTAAAACCGTAGGCAAGTGCACCTATCGTTTTATAGTATAGATTATTGAGTACCGAGTGTCATTCCCACGAGGATTGTAAGTACTAATAATTACCGTCTTTTTGTTATTTAATCTAACAAATTTCAGAGTTTTTGTTTGATGAAAAAGGAAACAAATTATAAATTGTAAAAATGAAGTAAAATTTGTAGAATAAGAAATCAAGAGATAGAAGTGTGTTTGAATGTAAATCCCTCTAGAATGTTTTTGTGATTTGACAAGTTAAAAATTCAACCATAAGCCCTTAAGCAAAAACCAACCTCTTTTAATAAAATCCCATGTCTTGTGGACCGTAGAAACTCCCAATTTAAGTTAAACCCTTTCTCAGGCGAAAAACTTCTAATCTCAAGTTGATTAACTCGAAATCTCTTTCTAGTTAAAACCCCAAAGACAAAGATTATAACGATTTGTGAATTCCCATATTAGGTTTGACCCTAATCCGGAAGATTTATGTCGTCCCATATCTAGGATTGCATGCAACTCTTTTCACTTATATAGGTTCTATTTCACCATGAATCTCTCGATTTCCCGGATGAAAAATAAACTCCAAATCAATATTGCGCATATACCAATTCGAATGAAAGAAGCATAATATAAGTGAATCACACAAAATATGAAGATTTTATTAAAAACATACACACCTTAATCACAAATCCATTCTAGAGTTCATTACATTCAAACACTAGAGTTTAGCTACACATGATTTTGACCAAAGAATAAATTACACAAGAAGATTTAAGTATTGTAGACATGGTGTACTTATCTTTCTCAAAATCTTAATGGACTTCTTTTCTTGATTGATGATGTTGCTCCAAGCCTTCTTCTCCAATATTGCCCCAAGCTTTCTCCTCCAAGACCCTCGATCCCAATTCTACTTAATGAAATGAATACAATGAATATTTTACTGAGTATCTAATGAATGAATCTCCCAATTTCAACCCTTGGCTTTTATAGGCAACCAATACATTGATAGTACTCTCTTTTATTAAACAATCACCCTCAATTTCCTTGTTGGTTGGTGAATTCTTGTATTCAAGTGATGAGGAGGGGACATGGAGACATGTTTCAGCAAAATAGGGTGTTAAAAGTGTACAAAAGTGGCCAAAATGGGTTGGTTGGTGAGTTTTCCCAAATTCCGCAAAGAAAAGTTGCAAAAAGAGGACCCGACACGCCCGTGTCGCCCGAACGGCCGGGCCGTCTTTGTTTTATCACACAGGGACTCGGGAGACATGGCGTGCTTCCCAACACGGCCAGGCCGTGTCTCTGACACCGCGGCCGTGTTGGGAACACGGCCTGGCCGTGTCGGAGGCTGTTTGTGCGAAAAAAATCGAGTTTTTAGCTCCGTGAACACGGCCGTGTTGCCCGACACCCCTGCCCGTGTTGGACCAAAAATGCCCCGAAATGACGCGTTTGGCTTGGAATTTCGAGCGTTTTTGCATCCTTAAACTCCCCGATATGTTTTGACATGAATCCATGGTCCGAAATTCACCAAAATTAGCCCCGAATGGTCAATCTA
The DNA here is from genome assembly GCA_016081115.2 of Rehmannia glutinosa. Lineage (NCBI taxonomy): Eukaryota > Viridiplantae > Streptophyta > Magnoliopsida > Lamiales > Orobanchaceae > Rehmannia > Rehmannia glutinosa. The sequence goes on along the minus strand of JABTTQ020002028.1, from coordinate 200,870 downwards.
CATCAATAAAAGCACCTCGGAGTAATATGAACTATGTACAATCAAAAATTTACAAAACTAACAATAAAATAACTCGAATTCTACTCAAATATACACATAAAACGTGCATGAAAAGACCCTTATCAAGCAATGAAAGCCGTGAAGATGCTAAGGAAAGGAGAATGCCAAGCATTCTTGGTGAATGTAATGGCTACCCCGACTGAAGAGAGAACAATTGCTGATATCCCGATCACCCGAGAGTACCCTGATGTTTTTCCAGAGGATTTACCTGGAATGCCACCAGATCGACAAGTGGGAGTTCACGATTGATCTGGTACCGGGAGCAACACCAACGTCAAAGGCACCTTACAGAATGGCACCTAAAGAGTTGCAAGAACTGAAGGTGCAATTACAAGAGTTGCTGGATAAGGTTATGTGAGACCGAGCGTGTCCCCTTGGGGAGCTCTTGTGTTGTTTGTTAAGAAGAAAGATGGTATGATGAGGATGTGTATCGACTATCGAGAGTTGAACAACCTCACCATCAAGAACAAATACCCCTTACCCTGCATTGAGGATCTGTTTGATCAATTAAGAGGAGTTGGAGTTTTCTCGAAGATTGACCTGAGATCAGGGTATCACCAGCTGAAGATCAAAGGAGCGGATATACCCAAAACAGCGTTTAGGACCCATTATGGACATTACAAGTTTACTGTGATGCCATTTGGGTTGAGCAACGCACCAGCGGTCTTTATGGACTTGATGAATAGAGTGTTTCATCCTTACATAGATCAATTTGTCATTGTGTTCATCGATGATATCTTGATCTATTCAAAGGATAAACAACAGCACGAAGAACATTTGAGAATCGTGCTTGAGACACTTCACAAAGAGAAACTTTATGTGAATTTCAAGAAGTGTGAGTTTTGGCTGGAACGAGTGGTGTTCTTGGGTCATGTAGTCACCGCCCGAGGTGTTGAAGTGGATCTAGCCAAAGTGGAGGCCATAAATGAATGGAAAGCGCCATCGACCGTGAGTGAGGTACGCAGTTTCTTAGGACTTGCTGGATATTACAGACGGTTCATTGAGGGTTTTGCCAAGATTGTTGGACCAATGACTCGACTGATGAGAAAAGGAGAGAAATTCCAGTGGACTGAGAAATGCGAAACCAGTTTCCAAGAGTTGAAACAGAGATTGGTTACCGCACCGGTTTTGACGATACCTAATGGATCAGAAGGGTTCGTTATTTATAGTGATGCGTCAAAACAAGGTCTCGGATGTGTACTCATGCAATAGGGGAAAGTGATAGCTTATGCCTCGAGACAATTGAAGCAACATGAGCTTAATTATCCCACGCATGACTTGGAATTAGCAGCCGTAGTACACGCCCTAAAGATATGGCGTCATTACCTGTACGGAGGAAAATGTGATATCTATACGGATCACAAAAGTCTCAAGTACTTCTTCACGCAGAAAGAATTGAACATGAGACAACAAAGATGGTTGGAGTTAGTCAAAGATTATGATTGTACTATCCACTATCACCCAGGCAAAGCCAACGTAGTTGCTATTGCCTTGAGTCGGAAGAACAGTGGTGAACTGGCGAGCATGATCACGGAGCAAGAGCATTTGATCCAGGATTTCGTCAACATGAGAATCGATGTGGTAGTACCCCCAACAAACACCAAAGCTATCATATCTGCTATGGTGGCAAAGCCGACTTTGAGAAATCGGATCAAGGATGCACAAACGAAAGATAAGTTTTTGTGCAAAATGAGGGAGCGAGCTTTAGCTGGAAACATTAGAGGTTTCGCTGAAGCACCGGACGGCACACTTACTTTTGAAGGGAGAGTCCGTGTACCAAAAGACGATGATCTAAGAAAGGAGATCTTAGAAGAGTCTCATTGTACACCCTACACAGTACATCCGGGAGGTACGAAGATGTATCGTGACTTGAAGAATACTTTTTGGTGGAGAAACATGAAAGGCTCTATTGCATCGTTCGTGGAGAGGTGTTTGACTCGTCAACAAATCAAAGCCGAACACCAACGACCATCGGGATTGCTACAACCACTTGATGTCCCAGTGGAAGTGGGAACATGTTACAATGGATTTTGTGGGATCGTTTACCGAGGCCGAAAACGAGAGGAACGGCTATATGGGTTATCATGGATAGATTGACGAAGACGCACACTTTCTCGCGATTAAGATGACTTTCAAAGATGGAACAATTGGCTCATTATACATTGAGGAGATCGTGAGGCTACATGGGTGCGGTTTCGATTGTGTCCGGCAGCGACACACGGTTTACTTCAAATTTTGGAAGGGATTGCAAAGAGCAATGGGGGCGAGATTACAATTGATGCAAGCGTTTCATCCCCAAACAGATGGACAATCGGAGAGGACGATCCAGACGCTGGAGGACATGCTTAGAGCTTGCATGTTGGATTTCGGAGGAGGTTGGGAACTACACTTGACACTAATTGAATTTGCTTATAATAACAGTCATCAATCAACTATTGGGATGGCACCATACGAGGCATTATACGGGAGGAAGTATAGATCACCAATTCATTGGGATGAAGTTGGAGAGAAGAAAGTTTTGGGTCCGGATATTGTCAAAAGAACGATTGAAGCCGTGGAGAAGATAAGAGAAAGAATCAAGGTGGCGCAGGATCGACAAAAGTCTTATGCCGATCTAAAAAGGAAAGAGTTACAGTTTGTGGTAGGTGAGAAAGTTTTTCTGAGGGTATCGCTGATGAAGGGAATTTTCAAATTTGGTAAGAGAGGGAAGCTCAATCCGAGATATGTTGGACCGTACGAGGTTTTGGAGCAAGTGGGAAGAGTAGCATATAGATTGGCCTTGCCGCCAGCAATGTCGGGAATTCACAATGTTTTTCACGTATCTATGTTACGGAGGTACATGCCAGATCCCACTCATGTTGTTAATTATGAGACCATAGAATTGGATAAGCAGTTGTCATTCGAGGAGAAACCAGTGGCAGTACTAGATAGAAAGATGCACAAATTAAGAAATCGAGACTTGAGTTAACCAAAGTGCAATGGAGTGGCCATAGCCAAGAAAAGGCTACATGGGAACGTAAGGACGATATTTTAGCATCACATCTAGAGGTCCAATCTTTGTTAGGTACGTTTAATTTCGAGGACGAAATTATTTTTAAAGGGGATAGTATGTAATACCCGGAATTTTATTTTGGGCTTTTATTAAGAATTATGAATTTTTAGATTAGAATTAGTTTTATTTAGGGGCTAAATTATTTTTATAAATCCAAGCCCAATTATCCAGTCAAACGTTTAATTATTCCAATCTAAATTTTAAGCCCAACCCAATTTCAGGCAAAGCCTAAATCATTATAAGCCCAATCTAGCCCATTCACAAGTCATACTCCAAGTAGGATTCCAAATTTTCAGGTAACCGCGATTTCAATCTGCCAAAATATTCATCTATCAAGAATCCTAAATGATAAACATCAACCAGTTTTCATTATACTTGGACTCTTTTTAGATTAGGACTCTAACTATTATACAAACCATAACCCTAATCTAGTCTATAAAATAAATCAACAGTCTAACCAAAACCTACGTACTCTCCTACTGCAGAAAACAGGGTAAAATTTTCAATCCCCAATTCCATCTTCACGGTCACCCTCCAAAAATCCAGAAATCACGTCTCAAACCCCAAAAACTATCCAGTTGACGGGTAGCCATAAGCCTCACCATGACGCCGTCGCCGGAATACCGAAACACGTAACCCATCGAACACCTAAAAACCCAATTTGTTATTGCCCAAAATCCAAACCTACGAATTTGCCGAAAGGTCTCCGGTTCAGCCCAAAATCAACTATCCTCTGTCCAAAGCCACCGAAAATTGCCGCAGCCGCGCCGCCCATCGTATCTGCGCGCGATTTGTATCTGCGCGCGTAACAAATTGCCGCAGCCGCGCCGTCCAAAATCAACTACCCAATTTGTATCTGCGCGCGTCAGCTGTGTTTTAAAAAAAACAGAGATAAATAGAGACTGAGAAAGCGAGAGGGCCAGATGTTGTTGGGGGAGTTGATTTTAGATAGTTGAGGGAGATTGATTTTAGGAAAAGAAAAGAAAAAAAAAAGAGGGAGCGAGAAGGGTGGGTGTGGCCTGGTTCGAAAACTGAAGAAAGAAAGAAAGAAAAAGGGAGAAGAAAGAAAAGGAAAGAAAAGAGGTGGGGTTTGGTAGGCTGTTGACGGAAGAGAGAGAGAGGAAAAAGTAGGAAAAAAAAGGGAGGAAAAAGAAAAAGAAAAAGAAAACAAAGAAAAAGGAGAGAGAGAGAGAGAGAGAGAGAGAGAGAGAGAGAGAGAGAGAGAGAGAGAGGGGAGTAGGGTACGTATGGGATAGGAGGAAAAAAGGGAAAGGAGGATTTTGGATTGTGATCCCATAAACCAATGACAGAATTACCCTTTAGCCCCAAACCATTAAATTAGCCTTCTCAATTCCAATTTCTATTTTGATTCCAATTCAGCCCTAGATTCTATTGTTATATCCTATTAAGCCCATAAATTAGGATTTTTTTAGATTATTATTTTTAAGTTTAAGTTAGATTATTCGAGGATTTTGACTAGTATTATTTTCTATTGATTAGGCGATTTATCGGCGAGATTAGCGTCTTGCATCCAACACTTATAGGCTCTACTAAATTTATTGTCCTTGTTAAATGCTTAGATTATTTTACATGAATGTGTAGATATTCTTGTGAGCCTATTGAGCCAGGGGACTCAAGAGGTCCTGGTCGATGTATCCCTCGGTGGAACCCCTGCGATCTACCTATTGTCTATGTCTACGGTTTTTCAAAAGATCTATGATATGTCCTATTGGATTGTATTTGCATGCCTATGTGAGATATTTGTGTATTTAGCTTGGACAATTTATACTCCACTGAGTTGTGTCGCTCACCCCACATATAACAAACTTTTCAGGTGAAGGAGATGGCGCTGGCTAAGAGCGGTGGATATGACAAGGCCTATGAATTTATTTACAAATGTTTAGTTTATAAAAAAAAATATGTCGAACTATTTAATTCTTTTTAAGCTATTAGTTTGTATTTCCAATCTATTAGAAATTGATAGAATCAGACGATGGTTAGATTTTTTATTTATGAAATATTTTTGCTTCCGCTACAATTGACTCAGTTTAATCTTATTTTATCCATGTTCCTTTTCATCGTTAAAATTAGGAGTATGCTTGTGTATTTTATAAAGGAAATTCTAGGGTGTTACATGAGTACTTAATGAAAAACAGAATAGTATTACATAATTAAATAACAACTGGAAAGCACACATTTAAAACTGGAATAAGTAATTACAAGAGAATTGCGCAAACAACCGGAAAACTACACGATGAATCATGACATGAAGAAGATATTCCTTGCTCAATATTAGCTCCAAACCTAGATCGTGATGGTAAGTAGCGTAGAGGGTGAGCCGACAAGTTGCTTGAGCCTTGTATTTCTGGCTCAAAATTCTTAAATAGTGTTTCAAGATTCTTGCGTTTTTTAAAAATCTCTGGATTTTTTTTTGTAATTAGCCCGAACCTCGGTTTTTTTATTGTTATAATTATCCCTATTATTTAGATGTTGTTGTAGTTACTGTTACTCATAGTTGTATTGAATAAAGACATTGGAATAATGTGACTAATAGCTTTCCTTAAAAATAAATGAAAAATAAGGACTGAAGTATAATAAAAAAAATATATATATATTTGACATGGATACTTTTCTTAAACAATATAGCTTTTTTTTAAAAAAAACATAATCGCGCTTGCAATTTTTAAAAAGATTATCATTCCGTACTACACTTTTAAGAAACTAGAAGAGCACCAAGCCCTTCTTACACCAACTTTCAAGAGTACCAAAGTATTCAACACTTTGTCTAATCAACCAAGTGTGTTCTCACCAAAAGAACACTCAACAAATAAGTTTTGGTTTGGATAATTGATCGATCAAGATTACACCTCAAATGAATGTATACAACTTTGAAAGTGCAAGTTTAAATAAGAAAGAAAGTCTAATAAGTAAGATGTGAAAGCGTAGTGCTTAGGCTATTACAACAAGATATGAAAATGAAAGACTTAAGAAATTTGCTGAGATTTTCTTGTTATGTTGTAGAATTGTGTAGTATTGTTATATAGATCCTTCAATCTTCTTCATCTATTTGTAGAAGAGCTCCAAGATTTGAATTCCAATAAGGCTCCTCTTAATTGAATTTTGTCTACAAAAAGAAGACCAAGAGCCACATAACAAAGACAAAAAAATGATAAAGTTATAAAAGAGATATTCTTGTCTGGTGCAATGTTTAAAATCATCGATCTTGGCTAGAGACGCGGTAGTAGGGGCGAGGATTGCCATATTGTAAATTTTGAATTTCATAGAAACTATTACATTCAATTCATTATTAATTAAATATTTGCCAACTTTCTAAAATCTTATTGTTTTAATAAAAATTTGGACTCAATAATATGTACTGCTATATTTTATTTTGGAGATTTTATTAATGATGATTAAATAAAATAGATATAGAAACAAAGTCGAAGTGATGAAATAGTACGTGAAATTCCAATATTCTTATACACTTCATATCATGATCTATATCGTAAATTGCTAAATCGCAAGATGTGCACGCATTAAACAGTGCTACGATTGGGTCTACTGATGTACAATCAGAACCTCCCACGTAAAGAGAACAAGTATGTTTGACTCCCCAAATCTAATAATAGTTGACCTCTCCTCAAATCGAACTCACACAGATGTTATTCAGTATGAGTTCCCACCAAATCTTCATCAGCTCGCATATGCTTTGACCTCCACCCCACAAGAGACTTTAAGTCCCTTTTGGTGGCCAGGTGGGCTAAGCCCCCTGGTTTGTATAAACCTGTATGATTAAGGTTCTAGTAGAGCATCCACAAGAAGAAGATAATGTGAATTTGCATCTTTATTTGTATTGTATGTTTGTTTATATATATTTTGGACAAAATAGTTTGAAATTGAGTCAAACACGATGTAAAATGTTATAATTATGATTTAGTTTATTCAAACCGATCAATTGGATACTTAGTAATGAAACTCCTCTTCCAACTTATGTATTGTTATAAGTTTATTTCTCAACTTATACGTTGTAAGTCAATATTTAGAATCTAAAATACATTATACATTGTAAGTCAATATTTAGAATCTAAAATACAATAAATTTGTATATTATTAGTGGAGTATGATGAATTGTATATAATGATGTTCATCATCTTATTCATTGTAACATTAGAGTTATATTCTCCACATTATTGCAAGTCCCATTCTTAGAATGCAAAACATAGTATATTATTTTTAGAGCAAGTCTCTTGTGAGACCGTCTCACGGATCTAAATCCGTGAGACGGAGCTCCATCTCCAAGGCTTATCCAATAATACCCAAGAATAGGCGGTCCCACTCCAAGCATCCTCTGGAAGCTTCTAATTATCCATCACGCAGCTCGCATTCCATTACCGGCGATTCTAGCAGCTCACATTAATCATCGAACCCTCCAAATCAATTCGCATTAACATCGATTTTCGCAAAAGAGCTAAATACGTATTCACCAGTTATATTAATCTCAATTAAACAAGTCAAATGGGCAGTAATGCCACCCAGTGAGAATTAAAAATTACCTCTATTTTTTATTTTCTTCTAAGAGTGCCACATAGTTTTTTCTTAGCACATAGAAGGGTACAACCTCCATTGACTTTGAACCTCACCATTAAAGGGAAAATGCATCAATTTAGTAAATATAGCAAATAGTAGTAGTGTAATACCTTTAAAATAACGTATATTATATTTCAAGTAAAAAGTGACAGCTTTAAAGGAAATAGTGCATAACTTTAAAAAATATAGTAAGCAATTCTTTTACAATAAGAATTAATACTTTTTAAGTAAAAAATGATACTTTTCAAGTAAAGATTAATATTTCTAAGAGTAAAATGGTAAGTAATATTTTTTAAGTAAAAATATTACTTTTGGAGTAAAAAATAATAGCTTAAATTAAAAGTAATAGTTTAAATGAAATAGCATATTATACTAAAAGATGTAGTAAGTAATACTTTTATATAAAACGTAATACTTTCTACGAGTAATAAATGATACTTTTCAAGTGAAGATTAATACTTCTAAAGGAAAAGTAACAAGTAATATTTTTTAGTAAAAATATTTCTTTTAAAGTATAAAGTAATAGTTTTAAAGGAAATAACATATAATACTAAAAGATATAGTAAGTAATACTTTTATAATAAAAATAATATTTTTTGAATACTAAATAATACTTTTCGAATAAAGATTAATACTTCTCAAGGAAAAGTAACAAATAATATTTTTTAAGTAAAAAGTATTACTTTTAGAGTAAAAAGTAATAGTTTTAAGGAAAATAACATGTAATACTAAAAGATGTAGTTAATAATATTCTTACAATAAGAAGTAATACTTTTCGAGTAATAGATGATACTTTTCAGGTAAAGGTTAATACTTCTAAAGGACAAGTAACAAGTAGTATTTTTTAAGTAAAAAGTATTACTTTTAGAGTAAAAAGTATTAGTTTTAAAGGAAATAACATATAATACTAAAAAGATGTAGTAAGTAATACTTTTCGAGTAAAAAAAGATAATTCTCAAACAAGAAATAATACTTCTAAAATGATTATTGAGTAAAAATTTTTAAGTAAAAAGTATTAGTTTTCAAGTAAAAATACTATTTTAAAAGTAATAGTGTATAAGTTTATAAAGGATATAGTAAGTAATACTTGTTCAGTAAATTATAATATTTTTTGAATATAAATTAATACATTAATTTTATGAGTAAAAAGTCGTACTTCAGAAAAGGAATAGTAAGTAATAATTTAAGTACGTAAAATGTAACAATTTTAAATGATATAACAACTTTTAATGGAGATAGTAAATAGTTTTTAAAATTTTAAATTGTATATAGATGTTCATGATAAATTTGTAAAAGCCACTCTTTTTTAACAGTTATATTATTTTTGCATTCTACTTAAAGAATTATTTTCATCTTAATATGAGCCTTACCAGCATATACGCCACATGGCCGTTTATGGTTAAAGAAATTGAAAAAAAAAAAAAATAACAGAAATAAAGATAACCAAAATAGTAAATACTCTTTTTGTAGAAAGTGGACAATGTGCATGCCAAAATGTGCGCCAAGCTTCTTTCTATTTTTTTAAATTTCTTTTTATTAATTGTAACGCTTAATTTGAAATTAAAAGGGTGGTTGCTGCATTTTGAATCGGGTCTACAGGCTATGTGTCAAGTCATCGTTACATATCATTAACAAAATTTGCATCGCTTATGTTCTAAAATTGCCGCAATGGTGTTGGACGTAGATCTGTCTCACGGATTTAGATCCGTGAGATGGAATCACACAAGTTTTTGTATTATTTTTATAGTTAATATTAGTCGTTCAGATAATAATACAAATTAATTTGAATTTATTACAATTTAATCGACTATAGTCTTTTCAAAAAGACTAGAGTCGTTTTGGCAAAACGACTATAATCTTTTCATAAAGACTCAAAACATTTTACAAAAATGACTATAGTCTTGTAAAACAACTCCAGTTATTTTTGTAAATTTGCATATCTTTTCTGTATTATTAAATTTCTATAAATTTTTGGAATCAAGTCAGACATGACTTAAAATTTTATAATTATGATTTAGTTTTATTTATATAATGTTAGAAGTTTTATTATCGAACATTATTGTAAGTCGAATATTTAAAATCTAAAATACAAATACACTTGGATATTAGTAGAGTATGATAAATTGTATATAATGATGTTCATCATCATATTCATTGTAATGTTAGAGTTAGATTCTCCACATTATTATAATTCACATATTTAGAATGTAAAACATAGTATATTGTTTTTATAGTTAATATTATGTCGTTCAGATAATAATGCAAATTAGTTTGGATTTATCAATTTATGAAAACGACTACAGTTTTGTAAAACGACTCTTCGGCCTTGAAAGAGACAGGGATAGGAATAGTCGTTTTTGGCAGGACGATCAAGCTTTTTTCAAAAAGACTCAAGTCATTTTTTTAAAATGACTATAGTCTTGTAAAACAACTCTAGTTATTTTGTTAAATTGTGTACAATGATGTTCACTGATTGTAATGTAAAATACGGTATATTATTTTTATAATTAATAGTATGTCGTTCAGATAATAATGCAAATTGAATGGTCATGTTCATTCATTTATTCATTGTAATGTTAGAGTTTGATTCCCAACACATTATTGTAAATCGCATATTTATAATGTGAAATACGGTATATTATTTTTATAGTTGATAGTATGTCGTTCAGATAATAATGCAAATTAATTTGAACTAATTACATTATGAAAACGACTACAGTCTTATAAATCGTTTAGGAAGAATTACTATAATATTTTCAAAATGACTAGTTGTTTTACAAAAACGACCAGTCTTGTAAAACGACCTTATAAGATAATTATAGCCTATAGGTCAAAACAAATTTAAAAAAACGACTAGAGTTGTTTTTACTAAACTATAGTCGTTTTTTTAAAAAGACTGGTCAAAGGGTTGAATTCTAAAGGGTACAATTGGAAAATAAAAAATAAAAGAAAAAAAACTCTGTCTTGGGTCAAAAAAGGCTAAAACCCACCATTTCCTCAATATGATAAAACCACATTGAACAGGGATCTCAAATGGTTAAACTATCTACTCGGTGTTAGAACTGAGCACCAAGACCGTAGAAATTGAACTTAATAATCACAGAAATACACACGCACGATATATATAATATGCTTCAAATGAGATAAATTCATGCAATATCTCAAAATTTGTGCACTAATAAGAAGAGTTACGCTTTCATATCAACAATCATAAAAGTTCAATTTGCGCTTTCAAAACAAGAAGCACTTTATTCCATCTAGCAGGGCGTACTCAGAAAATCCAAACACAAGCATTCAAAACAAAGGCAGTATTATGAAAACAGAAACCACAGCAAACATAGCCAAACATTTAAGAAGCAAATATTCTTGACACATGGAAACAGAATTCTACCCCTCAGAAACAACCACCACGGAGACGAAGCACAAGGTGAAGAGTAGATTCCTTCTGGATATTATAATCCGCAAGAGTCCTCCCATCTTCGAGCTGCTTCCCGGCAAAGATGAGCCTCTGCTGATCCGGAGGGATCCCTTCCTTATCCTGAATTTTAGCCTTCACATTATCAATCGTATCAGAGCTCTCCACCTCCAAAGTTATCGTCTTCCCAGTCAAAGTCTTCACAAAAATCTGCATCCCACCTCTCAAACGCAACACCAGATGAAGGGTAGACTCTTTCTGAATATTGTAATCAGCAAGAGTCCGACCATCTTCGAGCTGCTTACCCGCGAAGATCAAACGCTGTTGGTCTGGAGGAATCCCTTCCTTATCCTGAATCTTAGCTTTAACATTGTCAATTGTGTCTGAGCTCTCAACTTCTAAAGTAATAGTCTTTCCAGTCAACGTTTTCACGAAAATCTGCATTCCACCCCTCAATCGCAGGACAAGATGAAGAGTCAGTCGATTCCTTTTGAATATTGTAATCTGCCAAGGTCCTCCCATCCTCAAGCTGTTTGCCAGCAAAGATCAATCTCTGCTGGTCTGGTGGAATACCCTCCTTGTCCTGAATTTTTGCCTTGACATTGTCAATGGTGTCTGAGCTTTCGACTTCCAAGGTAATGGTTTTACCAGTAAGGGTCTTTACAAAGATTTGCATCCCACCACGAAGCCTGAGGACAAGGTGAAGGGTAGACTCCTTTTGGATATTGTAATCCGCGAGGGTTCGGCCATCCTCAAGTTGCTTCCCGGCAAAAATCAATCGTTGCTGATCTGGAGGGATACCTTCCTTGTCCTGGATCTTCGCCTTGACATTGTCAATGGTATCTGAGCTTTCAACCTCTAGGGTGATGGTTTTTCCAGTGAGGGTTTTCACGAAAATTTGCATGCCACCACGCAGGCGGAGCACGAGATGAAGGGTGGACTCCTTTTGGATATTGTAATCTGCGAGAGTTCTGCCATCTTCGAGTTGTTTACCAGCAAAGATTAGCCTCTGCTGATCAGGTGGGATTCCTTCCTTATCTTGGATTTTAGCCTTGACATTGTCAATGGTGTCAGAACTCTCAACCTCGAGGGTTATAGTCTTGCCTGTTAGGGTCTTAACAAAGATCTGCATCTGAATTATATAAAATGGAAGAAGGATGTCAGCAATTACAACTTGTATGCAATATTCAATAGAATAAAAAGAGTTGACCAGAAAAGGCAATAATTCTAATGAAAATAAAGTTAAAAAACAAGCCAGGAAAATAGCAATATTTTTAAGGAAAATGAAGTTAAAAAAACAGGGCAGGAAAAGCAATAATAAGGAAAATAAAAGTTAAAAAACAATTTCCTTGACTCATGAGTTGCTTCAACCTTTTTGTCTTCACCTTCTAATGAAAAAAATTCAAATTCAAAGGAAAATACGGTGTCTACCAATTTATTTAAATCAGCGGGAAACAAAACCAAAACTCATATTCTACACGAAAACAAGAACCTTCATTTTCCAGAATCGTAATCGATAAGCAAGGGGAAACACGATCTAGTTCTTATTTCAGAAGACGAAGCGTATTCACTCCAACAAATTTTCACAATCAGATACATAATATAAAAACCGTAACTTCAATTTCAGTTCTAACTTTCTGATCCTGATCACCCCGGAAAGATAAACCCGACCTCACAAACAAATCGAACAAATTAAGAAACCCTAATATTTGATCAATAATCAAAATCCGGTTCATATGCGCACCATAAACCAAGATCCAATTCAATATCGCGTATTTCCAACTCCGATCTCTCCTATTAAACAGATACGACGGTGATCGCAGAAAAAATTGACCAATAAATCGCAGTATTGATCTAACCAATCAACTACACACAAAAAAAAAAAAAAAAAACTATACACTAGATCAATCAATCGAGATGAACTCAAATAACAGTAAGATGATTTACCTTGAAAGAGAGCTTTTGATGAATCGATAACTCCGAGAATATTGATGGGCAATAGAAGGGAAGATAGATCGATGGGATTGTGTGCTGTGAAAGGTGTGTGTTATATAGTGGGTTATTGGGTAATATAGTGGGTGAGCCGACTTCACGGACCGATATATCAGGCCTTGCTTTCGTAAGCAATGACGAAACCCTAAGCTTTGTTTGGTTATATTTTATAGTTTATACAAAATGTATAATAACACTATACTATTTATATTTACAACATATAAATTTAATTGCTTGGTCATAAAGAAAAAAATATGTATATAGCCATATTAAGGAGTAGTATTAAAATATGCACGAAGTTAGATGTGTCAGCACCAGAATCATTAAAAATCTCTTTTTAAAGGAGGAGTCCGGCTAGCTAGGGAGCGGAATATGCGAAAGATCTGTGTATCGAAACAGATAATATCACCTTATACTACAAGTTGAAGAACGGCACCGTGGACTTCTCTTATCTCCGCAATATTGTTGATGACATCCTTTCTATGCTTAATGATTTTGATTCTATTATCCCTAGCTTTGTAAGGCGTACCAGAAATACTCTTGCTCATTCGCTAGCAAAATTTGCTTTTAATTTCAATTGTAATGAGCCACATGTGGGTCCTATACCCGACCATATGGCAGACATGGTTCTTTCGGAGACGATCTCCTAGTTTATAATATTATTGATTTTTCTAAAAAAAACAGTTTTTTTCCTCCTTTTTCTTCCCTCATCCTTAGAGTTGTCAATTCCGACCAACCCTACCGGGTCGACCATCGATTTTTACCAGGTTGGGATGTAATATCCCAGACCCGAAAACAACAGGGCCAAAAGCCCGGCCCAATAGGCCCCAAAAACCGGATTGGCCCGGTCGACCCAGTATTTTTAGTGTATTTCACATGGGTTGGGAGGGTTGGGCTCTAAAATTTGCAGGCCCATCACTGTTTGGGCTGGTCTGGCCCGATTTTTCCTCTTGGCCCGGTCGGCCGGACCCGTTTGACACTTCTATTCATCCTCCTCTGGAGGAGGATAGGGAAAATAATTTTCAGTAATTTTCATTCTTTTAACTTAAATAAATTTGTCCTCAATAGGTGATTTTTTTTCTAGTTAATAAATGTGTCATATAGTGATATTTTGTTCAGAAGACATGATAAGCCATTAGCCGACAATGCGTGATAAAAATGGGATCATTTTTTGTACGTATTTTGTCCAGCGCCTCTGTTATAAAGTTTTGATTCTATGGATCAGTTAGATCTATGGTTTAGCTTTTTTGTTCTAGGCCCATATAAATTTATGATCGTGTAGTTATAATCGAACAAGTTTTTTTGATAAATGAATGATATCATTTGATTCTAAAAAAAATATGCACGAAGTCACCAACCTATTTTGTGCAACTAATTCGAGAATTTAATTTAATTTAATTTCCAATTATAGGAAAATATTTTCAATTTAAGGCGTCACCATGGACAAAACTAATTAATAAATTTATCTAGATTGTAAAAAATCAAAAGATTTATATTAAGAATAAGAAGTTTATTGGATTAGTTCGTGTAGTTTTGAGTTATACAATTTAAGGAGGGTGTCATCAACATAAAATTTGAAGCATATTTTGATTAATGGTATATTTCATATATTTATAGAGGATTCCATGGATTCCATTATGGATTCTCTCATATTCTAATGGAATTTTGTACCATGAAATTATGTAGATTTTAATAGATATTATTGGAATTTGTTGGATGTTATGAAAAATATAATTAATGATTTTTTATGAAACTAGTAGCATAACTTCATGATCATAAAAAAATAAAGTAAAAATACAAATTGACAAAGGAGGTCATTTACAAAATAATAATAATATGGTTTCATAAAATTTACAAAAATATAATTTAAAATTGTCAAAATATGAAATAGTTGCATAAACAACTATTGTTAAAATAAAAGGAAATTTCACTTTTGGTCCCATAAGAAACGGCTTCAAACACTTTTAGTCTCATGCAGTCATGCTTGCTCTTTTGGTCCAATAGATTTATTTAACACATTTAGTCCCATATGAATCAAAAGTTTGCAATTTTAGTCCTACAACTAACGGAAAACTTAATTGCCATTAATTCTATCCTTAATGGACCAAAAATACATTTATCCCAAACTTGGAAAAAAATGAAAAATCTGAAAAGCATTGACTAACAATTTAATAAAAAAAGTTATGAAAAAACCAAAATTATTCAAAAATCTAAAAATTAAAAAAATAAAAAATCTGATAATTTATTTTAAAAACTAAAAATCCTTTTTGTAATTTTGAAAATTATTTTAAAACAGTCTAGAAATTTACTAAAAATATTTCAGATTTTAATATCCCAATTTTCTTAAATAATTTATTTTTGTAAAAATTCTATAATTTTTTACGCTTTTTTGATTTTATGAAAATCAGATTTTTGGTAATGTTTTTCAAAATTCTTGAACATTATTCAATTTTTGATCCATTTTTCATATTTTTAGACAAAATTCGGTATTTTAAACAATTTTTCAGATTTTGAATATTTGAAATATTTTTCAGATTTTAACACAAGTTTTAGTTTTTTATACAAAAATTCATATTTTTAGAAAATCATTTAGTATTACAAAATACAACTTTTTGAAAATAATTTCGAGTATTTTTATTTTGTAATTTTAAAATATTTTGACTAAAATTCAGGTGTTTAGAAAAAAGTGTATAGTTTTATTTTTTTTAACAATTTTCATTTTTTTTTGTAATTTTGGGATTTTAGAATAACTTCGAATATTATTTGTTTTCAGATTTTAAAATAAATTGTCGTGTATTTTATATTTTAATTTTTAGATTTTAAAATAATTTTGTGGATTCTTTATAACTTCTTAATAAATTGCAAACAATTTAAAATTTTATTGAAATGATTTTCAAATTATTAGATAATGTTTTAGATTTTTCAAATAGTTATTTTCTTTTTTTTAATTAAGTTTTGGATAAATGCACTTTTGGTCCCGTAAGAATAATATTAATGGTCGAGTTAAGTTTCCGTTAGTTTTGCAACTAAAATTGCAATCTTTGGAATCGTATGAGACTAAATGTGCTAAACAAAATCAGTTGGGATAAAAAAGCAAATTGCGTAGGATTAAAAGTGTTTGACTCCTTTTCTTATGGGACCAAAAGTGCAATTTCCTCGTTAAAATAATTATTCAACCAACAACAAAAAACATTGATGACCAATATTTTACATATTAATTATAATTCACATTTTTAACATAAAAATAATGCATCTATCAACATAAATTAACAAAAAATTATCAACGAATGATTCTCAGCAAAGTATTATTATGACAATAATTTTTCAACTAATTGTTTTTATAAAATCAAATATGTTAGCAATCGAAACAAGGGGACAAACAACTTTATAGTAATTATTTACAAAATTGAGGTAGAACTTGCCTTGAAATATTGATATTAGATGATGATGCGTGGAATAAGTACAAGAGAGAGAAAAATATATATTTTTTTTTACCAAAGACAATTATTAGTATTAATATAGGAATAAAAACAAATTTCGAATTCTAAGGGGAGGTGTGAATTTATCCTTCATAGATATAGTTTTTTATTCTACCAAAATGAAATAAATCCATGGAATTCATTCATTGAATGTTTGAAGATGCTGGATTTTCATGGAATACATTAAAATCCAAGTTGATGACCTCAATATTTAATGGATTCTATAAAAAGCCAAATTGATGACATCTGTAATGTTATGGAATTCAAATTCCATTAAATTTTATGGTTCGGAACACTCCGATAAGTTTTGTAAATCATTGTACTCATGGACAGAGCATGAGGACATGGGGCACTGAGCTCTCCCTTGAATTTTGAAAAAAAAAAACCAACAATGGTTTGGTCACCTTATAACCTTAAAAAAGATACAGAAAACATGAAAAATAATTGTTGTTAAACACGAGAGTCTTCGGGAGTGATTGATTAACCTTTCGTTCTGCTCTTTTTTACTTTTAGAGAGAATAATAGTGTGAAAAAAATTATTTTTAGAAAATGAGAATTGATTTTGGGAGTGTGATTGGATATAAGATGAAAATGTGATGATGATAGATGATATGATAGTTTTTTTAGTATAACAGTGATTAGATGTGATTGATGATTTGAAAAATAAGAGAGAGTAAATAGTGTATTTGTGATCTGATTGTACAATAATGATAGTTGATGTGATATTTTTTTGTTAAAATTATAAATGGATGTGATTGATATTTTTATAAATGAGAAAAGTGAATAGTATATATTTTGAAAATTTTCACAAGCAATCACATATTCATGCAAAATTTTGTCTAAAAAGTGGAAGGAGTGAAATTTTTTTCACAAGCAAGTACTCCCTTCAATTTCTCCATTCTTCTTTTCCACTTCTCATTTGTAATCTTGAAAAAAAAAAAAGGCTTCATAATTGTTTGCCCTATCTTAAAGTTTTATACATTTTTTTTTGTTTCACTATAAACTTGAGCTCGAATTTGACATTATTCTCTTGTGCCTTATTGTCTCTATTTGTCTCTTTTGGAATTAGGGTTCAACATCGATGCGTAGACTCGAAAGAATGACTAGTTTTCATTATTATCGAGTTGAACTATTTTATTATGTTATTGACTAATTTTTATCATGATCAATGTTCTCATTCAATATAATTCAAGTTTATATAATGCACTCTCCTAGAAATAATTATACAAATTAAGACTTGTTGTCCCTCTTTTAGTCTCGTCTTTGGTAGGTTCGGTAATGGACCAATGTCTAACTAGGGAAATATACTTGGGCAAACTTTCCTGTTTTGAGTTACAATTTATTAAATATAAAAGTAGATAATAACTTATAAGATGTTACGGAGAGCTTATAAGCTTAGAGAATACCCTATTTATATTGGCATTTCGGATAGTGTATTAGTGTGTGGGCTAATCTATATAATCCTAGAAAATATCCTGATCCGTGGGCTGTTGGCCGTTGGGTTGATGATCTCTAACTTCAGAGTTTGCATCAATTAGACATCCCGCTAAATATGATACATAATTTGGTCGAAACCCTTGAGTACTTACTCAGTTACTTGTCTATAGAATGTTGATAATAGGGCTACACAAGAGGTACCTCGGGCTTTGTGCGGGGATGACAACAGGGAGAGTACATTTCCATTTAAGGGTATTCAAGCCGGAACTCTATAATATTTATAGTTTATTTCGTACCCATTTCAGATCCAATTAAGAAACTACATATATTATCCCTATTCATCCCAAATCTATTTGATGATACCCGCATACTACCATACCCGCCCAAAATCAGTTTATTTTATATAAAAAATTATAGTTATATGAATATTTAAATAGGTACCTTAGCAAAAACTAATTATTAATATTATATACGAAAATGTCTAATACGTTAAATTCTTAATAAATATAACAATTTACTACTTCAATTTTGAAAGTCACTACGAGTTACAAAGAGGTAAACGACAAGTTGCTTGAGCCTTGTATTTCTGGCTCCAATTTCTTAAATAGTGTTTCAAGATTCTTGCGTTTTTTAAAAATCTCTGGATTTTTTTTGTAATTAGCTCGAACCTCGGTTTTTTTTTATTGTTATAATTATCCCTATTATTTAGATGTTGTTGTAGTTACTGTTACTCATAGTTGAATTGAATAAAGACATTGGAATAATGTGACTAATAGCTTTCCTTAAAATAAATGAAAAATAAGGACTACAATAAAAAAATATATAGTTGACATGGATACTTTTCTTAAACAATATAGCCTTTTTTTTTAAGAAAAAACATAATCGCGCTTGCAATTTTTAAAAAGATTATCGGTTCGTACTACACTTTTAAGAAACTAGAAGAGCATCACGCTCTTCTTACACCAACTTTCAAGAGTACCAAACTATTCAACATCTTGTCTAATCAACCAAGTGTGTTCTCACCAAAAAACACTTAACAAATAGGTATTGGTTTGGATGATTTTGATCAATCAAGATTACACCTCAAATGAATGTATACAACTTTGAAAGTGCAAGTTTAAATAAGAAAGAAAGTCTAATAAGTAAGATGTGAAAGTGTAGTGCATAAGCTATTACAACAAGATATGAAAATGAAAAGCTTAAGAAATTTGCTGAGATTTTCTTGTTGTGTTGTAGAATTGTGTAGTATTGTTATATTAATCTTTCAATCTTCTTCATCTATTTGTAGAGGAGCTCCATGATTTGAATTCCAATATAGGCTCCTCTTATTTGAATTTTGTCTACAAAAAGAAGACCAAAAGACCCACATAACAAAGACAAAAAAAAATGATAAAGTTATAAAAGAGATAATCTTGTCTGGTGCAATGTTTAAAATCATCTGATCTTGGCTAGGGCGACCGATTGCCATATTGTAAAATTTGAATTTCATATAAAGAAAGTGCGATCAGACACATGTTGCTCCATAGGGGAACCGGACGCCCTGCAGGGTGACTTGTGCCTAGGAGATAAAGTTTGTGGGAGCTTTCTCAGGTACCGATCACCTATGGTGGTGATGTGTGTAAAATATACGTGCATTTTAGGCTTAAAATGATATATATTTAATGCATTTGCAGACATATTTACTATGTTTTTACTTGGTTTCTGTAAAAGGGCATGATACCGCGTATTCTTGTGATTTTTGCAGGAAACGGAGCTTAAAATGAAGAAATATCAGTTGGAATGCCCGAATGAGATTGATGAATGCGGAGAGAAAATCAAAACGACGAAGAAAATGGACAAAAATACTTCACATGATTGGATCGTATGGTGTCCCACGGCCGTGTGGAAATACCGGTGTGAAACCATAACCGTGTGAAGAAGGGCAAACCAGAGGACAGAACATGCCCACACGACCGGACCGTGTGGGAAAGGATATCGCACCGCACCACCGGACCGTGTGAGCTCACATGGGCATATGAAGAAGGGCTGAAGGACACACCACACGACCAGGCCGTGTGGGACTCTGTCTCGATGCGTTTTTTAGAGTTTTCTTCCCGTTCAAACTCTACAAGTGATCTCTCCAAGCATCTATAAAAGGGACCCAAGGTTTGCATGAAATAATATCACTTCATACAGAGAAAACGCATCAAAATAACACAGGAACGCAAGAATCGAGGATCTTCTGAGCGAAGAAGGCTAGGTCGCGAAGAACATCACAACGCTTTCGCATCTACGAGAGCACAGAGCTTCAAAGGTTTAGGAGGGAAATCCATCCTGTCAAGAAGGGATTTTCTTTCTATGTCTAAGGTCTCTTGTCTGTGCTTAAACGATGTCATAATATTGATTCAAATTTGTCTATGAGTTTGTAATCAATGTTTGGCATATCTTTCGGATCTTAGGGGCATAATCGAAACTGTAGATTCATGTTAAATATGATTATTTATTTTCTTAATTAATTCATGCTTTCTATTTTATGAATTTGAGTACTTATTTATAATTGCTTTGATTTGTCGGGAATAATTTGCATGTCATACTTGTTAGTCCATAATCCAGGAGGTGAATTCTAACGAGACGAAAATCGAATTCAGACATAAACAGGGTAATGTATCAGGAGACTACTTTTGTTTGTGGGGAGTATTTAAATTCAAAGATCTTTTGAGAGTTAGTAATAGTTGTGATGGATCGGGAGACCTCAATTATTATTAATCTACTATTTATGCACCACCCGGGATGGGGAATAATATAGGCTAAATGTTTCGAATATCAATCCTTGAGGAATACGACCTTGCTTGCCATTATTCTATAAACTACACTGTACATTTGCAGTTGTAAGAACCAAAATATTTTTGGCGAATAAGTTTTTAGCGCCGTTGTCAGGGATTGATTAGATTCTACTTAGATATAGTAATAAGTAGTTCAATCTTAATTGAAGGATATTTTTATTTTTTTTTCAAGTTTTTCAAATTTTTCAAAATTATTTTTATTTTTTTATTTGGTTCTAACATTGTTTTTTATTAAGTGTAGATAGTGCATGATCACGCGTTCAAGATCGACCCAGCCAATACCCATTGATTTGGAAATCGAAAAGACAGCAAAGCAACTAAGGAAAGAGCCAAGGCAATGGAGGATGGGACAAATCCGAACGCAGTGGAGAACAGAAATAATGAGGAGCACCCACCAGCGGCCGGTGTCCAAGACCGAATTTTGGAAAGGCCCGTGAGAAGGGCAGTTAGGGACTACTTCCAGCCGGAGGTAATTCAGACCTATGGGGGTGTGTCTCGTCTGCCGATCAATGCAAATAATTTTGAACTAAAACCAACATTGATCTAGATGGTATCACAAAATTAGTTTAGGGGTAGAGTCGTTGAGGATCCAAACGCGCATCTGGCACACTTTTTAGAAATTTGTGATACTGTTAAAATGAATGATGTTTCTGAGGATACCGTTCGATGCCGCCTTTTCGCATTCTCTCTACGCGATAAGGTTAAGGGATGGTTATGCTCTCTAA
Source organism: Rehmannia glutinosa (assembly GCA_016081115.2). Taxonomy (NCBI): domain Eukaryota; kingdom Viridiplantae; phylum Streptophyta; class Magnoliopsida; order Lamiales; family Orobanchaceae; genus Rehmannia; species Rehmannia glutinosa. The sequence continues at coordinate 179,301 of JABTTQ020002028.1, read as the reverse complement.
CATTACCAACAACAAATTAGGCATAACTAAATCAGCGGTTTCTAGCTAAATACTTTCCCCCCAGTAAGACACTGCAACTGAAATCTGAGATCGCCCAGTTTAGGCAATTAGATGTTGAGACACTATATGAAGCATGGGATAGATTCAGGGAATTGCTAAGAAAGTGCCCTCAACACAGATGTCCCGACTACCAATATGTATAGTACTGCTATAATAGTTTGAGTGGCAACACAAGAACAATAATAGATGTTGCATCTGGGGGTGCACTACTAGGGAAATATCCTAAGGAGGCACTAGACTTGTTAGAGGAGATGGCGAATAATAGTTACCAATGGCCATTCGAGAGGTCTACTATCCGCCGAGTGGCAGAAGTTCAGGATGAGAAGGTCGCCATGCTCACAGAACAGATATCTGTGCTGAATATGAAACTAGACGCGATGCAACAAGTGACTCCAACAGATCCTGCTATTGTTGAAGAAGAATCAAATTTTGTGGGGCAACAAAGGAACTTCAACAACAATTATAGAAATAATCAGATACTCAACTACTACCATCCAGGGTTGCGAAACCATGAAAACAATCTCTTATGTTAACAATAAAAATATTTTGCTACCACCTCAGGGATATAACGTGGGTAATCAAGGGAGAGCGGAGTCAAGTGAAAAGAAAGCATCTGTTGAAGAGATGATATCCTCGTTTATCGGAGAAACAAGGGCGAGACTGAACAAAGATGAAGCAAAGATAGACATGATAGTAGAACAGGTCACTCAGCTGAACACGAACGTAAACGCAAGACTGGAATCTCTGGAAACACAAGTGTCCCAGATCGCAACTGTTGTGGGAGGCCAACATAAAAAAGGCAAAATCCCAAGCGATACTGAGCTGAATCCACAAGAGCAATGCAACGCCATTCGTTTGACGGATGGCATTGAGGATTCACAGATTTCAAATGACACGGTTTAGCAAAAGTGATTAGAAATCTGAAGTCTGGCTGAAGACGTAAAACCTAGAGCTGTATGGGAGGCAACCCAATTTATTTCCTATTTCCGTTCATTTTTTTTATCGCCTTCAATTTTAATTTTTATTTTTTGCTATTAACTTAATTTTTAGTTTTGTTTAGCTTTCTTAAGTTATTGTGTAGGAGGCGTCACGATAAACTTCCGGTTATAAAAAAAAGTACGGAATCAATCCCACACGGGGGTGTGAAATCACACGACCTGGCCGTGCGAGAGGGTGAACTGCCCAGCACCACACCCGGGCCGTATGACCATCACACAGCCGTGTGACAAAGGGCCAGCAATATGTAAGCGCAGGCAGCAACGAGCAGGATCACACGGCCAACCTAGTACCTCACACGACCGTGTGGCCCAGCGAACAAAAGTTAGGCATATTACAAACACCCCTATTTTTACCCCAAAATCTCACTTTTTCTCCCACTTTCTCCTACACAAACACTAACCCACGAAAGTTCTCTCCCTAAATTCCCAAACTACTCTCCAAATCTCTCCAAATTCACCACAAATCTCAAAAACACAAATCATTCATCCTCTCAAGAAACCCACCACCAAGTACCTTCAAATTTCCAACTTCTCCAAGTTCTACATCAAATTTGGGGGAACTCCAAAACCCCAAAATTTCAGATTTTTTTCTTTAAAATCATTAAATTCATGGTTTCTAGAGATGAAAAAGGAACTAGGAGAAATACGAGAAGAAGGAGAGAGCCGACTCCGGAGCCCGAACCTGAGCTTCAACCAATTTTTGACCCCGAGGAGCCCGAAGCTTCGACTGTAATCTTGCCAAATGAAACACACCGGGCTAGATGGACGATACTCTACTTTCGTCCATAGATTAATACAAGGTATCCCAATGAACCTACTCTTACGAATTTAGGTTTATTGGAAGATTTTCGTATTCAATATTTTCTTATTCACAGTTGTATTAAGTGTTTTTCTTATTAATCCCCATTTGCAGAGACTGAGTGAGCTGCAAAAATAAAGACAAAAGGCAAACAAGTATCCCCATCAAGCCAGATTGGAATAAGACTTGGTAAGCATTTATTTAATTGTCATATTCAGTTTATTCAATATTCTCATTAAGTTTTTTGAATCTGCAAAAGCTTATATCTATTTCTGTAGGCTATTGCACATATTTAATCATTTCTTATTACTTGTAGGAAAGTGAATTATATGATGATGAAGGTATAAATAGAGTTGTCCTTTGGACGATGAGTAGATGCAACAAGAACGGGGAATTTGAAGGCGAGGAATTGCAAGAAACAGTGAAAAAAATAGTAAGCAAACACATATTTCGATTATGACTTCTTTATTAATATGAATATGATAGGATGATCTCATAGCGCAAAACGAAGGAGGGAAATCTTGCTTTTAAGAAACCAAAGGAAGATCTCCTCACCGCGGCACTAAATTCTGAAGAACATTCCGGACGTGTGAGGGGAATTGGAGGAAGCGTCACACCGTCTGTTTACTTTGGTGTTTCTAGAGGCAAGAAGGTAGTGGACCATGATCTTTATATTACACGACAGAAAGAGTTGATAGAGACATGAAAAAAAGTTTCTGAATGTGAATCAAGACTACAAAAAGTGGAAGCATTGTTGTACAGTGGGCATAAAAAAAGTAAACATTGAGCACAAGGAGAAAACTAGTTGCACAGTGAAATCTGAGTGTGATGTCGTCAAAGATGAACTTGAATGTGAGAAGAGTATTTCGAATGATGAGAAGTTATATGACCATGTCATCGACAAGAAGATCCTCGAGTTAAAGATGAATATAACACATTTATTGGTTTTAATGAGTCTTAAATAGGCTTTCTGAACTTCTCCTTTTATCTTACATACTCAGCAGGGAAAAGCAGTTGCATTGTCATTGGAATCGAAGAATGATATTTCAGCATATGGGACAATTATATCTGCCAATTGACCTTGACAGTTTCTTGGTGGAATTCCAATGCCCACCAATTGCATGTGTGTCTCGATTGACCACGCAATGGATGAAAATGCCTTGTTACCTATGCAAATCCTAGGTACTTGTGATAGTATCGGCGATGCAGTTGGCAGCCATGTAGCTTGGCCAGTGCATTTGATTCATATGCAAGATGAGGTAAATGTGACATTATATATCTGTTTAAATTATCAAATTTTTGACATTCCTAATATTTTCTAAATTAATTGTACTTTCAATTATTAGGAGCCTATTAAGAAGAACAAAGTTGACAAAAAACTGGAAAAAAAAAGATCAAGTTCTTGATTTCATGAATATGCCAAAAAATGTTTGCTATATTGTCTGGTTATTCTAAAGGAGCTCTTACCCATGGGCGTGGTCTGATGAAAGAGTTAGAAAATGATGTGTTTGGTCATAGTTGCAGACTATATGTCTTCCCGGACGACATTACTCCATTATATTGTCTGTTTTTTTCCAATCAACTAGCACTGACACATTTTATTTTATTTTTCCTTTTGGCATGTATATATATAAATTGTTAAAGGAAGAAAACAAACTCCATGATTACAAATTTGTGAATCCAAGTGGAGTAGCACATGTGGCATTGACAGATACATCACGGCACCAGGAGACTTTGGACCAAAGGGCACATTTTTTAACAAACAGAATGCTTGATACCTCACCAAAATAAGTTTTAATAGTGCCATGTAACGTGGGGTGAGTAACCTTTAAATTATGTCTATTGAAAACTTGTTAGTTAGTGCTTTGTTGAATTATGAAAATTAATCTGAAAATTGAATCTGAAAATTGAATCATGTATATTGAAAATTACTTTGTGTTGTGTGTATATCAGGTGAAGTCCCTTTATATAGCCTAAATATATATAAAAAGAACTATTCACATATTCATGAAATCTTTTTAGGATTGCAGTCATGCTGCAGGTCTATTGTTTTTCTACAAAAAAATGTTGCACCAGATTTATGGGCTTCTTTTTGTGTTTAGGGCAGTTTTTATTGATATTTACCTATGTATTGGAGCCCTAACTGATTTTTAAATCTGACTTTTCATATTTCTATAGGCCTAATAAATGGATTACATGGGAGACATTAAAGTTTGCTTGGGTAAAATAAAGTTCATGCCCCAAGGTGTATTTTTTTTCAGTAGAAGCGCACACCTACAAAAAATAACAATTAAATACGCCTTAGCTCCTTATACATGCGCCTCGATTTGAGGTGCGCCTTGAGGCCTACGCCTCGTACGATTTTCAAAACCATAATTGCAATAAGAATTTTTCTGCCTTTTTTCGCAATGCTTTTAATAATTATATTTGTTGTTCATAAATAAAGAAGGTAGACAGAATAATATATGTGTTGTTCACAATGAACATTGGATTCTGACGTTGATAGACCCCTACAATGACGTTGATAGGTATTTATTTTCTCGCTATCATATATAATTTGTATGCAGGGCCTTCGCCTTGTTTAATTCGGATAAGGGACGGAGAGAAAGGAAACTTCCTCTATGGGAAATTGTCAAGGTATGTCATATACATTAATTATCATCTGTATTGCTTGTATTTGGATCAATAACTATCAAATATTTTTTAACATAGGCACCTCGACAACCGGATGAGAAACAATGTGGCTTTTATGTCATGCAGTTCATAAGAGACATAATATTTCAAAAAATTGTAACCATTGGCAAGTCTTCGCTACGATCATTGGTAATAAAAACCTTACTTTTGTATCGCATGTTTCAAATAGCTTGAGATGATCTATCACTTGATTTTTATTGACAATATCCACTGTTTTGTTAATAGCAATCAAAGGGTGAGTATTCCGCCGACGAAATCGATGAAGTGCGTAATGAGTGGGCGGAATGCTTGCTAGGATTATGTTTTGGTTAGTATTGCCTCTAGTATTGTTGAATACTTAAAATTGTTAGGTAGATTTATTTCGAGTATTTTATTATGTATGTCTTTAAAATTTGAATTACTTTCTGCTTTTGAGTTATAATTTTTTAATTGTATTGTGCAGGTGATCAGAAGGTATAGTTGTTAGTCGTACATTTTGTACTCCTGGATGATTCAGCTCATTTATTTTTTGCATGAAGGCGGAGAAATTAGCAAATTTGAAGTCTTTTGACGCCTTCTTTAAAATATTGGGAAACTGGATATTATTAGACTCTTTTGAAATTGGTATATTTATGTGCGTATTGTATGTATTGATCATGTGCTTATTCGGACTTGATGTTGGTATATTAACCCTTTTGAAGTTGTGTAGTTTAGTATGCGTTGTTTGGGCTTGTTGATACTAGTGTTATCCTTTTGGAAACTATTTTGATGTAGATTGGATGAATTAGCATTAGTGATATGTTGTTTCTCGCTTTGATATTTGATGGTGGATGGTTGTTACTTGCTTTGATGGTGGGATGGTTATTTCTCCCTTTGTGAGGGAGATGATTGTTGATGCAAAACCATTTTAATAAAATGGTAGGCAATTGTTTTTAAATTAAAAAATAATTTTATTTAAAAATATTCGACATCAGAGACATTAAAACATATATAAATGTGAATGACATCGGTTTTTGGCCGATTTCTAAAATGTTTAGAACATCGGTTCGTAACCGATTTTGTTCCTACCAAAATCGATGTTCAACCACAAACTATAACATCATTTTTGTTAGAAACAAAATCAGTTACAAACCAATGTGTTAAGACCTTATAACATCGGTGCTCAACCAATCTAAAACATAGTCAGCAACATCGGTCAAAAACTGATGACGCTTTGGAAAAAGCTAGCAAATCGCAAGTTAACAACATCGGCTTAAAAACAGTTTCTTTTGGATATAACAACATCGTTTTTTGTATTCTTAAAACCGATGTTGAATAAGCATACTTTTAACATCTCCAATTATGACATCGGTCGATTTTCACATAGACATCGGCTAAAAATGTCTCTGACCGTTTTTCTTGTAGTGCAAACACAAGAAGGTGATAATAGACAGTTTGAATTTATGGAAGCTTAGTTTAAGTGTCTTGAGATGTTTAAGTGTCTTGAGACTCAAGTTGGTCAATTGGCGACTTAAGTTGGTGAGATAGCTCGACATGTCTTCAAGCAAGACACACTTCCTAGTCAACCAGCGCAAACTCAATCCATCACCATTTTTGAATTTGGTGAGATTTCTGATCATGAAATTGAGATTTCTTATTCCACTGTCTCGCCTAACCCTGCAAATGTCGCAAAAATAAAAAAGAAATATGATGCAAGTGAAGAAAAAGGAATATTGAGGCAAGTAAGGAATCACCATTACAAGAAACTGATAATCTCCACAAACCTCCTATTCCATCCCTGAGTCCACTCCTAAATCAACAAGATCCCAGTGGTTTCATTGTTAATATTTCTTTTGGGAATGGTAAGAAATTCGCAGGTATGCTTGATCTTGGAGTTGGTCCTTATTCTATATTTAGACAATTAGATTTAGGGGAATTGAAGTCCACCAGGTTACGTGTGCAACTTGCTGATAGGTCCATTAGGTATCCTGCAGACATTGTTGAAAATATTTTAATTCAAGTAGGTGGTCTTAAAATTCTCACTGACTTTGTTGTTTTGGATATGGAAAAGAGTAAAGGTAATCTTAAAGATCATATTGTATTGTTGGGTAGATCATTCATGACAACCACTAATACTTTGATCGATGTCAAAAATAAAAAACTCATTATGAATGTCTTGGGCGAAACTGTAATGTTTTCAATTTTTGATATAGCTCGTAGCCTTGCATGTGTTTTGAATGATTATTTGATTGTTGACTCGATCGATTCTGCCATGAAAGATGTTCTATGGAAGGAACGCAATATGCTTCGAAGCGCAAAACAGCCAGATCAAAATTTCAAGGTGGTAAATAGGGTTTTGCTCAATGACCCGCCATGATTTTTTTAGCTGATATCGTCAAGCTAATGACGTTAAAAAAAACGCTTCTTGGGAGGCAACCCAAGCATTTTTCTTTTGTGTGAGTTTGCATGTGGTGTTTGTTCCCTTCACATGGCTTTGCAGATTTGTAGGTGGATATGACTATGGTGCCATTTATCGATCTTCGCATTTTTCAGGGATGTATCTTTTTCCTTCTCTTTTACTTTTACGCATTGAGGTCATTGCGTGATTTAAGTGGAGGGGTTAGTCATTGATGATTGCATGTGACTATGTTTTTACTCTGTCTAATGATTAACTCAAGTTTAATAATAGTGTTGTTTAGTTGACTTGAAATAAAGGCATTAATTTGAGCCTCAATTAGGTAATGACATTGTGAACTTGATGCGTAGGATTTGACTAAGTCGTGAATTAACCTTTGTGATAAACGAGTTAGGTGATGGCTAAATAATAGTCCGAGTTGTGGGGCTTGAATTACGAGATTTCATAGATGTGAATTAAGTTAAAACCTTATTTTGATTTGCGTGTACACAAAATTGCAACCTATACTATGACCATTTTGCGGGTTTGGTACCTAATTTTTTTTTGTTAGAATTTAGTACCTAAACTTTGAGGGATTGTTAAATTGCAACCTCAGGCATCCCGATGGCAGAATATTTCGAAAAGATGCCATCACGTGCGCAACACGTGAGGGCAAAATCGTCAAATCATATTGCATTTTGCAACCCAAACTTTACGTTATTTGTTAATTTGCATCCTAAACTTTTTACATTTGAACTTTGCCACATCACTTCAAAATAAATAATAAAATATATTAATAAATATTTATTTATCTCTTTTTATTCACAAACATATATTTTATAGTAAGAATTAATATAATAATCCATATTAATAATTCAATTAATTAAATAAATTATTATTTTTAATATAATTATACTATAATTTTAAGTTTCATAAAATTTAAAATCTATAATAATGAAATTATAGTATTATAAAAAAATATTCATTTTATCTTTCTTGTAGAATTATGAATTCTATTGATAAATTTATTTTATAAAATTTTTAAAAAATAAAGTATAGATTAAAAAGGGAGAAAAAATAATAATTATATGTAAGTTTTATATGTAATAGAATTGAAAATATATAAAAATAATTATTTAATTAAGTAACTTCATAGAATTTTGAAAAGAAAAATTTTAATAAAAAAGAATAAATAAACAAATATACGAAAATTTTAAATTAAATTTGAAATTTTAAAAATATTTAATAAGAAAACTTGAACACTTTTATAATGCATTTTCAATGTTAAAATTTTGTTATTATATATATATATATATATAATATTTAATAAATTAACTTATCAATATATGTATTAGTTATAAAAATATATTTTGTGAATAGAAAGAGATAAATACATATTTATTAATATAATTTTAATTATTATTTTGAAGTAAGGTGGCAAAGTTCAAATGTTAAAAGTTTAGGTTGCAAATTAACAAATAACGTAAGTTTGGGTTGTAAAACGCAATAACTTTTATCACTTTAGATGATTTGACGATTTTGCCCTCATATGCGTACTTTTCGGAATATTTTGCCGTCGGAATGCCTGAGGTTGCAATTTAACAATCTCTCAAAGTTTAGGTGCTAAATTCTAACAAAAAAAATTAGGTACCAAACCCGTAAAATGATCATAATACAGGTTGCAAAAAATAATTTCCCCTTATTAGCTAATAATATGTGACAGATTTCCTACATGTATTTGTTCTCTTTTTTTAAAAAAAAAAAATTGAACAAGAAAAAAAGATCTGAAAATTTCTTTACTTTCAGGTTTTCAAAACAAAAATTTTCAGATCTGACATTTTTTTGATGCGGTTTTGTAAGAAAATAAAAATTTAGACTGATGGTTTTTTCGGATAAGTATATCTTTTATGTTGTTTTCTTCATTTTTTGCTTGCATGTGTTAAAAATATGAGCAGCTTTTGTTTTAAAAAAACGTGATTTTTTTTAATTGATAAAGGGTTATTTCAAACATGTGCAATTTTTCGTATTTAAATATTTTTGTTTTGTTTGATTGTGCAGTCATATACTTTGAACATGTAATGGGATGTATGTGATCATATTTTATTTTTCCATAATGTATTGTTGTATTTTGATATAGCCAGTCAATATTATCCCTCATATTTTTTAGATAATAATTTAGGGGATGTATGGATGTGTTTTTCCAAGTCCAATTTCCAATTTCTAGTATTGGAAAATGAATTTTCAAACTTTATTGGTTTTCGTGTGAGAATTGAAAATATGTTTGGTGTAATCATATTTTATTTTTCCATAATGTATTGTTGTATTTTGATATAGCCAGTCAATATTATCCCTCATATTTTTTTAGATAATAATTTAGGGGATGTATGGATGTGTTTTTCCAAGTCCAATTTCCAATTTCTAGTATTGGAAAATGAATTTTCAAACTTTATTGGTTTTCGTGTGAGAATTGAAAATATGTTTGGTGTGTTGTCTGGATTTCTGTTTAGAAATGAAAATATGTTTGGTTATAGTATTTTTGACATAGATTTGCGTGATTGTGGTGTATTTTTGACATCGATTTGTGTGATTGTAGTGTATTTTCACATAGATTTGCGTGATTGTGGTGAAAACTTGTTTGGTTGTATTTTCAAAAGAATCTTTCCATAAAAAATGAAAATGGAAAATAACTTTATTTCTATTGAGAATTTCTTAAACAAACATAAATTCAGTTTCTGAAATAGTTGAAAATTGGAAAATTGCATTTGGAAATAATTCCATACATACCCTTAGTTTGCTATAAGACATTCCAAATAAACAATGTTTGGATTAAAAAACCAGAAGTAATGCATAGACACGATTCTTAACAGAACTAAGAAAAATAGAAACAAATATATATGACTACTAAACATACTAAAAAATAGACTAAAAAATTACTTTAATGAAGTAAAAATTATCTGAAAACGGAATTATAAATATTACACAACATCTATAAAAAACAACAAATAAACAACAAATGTGTTAAATATCCAAATAATAAAGAAATTCGAGCTAAAACAACAGAAAAACAGTTAAAACATATCTATATCAAGAAAAACACCTAAATTGATTTCATCAGCTTCCTATTCTTCTTACTTGCAAATTGCAATGCTTGTATTCACCTTTTTCTTCTTGCACTTGGTGTATGTCTTCTGAAAATGTTGTTGGGTAATATGTTGGTAGTCTAGGAAAAACTTTCTTTCAAAGAATGAATTATAGTGTGCAGAAAACTTGTTGTTTAGGAAACAAGGGAAACTTCAATAGAAAATTTGGCATGAGTTTATATAATGATCTTGGACGAAATATAAAAGGACTATTAAATTTTGATTGGAATATGTGAAATGCATTTGTGAAAAAAATTAATGTGGCTATTAAGGAATAAGTAGAATTTGCAGATATTTGGATGTTTTAATTTATTTGAATTCCCATTATTGTTTGTTATGTATTTTGGTTTGTGTGAAAACTTTGAATTCACGTGCGCATAATAATTGGCATGCATGTTAAAATTACTTATACGGTAAACATGCATGTCATCATGAAATCTTTATATCTTGTATTTGATAATTGAATTCCCTATAAATTTGATCAGGATCTGATGCAAGTTCCATTGATCTAATATCGTTATCATAATTTGACTTGGCCTTCAGGCAAATAAACATTAACAACTGCAAACAATATACTGGGGTTCTCTGGACAAACAAACCAATTCTTTTTTAATGACAACTTATCATCTATGGATTTGGGCCAATAATGTGTGCTAATTGTATTTTTCTTACTTTAGTGTAGAAGTTAGGAATTTTATATGTGTGCTTGTTGGAATTGGTTTTTATAAATTGGGTTTTGACCCAATTTTGACTAATTATTTAAGTGGGTTCATTTATTCGAAGTATGAAATAAATGAGATAAACGTCATCTACGCCGCGGGTAGATGAGTTTAGCATTTTGAATTTCTCAAAACCAATGTCGGGTGAATGAGAAATAAATGCATAAAGTTGGCCACTTAAAATGCTTTTATGTATGGAATATAAAATGGTGGAAATATGGAAAGTCATATCCCACATAAAAACATATTAAATGTTTGACTAGTTAATAAAGAGTTTTACCACTAATAAGGAGTAATCAAGTGAAACTCCTTATGGTATACCCTAGTGGACCAAGACAATTTTGACTAGCCTTTTGGCTAGCTCAAAAGGCACCGAGGACCGTGCGGAGCACCGTCCGAACTGGAGCTGGAGCTGGGCCCGGCCCGCGCACATCACACATAGTCGCATTGGGCGCTTTAGAGCCGCACTTTGTATCTGACGGTCAAGACTAATCCGGACCAGGGTTTGCACCCAGTTTGAAGAGGCACCAGGAGCTCTATATAAAGCAGCCCCCAAAATCATTTCATCACATCAGAAAAATTCAAATTTTCATAGCATACTGCATAAAAGTCTTGAGAGTTCAAACCCATAAAAAAGTTTGAAGTGTCTTGTGATTTGTAGTATTGCTATCACAAGACGTTAGTCGTTGTATCTTGGGAGGCGATTGTCAATTTTCGTTAATATCGTGAGTGGGGCAATTTCGTCTTAAAGACAAAGAGTCCAACTCTTACCTCGACTTTTTGTTACTCTGCTCAATTATTTTTTTAGCCATTCGGTATACACCATCCAGTTTATTTCCTACAGTTTAAGACGAAATCCTTTCTTATCATGTATATCAAATGGCTTCAATGTCATCAGTTCCAGCACCAGCACCAGCACCGGGAGAGAAACTAGAGAAGTTTGTTGGTTCAGACTTCAAAAGATGGCAACATAAAATGTTGTTCTATCTTACGACTCTAAAACGTTTCTCGTATCTTTATGGAGGATGCCCCAACTGTGGGGGAAGAGGAAACTGATAAGGAGAAGAGAATGGCGTTCGATGCTTGGAGTCAAAGCGACTTCCAATGCCGGAACTACATTCTCAATGGACTGGACAACACATTGTATAATGTGTATTGTTCAATAAAGACTGCTAAAGAGCTATGGAGTTCTTTAGAGAAAAAAATATAAAACGGAAGATGTTGGCACAAAGAAATTTGTTGTCGGCAAATTCCTTGAGTTCAAGATGGTTGACACCAAGACGATGATCAATCAGGTTCAAGAGATCCAACTTATTCTTCATGATATAATTGCAGAAGGGATGATTGTGAGTAAATCCTTTCAAGTGGCTGCTATTATCGAGAAGCTACCGCCTCTGTGGAAGGATTTTAAAAATTACGTGAAGCATAAACGGAAGGAGATGTGTCTTGAAGATTTAATTGTCGATTGCAAATTGAAAAAGACAATCGCAAGTCTGAAATTAAGTCTGCAATCTTCCAATAGAGGCAAGGCAAACTTGGTGGAGCCCAATGCTAGCAAGAAGAGAAAGCACCCGGGGAATAGTCAGAAACATGGGAAGGCTAAAAAGTTCAAAAGGAATTGCTTCAACTGTGGAAAGCCGAATCACAAGGCTAAAGATTGTCGTCTTCCTAAGAAAGCCAATTGGAACCAGGTGCATGTGACCGAGGACAAATCAGTGCCAATTGATATGTCCGAGCTTGATCTCTCGGCTGTTGTGTATGAAGGCAACAAGTGCTACATGGTGGAGAACCCGAGAGAATGGTAGGTGGAAACAGGTGCTACACGCCACATATACTCCGACAAAGACATGTTCTCAACGTATACTCCTATCAACGGAAGGAAGTTATACATGGGAAATCATGCAACGTCTGAAATTGTCGGTCTTGGCAAGGTGGTGCTGAAGATGACCTCGGGCAAGGAGCTGGCCCTCGTTGATGTCCTTCGTGTTCCAGACATTCAGAAAAATTTAGTGTCAGGATCGTTGTTGGTTAAGGCAAGGTTTAGATTATTATTTGAGGCTCAAAAGTTTGTACTAATGAAAAATGGATAGTTCATAGGAAAGGGGTACTTAGATAATGGATTGTTTATGATGAATGTAATGAATGTACTCCGAAACTTTAAAAGCAATAAAATTAATGCTTCTTCTTATTTGCTTGAGTGTTCAAATTTATGGCATGTTAGGTTAGGACATGTGAATTTTAACACTTTGAAAAGGTTAGTAAACTTAGAACACACATTAAAGAAACCACGGTAAGTACTATGAATTACTCCTCACAAAGATAGTGTATACTCTTATCTCAAATGAAAATAGGATGTGTTTACGCTCAAATCAATTCAATTTTGCAGAATTTCCATATGCTTGCAAATCGTCTATTATCTCCGCCACTAGAATGTATGCAAAATTGTGAATCAAAAAGGACTTTTTCCTTTGGCTGTAATGAAGGCTCTTTGGCTACGGTATGGAAAAAGTGACTCAAACTTGAGCGTATAGACTGGTGAGCATCAAAATCATCTATATTAAAGTTCACTATGCTCCTCAAACCATCTCTCATTTTCATCACTTCTTTGTATATCCGTCCCCTTTCTTTTGTAAAACATCATCACCTTCTTTTACAATTTCTAGCCTCCAAGTTCATTCAAAGAAAACATCAAAAAAGTCAATTTTTTTCTACTTTTTTTTATGAGTTTTCAACATTTCTTTTCTTTTCCTTTTCTTCCCCTTTTGTTCCCATCAACCAATTTCAACACCACCTTCTAAAATTTTGATTTCACCCATTCACCCTTATTCAATCCCTTTACTCAAATGCTATACGCTCAAGTGTAGGGTAACATATATATCAATGATAAAGCTTGAATTTTGGCTATCACAAAAGATTAGACAATAGGCTCAAAATGATTAAATAGGAATTGCAACATCAATAGGTAAGCAAAAGGCTTGAAGGGCTAACAAAAATGGCCTTTAATCATTTTCACAATTCGCATACAATATGTGACTTTGACAGAGATACCAGAGCAAGTTCTAGAATTCTCGCAACATGAATGATACACTCGAATCACAAAAAAGACTACATATGATGGAAGCAGTAAAGGCTCAAAAGCTCACAGGCTTGTAAAAATGTAATTCAAAGCATCAAACCAAGTTTTCCATATCAACATGCTCAATGTTATCTATTCATGGCTCAATCAAACTCATGCTCAACACTCAATCCAAACAATACAAATTCTTCAAAATCAAGCACAATCTACAATCGAGAGATCAACTCACTCCCTAAAATCTATGAAAGCAATAAACTTGCTAAAGTAATAAACGTGCTTCCAATGCAAATGCAACCTAAAATGCTCTACATGCAACTATATGAAAAACACAAAAATGATTTTTTTTTCACACACACATTTTTTTCACACATTTCATATCAAAATACTACATCTCCCCCAAACTTAAATGGAATTATATCGCATGGGAAGAAAGATAGAATTTCAATACTGAAATGTGTGCATATACCTAATTTACTATGGCGGAGGCGGCTGGAAGTGGTCCTGATCATATTCTGCCTTGAATGTACGGAAACCATCCCTATGATGCCGCAAATTTTCCACGAAGGCATATAGTCTGTCATGAAAATCATGCCCTCGTTGTTGCTCTCCGCCATGTGAGGGTCCGGGGATGTCATACTATATTTGAGGAGGTGGAGGCTGAAATCCCATTTCTTGCCTGATGAATTCCTCTTCTTCGGCCACCACATCCTTTTCATCAAGGAACCCTTCGATTCTTCGCCTATTTCTTGCATTTATAGCCGCAATAACTCTGATATGTACGTCAGAGTTAAGCAGGAAATTAGTCGTGTCATCAAGAGTATCCATGGTGGTGTATCTAGGGTTCCGCAATGGAAATGCATCTCCTCGCCTTTGTTGGAGAAAGAGCATGTCGTCTTCTTCTGTAATAAACTTCATGTGGCGCAAAGATGCATTGTTAACCCTTGTGTTGCCCGGTATTGTCTCTAAGCCTCTAAAATTAATATTAAAGTATCGGGCAATAGTGGTGATCAGACCCCCTATAGAGATAGCACCACCGCCCCGCTTGGCTAAATGTTTAACATGTTCAGCAAAGTAGGCGGTTGTGTTATAAGGTGTACTCGTTAGCATACACCACAACAAATATAACTCCTGACGATCATCCCCCCAAGTGTTTTCTCTTGCAAAGATGGAGGATGAAGTGACTCTCTGAATATACCGGAAGACTGGATTTCGGACCCAAGAAGATTTGGCAGTTCTTGCCTCGTATAGCATATCGGTCCCGTGTCCGGCGTTTGTACGAGCATTCGCCATAAGTCATACTTGTTGTATTGGTAGGGCACGTTGGTGGGAACCTCGAAAATGGTGTTCAGTTGGGAAATAGACAGGCGTCTACGTACATTACCCAACTGAAAATGTATTTCATAGGGTTCATAGGCTCCACCTTCCTTGTGTACATCCATGGTGCTTAAGAATTCAAGCGTGAATTGCTTGTATGTAAGCCACATCCTCCTCATAAAGTTGGTCCACCCGACTTTTGCAAATAGACGCCAAACGTCATCATGTATCCCAAGACTTTGGGTACATTCATCGTCGACATATCGTGAAGGAGTCATCGGACGGGTGACCAATCTATTCCACCGCTCAAGGTCATTTGCTTCAGTCAATACAACCCCATAATCCATGGGGCTATTGGGGTCCATCTCCTGCGGTGCCTCCTCTCGTGGTGCCACCGCTCGAGGACGTCTTCTTCCCCTTTGAGGATTTCTTCTTTCAGCCATAGTATGAGTTTGTACCTGGTAACAACATATATTACATCCCAAACTAGACCAATTACAAGCACAAAATGATGAATTTAAGCCAAACTAAACAAATAGGGCATAATGACTCTCCTTTATCAATTTAAGTAACAATCTAGTTCCAAACTATCAAGCATTCACATAATTGTAAAGGATCATAGTCTTAACACCCTAACCATAATAGCACATGTGAAATTCATCATCAATTCAACTCAATATTGCCCCAATTCAACATGCTCACAATGTGTTCGATAAATTGCCTTAAAGAAATTTCAAGTAAAACATAGCAAAATTATCATAACATGCACCCAATATGATCCTCAAGGCATAATTCACAAGAAATTCGAATAGAAATTTGAAATTCTTACCAAAATTCTTGAAAATTAGCAAAAGAGGGAAATTTGGAACCCTAAGTGCTTCTTCAACCAATTCCCCTCCAAATCCAGAATTTGATGCAGAATGTAGTGTAATATGATGAGGGTATAGATTAGAGGAAGAAATTTGAGTGAAGAAATCCAAGTTTGAGCAATTTGGGAGAAAGGGGCCATTTTTGTATATTAGGGCGTGAAGAGGTGTGTGTTTTTGTGAAGAAAAAAACTAAGTCTGGACGACTTATTACTGCCCCAGTGGAAGAATGCACGGGCCTTGCGCCTGGCACACGGTCTGCCTGTGCGTAATGTCGTAGCGGATGCAAAATTTTCTTCAGGTATGCACGGGTCGTGCGTCAGCGCACGGGCTACCCGTGCATAGTGCCGTAGCAACATCTCTTACTCTGTAGGCATGCACGGGTCATGCTAGGACGCACATCCTGCCCGTGCGTGGCTGCTCAGCAAACTCAGGCTTTTTTTATTATAAAAATAAAAAAAAACACAAAAATAAAAATCACACCACAAACTATTGGGTTGCCTCCCAACAAGCGCTTTATTTAACGTCTTTAGCTCGACGCCTATTCTTTTTGATTATGGATCCCGCAATGTGAGGGATTTCACCTCCTCATTGTTACCTCGATGGAAATAATGTTTAATTCTGTGACCGTTCACCATGAATGTCCCACCATCCTGGTTAGCAATTATACTATTCCCGGGGGATTCAACACCTTCTTTATCACGAACGGCGCCGACCACTTAGATTTGAGTTTTCCCGGGAAATGCTTAATGTTGGTCCGAAGGGGTGTGAGTGTAAGGTTTAGAAGGGGGGGTTGAATAAACCTTACCAACTTTTCGATTTAGTCCTTTTGAAATTATTCAGAGTTAATTTCACAAATAAAGTCATCAATGGACAAAGTTAGTTAACCAAACAGAGTTAGCCACTCAACAGACTGACCGAGCTATTGATAGAATAACTCACCGCTTAGTCTTATACTTAACTTGGTTGTGATAAGATTTTCATTGGAAGACTTAACACCCTTGAATTTGGTTTAAGTTTGTTTAAACACTTGGTTTTAGTACTTTGTTAAATATCAATTGGATAGAAAATTATCAAAGAGATATTAAATGATATGCGAGAAGTAAATGCTGAAATGTAAATGACACAATAAATTTTATAGAGGTTCAAGATGGGGTAATTCTCCTAATCCTCTCTTCTCCAACTCCTGTAGAGGAATCCACTAAGTATTGATCGATGTACAAAGTGGTTATCGGTCCGGATGCAAGTCTTGATCACACAAACCGACTTGATCCTTTGGGACTCATCTGAGATGCCTTGGTCACACAGTTGGCTTCTCGTACGATTGGGCTTTTCTTCACTGGGGTAGTCGCCTTGCTACTACAGCTCACTTGCTCAAGTTTCTTGGATTTGATCACGAAGCCCTCCAATAACTTGAGACTGGTTCGACCTTGAACCCTTCTACAATCCTATGTGGAATGTAGACCCCTTTGATTATTCAAATGTTTCCACTTCAACTGATTGAAGTCGTCTTTCCTTCACAGGTAAGTGTTGGATTTGATTTCCTTCGAAATTTAGGCTTGAGGATTTGCTTGAATGACTTGAGAATAATTTTTGTAGGTTACAGCTCGAATGATAGCTTGAATGTTCGTGGTTTAGGTAACCCTCTCTCAAAGTGATTTCTCAGCCTTTTATAGTGCTCTTTCAAAAATCTGCCCGTTGAAGAGATAGGTTGATTTTCAAAGGACATTAGTGGTCGTTGGCTTGTCTTGTTGCAGTCCTTGAGATTGACATTACCTCGTATTAAATGAGCCTTCAGCTTTTCAGAGCCTGACACAGGTGCAGTGTTTCCCATTGGTTTATTCCTTTTGCACGCCTGGGGGTCGAGCACTTTAGAATATTGCAAGATGGAAGTATTACTTATTTAAGTAACTTTCTTGACTTCTCGTGCAACGGACTCTTTTCATTGTCTTGACTTGATCAGCTTCCTTAACTTCCCCAGTGACTTCGAGTCAGCTCCCAATCATTGGAATACTCATCTGTCACTTCAACTTGACATGGCTATCTTGAGTTGACTTGACTGGCACTTCTCACAGCTGTAAACCAGTTGATACTTCTCCAGTCGAGTTCCTGTCTTCTCTTTCTTGCCACACTCGGCTGTCTCACAGCGGAGTCTTCATTTTAGCCTTCAGTTGACTTCTTGCATATCCAGGCATAGCCGACTTGACTCACTCAGACAAATTTCCTATCTATTACAAAGCAAAATACAAAGAAAATGGGGTGCCAACTTTCTAGTCTAAGTTTTACATGGCATTCATCAAAATCTAAACAATAAATTTCCCAACAATTTTCCCCTTTTTGATGATGCCAAAACTTAAAAACATACATGCAAAAATGTAAGCATCAAAGATACATACAGGTAGTGCAGTAATAGAGAATGTATGCGTAGAATCAATTTTTTTATTGATCATAACATTCTTGTCCTTTACACAGCTGTTTACAAAGTGTATCAGAGCAAACATCTATGTCTACGCAAAAATAGAGAAATTACAGATTTCTTATTTAATGTACAGAAGACTTACATACTTATGCATTTACAATAGTAAATTACATGAAGGGGTGGACAGCAACACTTCATCTCATTCGTTGCCTCCTTCTTTCTTCATCAGCTTTGTCGTCTTCTGACCTTTTTCTCTTCTTCTCTTCTTCAGCTGCTTTGTTTTTCTCATAAGCTCTTCTAGCAGCTTTATCCTTTCTTTTTCTTTCTTGTCTTCGTTGATGCTCTTCCCACACCTCGTCCTGCTTTCTGTTTTCTTCTTCTAGCCTTTTCACATGCTCAGCATTTTTCCTGGCCACTTCCATATTGGCTACTACGTCATATCCAGCCCAATAGATCCCTCCTTTCTTCCCTGGATCTATGTATTCGATATTTTTGGGTAGAGGTCTAGGTCTCAAACCTCTTTATCCACGCTTCTTCCTCTACCTCTCGGGCGTGTATTGTCTTTGGGCCTTCTTCTTCCCAAATGAGTGACCAAAGCAGAGGTGACCGCCAAGAGTCTCGTCCTGTCGCCTTCTTAGCATAGCTTGAGGCCTTTTTCCCAATACAAGTCCCAGGCTTGGGCCATGGATATGTTCTCGAAGTATCCCTCGGATTCGAGCATTTTGAATTCATCAACTGATCTTGGCTTGCCCCGACGTCGAAATGGCATCGTGTCTGCACTCTGTTGGAATGCCTCCATACTGTTTTCAGTATTTCCATTGCATGAGCATCCATCTTTCTTTCAATCTCCTTCATCTCTGCTTCTACGGTTTTCCTCTTTTCAGTCATGGGCACAGCAAAGTGTTGGAGCGGCAGAGTCACTAGGAGTTTGTTGATTATGTCAGCTGTGACAAATCCTTGTTGAGGGGTTCTAGCAACCATTAAGGTCATGTCTTTCGAACCTTGCCCCTCAATGGATTTTCCTTTTCCTTCCTCGATCCTCGCTTCTTCTTCACAATCACAACTCCTCTTCTCAACCGCAGATCCTTCCAACTTCTTCTTTAGGTATTCCTCTTCCCCCTTTTTGGCATCATCAAAGGAGAGAGGAACCCCTGGGAATAGGCCAGCCAGAATGAAGTCTAGCGATCGATAGGCGAAGTTCTGTTTGGATTCTCTGCGAGTATGTCACGGAATTCTCGAGCGAGTGGCGTTGATTCGCTATCACCAACTTCATTTCACCATAAGAAGGCTGAATTTTTCATTCATGTTCTCCTCTACGCGCAGAAGTTCTTTTCGATGAAATTCGCGCAGCAGTTCCATTTCTGTGGTATGAGAGGTATGTATTCTATCAATATTTTCTTGCATCCTCTTCTTCATGTCAGTATTATCAACGCTCCAGATTAGCATCTTATTGTACAATGCTTTGAAGTATCGAACCTATTCCACACTCATTGTTTATTGCTGTTGCCACCATTCTCGGATCCTGACTATTATTCCACACAGATCAGCAGTAAGATTAGCATCTCGGTTATCCAGTCGCATATCTGATGAGGCCTGGTGCCTTTCCATCTTTTCTATCTTCGCAAATATTGCCTTGAAAACTTCTCGAACCTCAGCTGTCACCTCTGTCTCAGCTGGCGGCCAAGCAGCGTCAAAGTCAAAGTCTGTTGGGACGATGGAATCTGTTGGAATGACGGGATCAGGTTTATGGAAACGTCGTTGATCTCTAGTTGATTCTTCATCAAGAACAGGCAGCTCCAATGAAAAGGGAAACGTTTCTTCAAATGTATCATCACGGATATAGGGAATCTGTTCAACTGTGACTTGTGGTCGTGATGTGCCTGGTTGAGTCGATTCTACTGCAGTTTTGGGAGCCTGCGCAGTTGACTGTGATTCAGCTGGGGTCTGTTGTGGTATGGACCCAGCTGGCTGAGCCTCAGCTGTCTCAACAACTTCGTCGGTCTCAGCTGGTTTTTCCTTTTGAGTTGTTTGGTCCTCGGCCGTATCAGTAGCGTCATCGGACGATGATGAGACTTGTAGGGGTGGCTCATCATCAAAATTGAACTGTTGACGAGCAACCTTGAATTCTGGCTTACTTGTGCTGGGAAGAACATCCTCACCGAGTCGTTTGATCGCAAGGGGATGACTCAGCCTCATCTTCACCTTCAAATCCCAGAAAAGTTACATATGGGTTGTCTTGGGAATCGTGAAGGGCACTTATCTCCTTTTTAGATGCATCGATGATAACTGGAGGGATGTTCTGTGCTTCTACCTCTTTACCTCGGGAAGTTTCAACCTCCCGTAGGCCTTCAGTACCTCCTGCAGTCTCAACTGCAGCTGTCTTGGGGTCTTCGACGGTGGCATCCACAGGAGCCTCAACTCCGTGGATTGAACTTTCATTTCCCAGAGTGTTAACTCCCAAGGCAGATCCATCTTGTGCCTCGACTGCATCGCAGCGTCATTGTTTCGCATAGCGATTGCCACCTCACCGAGAGACAGTCTCAAATCCTCCTCGAGCCTCGTTAGTGACAACTTGCTGTGTTTCTGTGTGTTTTTCTTTTTCCACTTCGCCTTCTAGATTAGTTGTGGAGTCAGCTGCAACATCCTTCGACCTAGCTGCAGTGGAGGGAGTTTCCCCCTCAGCCGACACACCAGCTGAGTGACTTGGGTTGGGGTCACTCTTCTCAGACTCCAGGCTGTTTCCTTTGAGTATTCAGCCGTTGGGGCAGGTAGTAAGACACCTTCAGTAGGGGTTGGCTCGACTGGGGTCCCCACGTTCCCAGTTTCATCGCCAATTTCCCTAGAACCTTCCTCAGAGTGAGGTGGGGAAGTGGTCGCAGCAACAATATTTCAATCTGCTGCACCACTCCCATAGGATCAATTTCCAGCTGTGATTTGGAAGAATCTCCAAGGCCTTCCATCAGCTGTTGCTCATGTAGGATCCTGGATTCCCGCATGGCTTGCTGCATCTCCAATTCTTCAGTCGCAGCAGCAGGGTCCAGATCCTCATCACTCTCTAATAGTATGTCAAGATGTGGATGAGTATGATCAGTGGTTCCAGTTATAGGACAAATACTGGCTTTCTCACGAGCTTCTGCCTCCTCTGCCAACCTTTCATTCTCCTTTTCTTGGAAGATGGTTAAGATATTCAAGCAGTTCTCTTCATCGAGTGCTTGGACCACTGTGGTTAACCCAAGGAAATTCATCAGTTCCTCTTCTTCCTCAATGAATTCTAGTCTTTGGAATTGTTCCCTTGAGCAGCTCAGCTTCCACTTCCTCCATTCTCGCAGACGATTTTGGATGTCTGGATATGGTGGAGATAGTATCATCAAATAATCATTGTCATCCACTTGTTGTCCTTCACTCTCAGGGATTGAGGGTAGCAGACCTTGCTACTCAACACCCTCACCAAGATCTGTCGCGGGTAGGGACACAACCCTCGGCGACAGTGAATCAACTTTCTCACCGCCTCTTGCTCCTCGGTTGTTCTCGACTCACACTGGTCTTGATTTGCCTCTGACTGATCGGCCTCAACAGACTTGCCGGTTTCATCAATAATCTCTGAGACTCTACTTCTCCAAATTTGTTTTAAATAGTGTCCCAAATGAGTTGTAGACTAAATTGTTTTCTCAAGCTCAACGCTTGAAGAGTCTTCTTTTTTGGTCCTCACCGAGGAATTTCTGTTGGATTTAGTTTCTTCAGAGTCTTGGGGCGGGAGGAGCTGCTACTTTCCTTCTCTGAGGAGCTGGCTTTCTTGGCTTGTCAGTCCTCTTTTTCTTGACAACTGGAGAAGGTATTTGAGGTTCCTTCTCATTGCGGCTGCGCAGGGGCGGGTGACTCGGTTGCGGGCGGGCAGTGCGTTGTTTTCTTTTTTTCTTTGCATGGGCAACAGATCTTTCTTTTGCGGCCATAGGGGCAGCCTTCTTCTTGAGAGGGGAGGAGACAGCTGTTTCTACAGGGTCAGCTGATTCCCCCTCACTTGTGTCCACCCTCTTGGCATAAGCTCTCTTCTATGCTCCGGAGAGATTTGATCGAAACATCTTTTTGTTAACATGGAACGCCTTTCCATGTCAAAGAGGAACACCTTTCACCTCCATCAACTGGCCAATAACCAGGCCATACCCCAAGGATCCTCCGAAGGACCCATCGCTCTTGAAAGACTTGATCCCAACATTTTGGCAGATTCTGCTGTAGACGAGTTCTACCCAGTTGACTCTCTTTTCTTCCATGATCGCAGCCATGACGATCAGCTTGGTTTTGGACAGCTGGTTATGGCTTCCAAACTTCATGTCAACGCATTTTGCAACTATATCCATCAGCTTGTGGTAATCGTCTTTCAGCAGCTTCTTTTCAGCTGTGTAAACCACCTTAGCAGCACATTTCGGTCTGGCCACTTCCTACCACGCAGCAACCAGGTTTACGTCAGCCTCATAGATCTCCGGCACTCCTTCCGCCGGTAGCAAACAGTGTTCTGCCAAATCCTTGGCAGTGATTGTGAATTCTTTGCCGTGAACGGAGGACTTGATGCCCTCATCGTGAACTTCAGCGTTCACATAGAACTGTATGACCTCCTCCACGTAGGTCATCTGAAACTCCATTGTGAAAAGGGTTTCAGTCCAGACTTCTCCACCTTCTCAGCTATCCTTTTCACAAGGGTTTCATCGGACCCCTGTTTAATCATTCTTTCAAAATCCACGGTGGAGCCAGTGTGGATTTGTTTTCCCAATTTAACAAAATCATAAGTAGAGGCCATATCTTGATGTTTTACCGAATGAAATTTTGAAAATATACTTTGAGAATCTGTAGGGTTCCGAGAGAGAAAAATTTATTTCTTTGCTTTGAGAGAGATGAACAGTTTGTGTAAAGTGAGAGAGAAATGGACGAAATGGTATATGTATGGGTTATGAAAGGACGTGCGGACGGTTTTTGAAATTTGATCGAGATCAACGGCTCAGATTTTGCACGCCGATTAACATTTAATTTCTTGTATTTAATGCGATAGCATTTATATCCAATCATAAGATTGGTATGCAGCCTTTGACTGTACACGTCATAATTACGCTGACGTCATTCTTAAAAACATTCTCGCTTAGTAAAAACGACTTCGTTTTTGTCACTTTGCTCATAAATGACTCAACTTACTTTTTAGCTGATTCAACTCTTCTTTTCTCTATTCACATAGTGACTCAGCTGTCAGCTGACTTTGGTACAGCTGACTTTTCGATATGGCTGATTCACTTAGCTGTTTCAAGAGCTCCGCTCTTTTTCCACCTTCTCATGTTCCATCTCTTTTCTCTGAGTCTTCTGAGTGTCAACTCAGCTCAATTAACCCTAATTCATGCTTGAGTTCTTCAAATCTTGATTCACATAATGGTTTTGTGAATATATCAGCTAACTGCTTATCAGTTGAGATGTATTCCAAGGTGATGTCCTTATTTTCAACATGGTCTCTTATGAAATGATATCTGACATCAATGTGCTTTGTTCTTGAGCGCAACACAGAATTTTGAGTGAGTGCAATTGCACTTGTGTTATCACACATAATTGGAATTTCCTTTTCATCAACTTCATAGTCTCTCAGCTGCTGTCTCATCCATAAGACTTGGGCACAATAGTACCATGCTATGTATTCTCGCTTTCACCGTGGATGTGACTATTGAATTTTGCTTCTTGCTAAACCAGAAATTAACCTATTTCCAAGCATTTGACATGTACCAAGTACTTTTCCGTCAACTCTACATCCGCATAGTCAGTCAATAACCAATTAGCATGAATCCACCTTCCTTTGGATACCATAAGCCAACTTCTTGGCTTCCTTCAAATATCTCAATATTCTCTTGTCATTTTTATGTGGTCATGTTTTTTTTTGAGTTGATTGAAATCTTGCACATACACCTACCGCAAAGGTGACGTCCTGGCCTACATCTTTGTGAGATGAGCGTGATCCAATAAGTGCTCGATCTTGTTTGATCCACAGCTTGCCATCCGATCCATATCCATTTTGATTGATGTATTCATTGGTATTTTCACGTAAGACTTCTCTTCCATACCAAATTTCTTCATTAAATCTCGTGTACTTTGTTTGACTTATGAAGGTTCCATCCTTCACTGCTTTTACTTGGAGTCCTAGGAAGAATGTCACTCTCCCATCATGCTCATTTCAAATTTGCTTTGCATGAGATTTGAGAATTTATCACACAGCTCTTTGTTTGTGGATCCAAAGATAATGTCGTCCACATATATTTGAACAAGCAGTATACTCTTCCCATCTTGAATTCTGAAGAGTGTTCTGTGTACTTTGCCTTTGGTAAATCCATTTTCTGTCAGGAATTGTGATAATGTATCATACCATGCTCTTGGTGCCTGCTTCAATCCATATAGAGCTTTCTTGAGTTTGTACACTTTATCTCCAAGGCTCTTCTGCTCAAATCCTGGAGGTTGTTCAACATATACTTCTTCTTCCAGCAATCCATTAAGGAATGCACTCTTCACATCCATTTGATATACAATGAAGTTCTTGTGAGCAGCATAGGCAAGAAACATCCTTATGGCTTCTAATCTTGCCACAGGAGCAAATGTTTCATCAAAATCTATCCCTTCTTCTCGCGATCCTTTGGCTACCAGTCTTGCTTTGTTTCTCACCATCAACCTTCCTCATTCATCTTGTTTCGAACACCCATTTTGTGCCAATAACATTTTGATGGGTTGGTCTTTGAACCAATTCCTATACTTTGTTCCTTTCAAACTGATTCAGCTCTTCTTGCATGGCTTGAATCCAATGCTTGTGACACATCTTTTGGTTCTATTTGAGAGATAAAACAAGTGAACATTACTTCTTGTTGAGCTCTGGATCTGGTTCTTAAACCTTCTCTTACATCTCCAATGACTAGTTCTCGTGGATGGTCTCTCGACCATCTTACATCAGGTTGGAGTAAGTTAGCTGGATTCAGTCGTCTTGCAGCTGTGTTATTTTGATTAGCTCTCTCACTGTCACTTAGCTACAAATTTTCCAGCTGTCTTTGAGACTCAACTATCTCATCTTCATCTGGGTTTATAATTCCAGTTTCAGCTTCAACATAGAGACTCTTCTGCATGGTTGGCTGATTCAGCTTGTCAGTTGACTCTTCAATGTTTTCTCCATTTGTATAGGGTTCATCAAACACCACATGGATGGATTCTTCTGTAACCATTGTCCTCTTGTTGAGCACTCTATAGGCTTTGCTTTCAGCTGAGTATCCCAAGAAGATACCTTCATCAGCCTTAGCATCAAAAGCCTTTAAATTGTCTTTGTCATTATTATGGATGAAACATTTACATCCAAATATTCTAAGATATGCAATATTTGGCTTTCTCCCTATCCAAATCTCATAGGGAGTCTTTGTCAGCTGTCTGTTTATCATGCATCTATTCTGAGTATAGCATGTTGTGTTTATTGCTCTAGTCCAAAATCTTTTAGGCAGTCATGCTTCAACTAACATAGTCCTTGTTGCTTCCTTGAGAGTTTTGTTCCTTCTTTATGCAACTCCATTCTGCTGTGGAGTCTTTGATGCAGATAGTTCATGAGCAATGCCATTTTCAACACAATACTGAGCTATTATTCCATTGACAAACTCAGTTCCTCTGTCAGATCTTATCTTAATAATGGTTTGACTCTTCTCATTTTGAATTCTCTTCATCAGCTGTGGTAGCTTCTGTAAGGTTTCTTTCTTCTTACACATGAAAATTGTCCATGTATATCTTGAGTAATCATCTACTACCACCAAAGTGTATTTCTTTCCACTTATGCTAGCTGGTTCAAGTGGACCAAATAGATCCATATGTAACATGTGCAATATTCTTGTTGAAGATGGACATGACTTTTCTTTGAATGATGATTTGATCTGCTTTCCCATCTGGCATGCATCACAGGCACTCTCCTTCTTGTATACTGAGTCTGGGAGTCATTCTTCAAGATTGCTCCTTGCAAGCTTGTTAATTGTTTTGAAATTCAGGTGACTCAGCTTCTTGTACCACAGCCAACTTGATTCGGCAGTACTCTTTGCTAGTAGACAAGTGCTTGGTGTTGCAGTTGACCAATCTACCACATACATGTTCTTTTGTATGCATCCTTGCAACACTACTTCATTGGTTTTAGTGTTCTTGATTTGGCACACTCCCATATTGAATCCAACATTATAGCCCTTGTCACAGAGTTGACTTATGCTTAGTAAGTTGAAATTGAGGCCTTCAACATATGCAACATCTGTGATCTCTAATCCATTTTTCTTGATGGATCCAGTGCCTCTTATTTCCCCTGGAGCTTCATTTCCTCAAAATATGACTTTTGCACCTCTGACCTCCTTGAATTTTGATAGATTTTTCTTGTTTCCTGTCATGTGTCTGGAACAACCACTATCCATGTATCAGGTTCCTTGGCACTCTGTTGTTCCTTGAACCTGCAATCAAGGAAATTAGTTTTTAGGTACCCATACTTGCCTGGGTCCTAAGGGGTTAGTGCTGTAAGATGATCCAACCAACCTATAGCCAAATGATTTAACTCTAAGAGGTTGTCATCTATCCGTGCCATAATCATAATTTACTTTGGCAAATTGCTTGGGGGCTTTAGGTTCATACAACTGTCTCTTTTGTCTGTATGACTGTGTGTGTGTTTTAATGATTGTCTTCTTTGGATAATTGTGATATCTCTGAGTGTAGTGCTTGGGTGCATATATGTGCTTATAATAACTCTTTTGCCTTTGGAATGACCTTTGCTGAGTTCTAGGCCTTTGCCATTTTGGCATGTATTCCATAGGTCTTGGCTGATATTTCACATTATTCCAATCAGCTTGTCTTAGGTAGTTTCTACCGTTCCCATCATATTTGTTCCTTTGATAGAACTTATGGGGGTTTTGGTAGCTCTGTTTCTTCTTTACAGAGTACTTCCTATTTGGAGTTTGAGAGAACTCTGGGGATTTCTTCTCACCGTCCTCTCAAAGATACTCAATCGGCTATTTTCCTTTTCCTTTATATCCAAGGCCAGTTTGCTTGTGATTGTGCTTTGGAATGAATTTGTGTGCAACATTTGGTGTCTTGGATTTTTGAGATGTTTCATTACTTGAAGATCCTTTTTCCAAGATCACTCTTGGAGTTTGATTATACACAAAGGAGTTGAATCCTATGCCTGTCTTGTCTCCACATTCTTTTTGGCTCATGATAAGGTCATCCAATGATTTAGATGCCTTTGTGAATGAGGCGATCACATTTTTGAGATTATTTTCTCTCTTTTCTATAGCAGCTATTTCTGCTAATAGTTTAGCATTTTCAGCCTTCAACTCTTTGTTCTTATCAGCTATGTGACTTAGAGTACTCAGCTCCTTAGTCAGCTGTGAGTTTTGGCTTTTGAGCTGGTTGTTTTCCTCATTTAATAGTGAGTGTGAGGATTTAATGTGCTCAAAATCTTTCATCATTTTGCCTAATGAATCATAAAGATCAGTGGGTGATGAAGTGTGTGTGTTACAATCACTATCACTAAAATCTGAATGAGATGAGTTAGAGTGTACCTCATCTTCTTGGTCATGTTGATCTTGTTCTTTAGCCATTAGGGACAGTTAAGGCTTCTTCTTCTTCGTAGTCACTTGAGTAGTCGGCTCACTACTCTCTCGAGTCTCTTCTTTTTGACTTGGCCGCATCGCAGAGTCGCAGACCAACATTGCTTCTTTTCTTTTCTTGTCTTCTTTCTCAAGACTTTTCTTTCTTCTTCATTCCCGTATTTATTTACTACAAGATATGGGCAATCAATGGCATAATGTCCTGGTTGTCTGCAATTCCAACACAGGTTTTCAATTTTTTGATCAGAGCTCTCATTTCTTGGATTGTCAGCTCTTTGATATTCGACCTTTTGATACTCAGCTCTCTTTGGTGGCCTATCTTCCCTTGACTTGGAGGGAGCTGAATGTCTTCTGGAGGATTCACCTTTGTTTCTTTTGTAGTTCTTGTTAAAGAACTTGTTGAATCTTTTAACCATTAAAGCAATTTCCTCATGGTCAATGACTTCTTTGGTCTCAGCTCTCTTCCCTTCCTTGACTACGAGTGCAGCTGTTTTGGGTACAGCTATCTCCTCTTGATCCTTTCTTCTCATCTCAAACTCATAAGCTTTGAGGTATGAGAATAGTTCATGATTGGATGTTTTTGATAGGTCCATCGAGTGTCTTAGAGCCATGGTCTTCATTTCCCACTCAGCTAGGAGGCTCCTTAATATCTTCATACACATCTCCTTCTGTGTGTATTCTTTCCCAAGTGCTGAGAGCTCATTTGTAATTTCAGTGAATCTAGCATCCAGCTGGTCCATTGTTTCACCTGCAAGCATTTTAAAGTTTTCAAATTTTTGAACAACAACAGATAATTTGTTTTCCTTAATTTTTCTCAGATCCTTCACAAATTAAGGTAAATTTATCCCAGATTTCTTTGGCTGTCTTGCAAGATTTGACTTTGTTGAACATGGCTTTGTCCAAAGTCTTGTAAAGTATATTCTTGGCCACATTGTCTAGGTTGTATTTTTTTCTATCATCATTTGTCCATTCACTCACGGTTTTTCAACCATAGCTAGTCCGGGAGCAAAGATCCTCTTCTCCTTCACCGCAGCAGCTCTCTCCTTGCAATGTTTCACTTTTAAAATTTGTAGTGGTCCATCTTCTATCACTATCCACATTTCATCGTGTAATGCTGATAGATGTGCCTGCATACAAATTTTCCAGTCATCAAATTCCTCAATAGTGAACATAGGGATGCGTGTCAAATTTGTTTCCATGATAATAACTTTGCTGAGTAAGAGAGTTTTGAAAGATCAAGTGTTAAAGCAAGCTTTGGAAGATTGGAGATCTAGTTCAGTAACCAGTGCGGAAGGCTCAATGAATCAACCGCTCTCATACCACTTGTTGGTCCCAATGGATGTGAGTGTAAGGTTTAGAAAGGGGGGTTGAATAAACCTTACCAACTTTTCGATTTAGTCCTTTTAAAATTATTCAGAGTTAATTTCATAGCTAAGTCCTCGATGGACAGCTAAGTTAGTTAACCAGCAGAGTTAGCCACTCAACATACTAGACTGAGCTGTTGATAGAATAACTCAGCTGCTTAGTCTTATACTTAACTTGGCTGTGATAAGATTTCCAGAGAAAGACTTAACACCCTTGAATTTGGTTTAAGTTTGTTTAAACAATTGGTTTTAGTACTTTGTTAAGTATCAATTGGATAGCAAATTATCAAAGAGATATTAAATGATATGCGATAAGTAAATCTTTGAAATGTAAATGACACAATAAATTTTATAGAGGTTCAAGATGGGGTAATTCTTCTAATCCTCTCTTCTCCAACTCCTGGAGGAATCCACTAAGTATTGATCAGTGTAGAAAGTGGTTATCAGTCCAGATGCAAGTCTTGATCACATAGCTAACTTGATCCTTTGGGAATCAGTCTGGAGATGCCTTGGTCACACAACTGGCTTCTCGTATGAGTCGAGGCTTTCTTCACAGTGCACTTTGCTACTCTGACTCACTTGCTCAAGCTTTCTTTCTTGGATTTGATCACGAAGCCTCCAATAACTTGAGACTGTTCGACCTTGAATCCTTCTACAATCCTCTCGTGGAATGTAGACCCTTTGATTCTTCGGATGTTTCCTCTTCAACCGATTGAAGTCGTCTTTCCTTCACAGTAAGTGTTGGATTTGATTTCCTTCAAAATTTAGGCTTGAGGATTTGCTTGAATGACTTGAGAATAATTTTTGTAGGTTATAGTTCGAATGATAGCTTTAATGTTCGTGTTCGTAACCCTCTCTCAAAGTGATTCCTCGGCCTTTTATAGTGCTCTTTCAAAAATCGCTCGTTGAAGAGATAGGCTGATTTTCAAAGGACACTAGTGGTCGTTAGCTTGTCTTGTTGCGATCCTTGAGATTGACATTACCTCGTATTAAATGAGCCTTGACTTTTTCGAGCCTTCGACACAGTGCGATGCTTCCCATTGGTTTATTCCTTTTGCACGCCTGGGGTGAGCACTTTAGAATATTGCGGCATGGAAGTATTACTTATTTAAGTAACTTTCTTGACTTCTCAGGCAAATGTACTCTTTTCGATTGTCTTGACTTGATGCAGCTTCCTTAACTTTCCCGGGTGACTTGTCGGCTCCCAATCATGGAATACTCATCCGTCACTTCAACTTGACTTGGCTATCTTGAGTTGACTTGACTGGCACTTCTCACGATTGTAACCACCGATAATCTTCTCCAAATCGAGTTCCCTGTCTTCTCTTTCTTGCCACACTCGGTGTCTCACAATGAGTCTTCATTTTAGCCTTCTTGATTGACTTCTTGCATATCCAGGCATAGTGACTTGACTCACTTTCTAAATGCAAATTCTATCTATTACAATGCAAAATACAAAGAAAATGGGGTGCCAACTTTCTAGTCTAAGTTTTACATGGCATTCATCAAAATCTAAACAATAAATTTCCCAACACTTAAGATGTGGGTTGTATAGGAGCACTTGTTCTCCCAGTAAAAACTCTCTTTTCTTGATCATCTTGTCATGCCATCTTTTGGTGCGTTCTGTGTAGATTCGAGAATTTTCGTAGGCTTCATCCCGAAATTCTTCCATCTCATTCAAATAAAGTAGTCGCTCTTCACCTGTCGTTTTGAAATCAAAATTCAGTTTCTTTACCGCCCAAAATGCCTTATGCTCTAATTCCACCGACAAGTGACATGATTTCCCGAAGAAGAGCTGATATGGAGATGTGCCCAACGGTGTCTTATATGTTGTCCGGTATGCCCATAAAGCATCATCTAGCTTTAAAGTCCAATCTTTTCAATTTATATTCACCGTTTTCTCGAGGATCTGTTTAATCTCGCAATTTGCTACTTCAGCTTGCTCATTTGCTTGTGGATGATACGCCAATGTGACTTTGTGCCTAACCCCATATTTTGCCAATACAGAGAGAATTCCTTCTCTTTTGCCATCCCGAACCCTAGCTCTATGTCTCTTGCCTTGCATTGTGCTCAAAATAATGTCTAACCCCTGTCCCGTACGTGCATTCTTGTATTTCCAAGCTCGAAACCCTCAAAAATCCATCAAAAAGGCCCAAAAAAAAAGATCCACGTTCACCCTGCTGCGCAAGGCTGCAATGGCTTACCGTCACAAGTCGCGCATATGCAAAGGCTACTCATCATCCTCGCTTACCCGCTCATCACATGCTGGCGCTGCAGCCTCGCTTGCGCTGCGCCAGCAGCCAAGACCGCCTACCCTACTATCGCACGCTTTGCGCAGCTGCAGCCGCTACTCTTGGTCTTTGTGGCGCGATCTTTGCTGCTATACACCAAACGGGTGCTGCCGCGCCCACCACTCCCTATGCCATCAGACATTTTTGCGACCCCTTTTGACGGGGTTTTGCATCATGAAGACTCGATCTTACTCGATATTTTTCCATTTTTCCGCTTCTAAAATGCAATTTTATTCTTCTAAACACGTTTTTCATCGTTCTTGATCAATTTTAGCTACCAAGACCAGTCCCGACTCTCAAACGACAACTAATTACATGAATTTGACTCAAACGACACTAAAAATACCCGAAAACAACGCAAAATCCTAGTCTAGAATATTCAATACATTGGTATAAAACCACCTTAACAGTTGCTCATCAATTTATTCACAAAATGTGACCCTCCATCACTAATTAAAGCTCTTGGAGTTCCAAATCGAGTGAATATATTTTTCTTTAAAAACCGCATCACTACTTGTGCATCATTTGTCTGTGGAGGAATTGCTTCTACCCAACGAGATACATATTCTACTGCGAGTAGAATATATTGATAACCTGTAGAGGATGGAAATGGGCCCATGAAGTCAATCCCCCATACATCAAATAATTCAACTTCTTTTACGTTGGTCATCGGCATCTCATGTCATCTCGAAATGTTCCCCATCCGCTGACACATGTCACATTATTGCACATACAAATAGCAATCATTAAATAAAGTAGGCCAGTATAACCCTCTATGTAGTACCTTTGCCGCCGTAAAATGTCCCCCAGAAGGTGTGGAATGACATTATTGTAGAACTCCATCCCACTCTTCTTGAGGCACACATCTTCTGATGTTTTATCTGTGCACCTCTTAAAGAGTAAGGGGTCGTCCAACATATAAAACTTGACATCATGGAAGAACTTCTTTTTCTGATACGGGGATAAATCTGGAGGCAAGACTCCCGCGGTCAAGTAGTTAACAAAATCTGCATACCATGGGAACTTTGCCTCTGCCATTAGTAATCATTCATCTGGAAATTCCTCCTTGATAGATTATGTACCTCTTTTCTCATCCTCTTTATGTTCAATTCTAGATAAGTGGTCTGCCACCACATTCTCACATCCCTTTCTGTCTTTGATCTCCACATCAAATTCTTGCAATAGGAGAATCCACCGAATCAGTCTTGGTTTCGCATCTTTATTATCAAAAAGATATTTGATAGTCGCATGATCGGTGTGGACTATCGTTTTCATTCCAATCTAGTAGGATCGGAATTTATCAAATGCGAAAACAGTTGCCAACATCTCTTTCTCGGTGGTGGTATAGTTCTGTTGAGCACTATCCAATTTTCTACATGCGTAGTAGATGGATCAAAATAACTTCTCCCTTTTCTGGCCGAGAATAGACCCTACTGCGAAATCACTGGCATCACACATCAATTCGAATGACTGGCAACAATACGGGGCTACAAGAATAGGTGCAGTCACCAACGTCTTCTTCAAGATTTCAAATGCCTGCAAACAATCATCAGAAAAATTAAAAGCAGTATCTTTTTCTAGCAATTGACTAAAAGGTTTAGTGATTTTTGAAAAGTCACGAATAAACCTTCTATAGAATCTGACATGCCCCAAGAAACTCTTGATGGCTTTTTCATTTGTAAGAGGTGGTAGTTTCTCAATGGCCACAATCTTTGCTCTATCCACTTCTAAATCTGCGGAATAAACTCAGAGTCCAAGTACAATGCCATCACATACCATAAAATGGCACTTTTCCCAAATTAGAACAAGATTTGTCTCTTCGCATCTCTGTAACACTAAAGAAAGATTGTGAAGTCAATGATCAAAAGAATCACCAAATTTAGAGAAATCATCCATAAACACCTCCACAAATTTCTCGATAAGATCATGAAAAATAGCCATCATACATCGTTGAAAAGTTGTGGGTGCATTACATAGCCCAAATGGCATTTGGTGAAATGCAAATGTGCCGTAAGGACATGTAAATGTTGTTTTTTCTTGGTCTTCCGGTGCAATCATGATTTGGTTGTACCCGGAATAACCATGTAGAAAGCAATAATAATCATACCCTCGCTAAACGATCTAACATCATATCAATAAAGGGGAGGGAAAATGATTTTTACGAGTGGCATCATTAAGCTTTCTATAATCAATACAAATACGCCACCCAATAACAATCCTAGTAGCAATCAATTCTTTATTCTCATTTTTCACAACTGTTGCCCCCCTTTCTTTGGTACCATTTGTACCGGACTTACCTAAGAACTATCAGATATAGCATATATGATCCTAGCATCTAACCATTTCAAAACTTATTTCTCGAACAACTTCTTGCATAATGGGGTTTAATCGCCTTTGATTTTGCACTGAAGGTTTATAAACATCTTTCATCCGAATTTTATGCATGACAATTGTTGGATTTATGCCTTTTAAATCAGTTATGGACCATCCTAGTGCATTGTTTTCTCAACACCCTAAGCAATTTATCAAGTTGAGTTGAAGTTAGAAGAGATGATATGATTACCAGATTCGCGTTATTCGCCCCAAGGAATGCATATTTGAGGTGCTCGGGTAGTGGCTTGAGTTCTAGAGTTGAATTGGGCGTCTCAGTGTCACACACGGGCTGGTCGTGCTCAGGATCACGGGTCATGCGTGCTCCCCTGTTTTGA
The DNA here is from genome assembly GCA_016081115.2 of Rehmannia glutinosa. Lineage (NCBI taxonomy): Eukaryota > Viridiplantae > Streptophyta > Magnoliopsida > Lamiales > Orobanchaceae > Rehmannia > Rehmannia glutinosa. Next base: position 144,874 of record JABTTQ020002028.1, on the reverse strand, counting down.
ATCACCTTCGGCACCACGCATGGGTCGTGCGTGGCTGTGGACTTGATTCCCTTAAATTCGTCTTCGCATTTTCGCTTCTCGTGTTTTTCGGTAGTTCCTGCATATTATCTAAAGTACAAACATAGTCATACAGGTCTTGATTATCGAAATCAAGTATTACACTCAACGTCGAACATGAATGGGTTAAACCAAACTCTAAATCATCCCTCGACAATATATGATCAACATAATCCTCAATGCATGAACTAACTATGTCTAAGAAATTACAATTCTCCACATTATCATGAAATTGCATGGCCTTATGGATAGAAAATAAAACATGCTCACTATTAACCTGTAATGTGAGCTCTCCTTTTTGTACGTCTATTAGGGCTTTCCCGGTAGCAAGGAATGGACGTCCAAGTATCAGTGGAACATCACGATCTTCTTCCACGTCTACAACTAAGAAATCCACAGGGAATATGAATTTGTCAACTTTTACAAGCACATCTTCTATAATTCCCTTAGGATATGTGAGTGATCGACCTACAAGTTGTAAAGTAACCGTGGTTGGCTTCACTTCTCCTAGTCCAAGTTTCCTGAAAATGGACAAGGGCATCAAGTTAATATTTGCTCGTAGATCACACAATACTTTATTAAAGAAATTACCATCAACTGCACAAGGGATAGTGAAACTCCCCAGATCTTTTAGTTTCTGTGGTAGTTTTCTTTGAATTATCGCACTACATTATTCCGTCAAATTCACTGTTTCGAAGCTTGTCATCTTTCTCTTCTTTGACATAACATCCTTAAAAAATTTCGCATAATTTGACATTTTCTCTAATGCATCTGCAAAAGGAATGTTAATGTGCAATTTCTTAAATATATCAAGGAATTTTGCAAATTGATCATCAAGCTTTTTCTTTTGAAATCTTTGAGGGAAAGGAAGAGAGATAGGCAATTTAGACACATTAGAGTTAGAAGAAGATTTAAGCTTCTCAGCCCCTGTTTGTTCATCTTTTTGTCTCTTGGTTTCCCCCTCGACCTCAACATTTTCATTTATCCTCGATTCATCATCCCCTGACTTAGATGTTCCACTTTCAGGACCACGCATGACAGGCCCGTGCTCGGACGCACGGGTCATGCGTGCTTCCGAATTTTCCAAGTTTTTCCCTTTTTTTGGTCCCTCATATTTCGTACCACTCCTTAGACAAATGGCTTTACAATGCTCTTTCACATTAACTTCAGTGTTACTCGGAATTGACCCTTTTGATGTTGTCCACCAATAATAGTAGCTAATTGGCCCATTTGAGTCTCAAGGTTTTTCATTTGTGAGTTCAGCGTATTGGCCAACTGTGTCACTTGTAGCTCCATCTTGTCCATCCTTGATTCGTGCCTTGTAAAGCGGTTCCTCGTTTCACTCATGAATGAACTTGATTGATTTATGAACGAGGTGAGGGTATCTTCCAAAGATGATTTGCCTTCCGCATTAGTACCACCATTTGATGCGTTAAATCCCGTGGTGGTTGCATCACATTCTTGGTATTAGCATATGAAAATTTTCATGGTTTCTCAAGCCTGGGTGATAGTGTGTTGGAGTTTAATTGTTTTGGAAATTGTTGAAATTCCGGTTATTCACATAATTAACCTCCTCCATCGGATATAGAGAAACCTCACTACTCGTGTTTATGCTTGCGTCGGTCCCTTTCGTCAGAACACTTAAATGATTTGTCAATGCCACCATTTGAGCCGTCAATACCTTAATTGTGTCTGAATCTGAAATTTTAGCTACCCGTTGTACATTGGACCTCTCGGATGGCCATTGATAACTGTTCATGGCCATTTCTTCAAGAAGATTAAAGGTGTCTTGCCAAAACCTCGCCAATAATGCTCCTCCCGCTGCAGCATCAACAAAAGACCTCATTCGCCCCATCAAACTATTGTGAAACAAACACAATTGTTGATCCTCCGAAAAACCGTGTTGTGGACATCTTCTTAGCAAATCCCGGAATCATTCCCAAGCCTCGTATAAAGGCTTGGAGTCAAACTGTCGGAATTGTTTAATTTCACTTTTAAGCTGCAAAGTTTTGCTCGATGAAAAGAATTTAAACAAAAACTTTTGGCTCAACTCGTCCCATGTGCTCACACTTCCTTTCGTCAAAGTACCCCAACCAATTCCTTGCCTTATCCCTCAAAGAGAAAGGGAATATGCGCAATCTTATGGCATCATTCGAAACTCCATTCATTTTTATTGTGTTGCAAATTTGGATAAAATGTGCAAGATGAGAATTGGGATTCTCGGTTGCGAAACTCCCAAACTGATTTTGTTGCACCATGTTTATCAATGCCGGCTTAAGCTCAAAGTTGTTGGCATTTATCGGAATATGAGCAATACCACCGTAATTACAATTCGTTTGTGGTCGAAAGTAATCACGGATGGCTTGTTGTTGGACCGATATTGGTAACTCGTTGATCCCGTTGATCCCATTGTTACCCCTATTTTCTCCTTCTAAATCCCTCATAATCAGATTTTGTTGTCTTTCAGTCCGTCTAGTAGTTGCACTGATTCTTCTCGCGAAAGCCTCAACTTCCGGTATGAGCGGTATTAATTCTCCTCGCCTAGAGCGGGTGTTCATGCACTACCTGGACCAAACTAAAAGAAACAAGTCAAATAATGTAGGAGTAAAATCAAACAAAATATAAAGAAAGAAAGAAAAATGTCTAAATTAAAAATAATTTTATCTATCGCAATATTAGCACCAAAAATTGTATTAGTCCCCGGCAATGGCGCCAAAAACTTTTCGCCTTATTTTTAGCTTCACCGCAAGTATACAATGTGGTTTATAGAATATGGTGATTAAGGTCGTATCCATGGAGACTAATAAATTTATGCACTAAGTATCGAACCAAAATAGCCTTATTTTTATTTAGACGATCAAAATTGGATGATTGTTTTGAGATTAAGACAAGATAGACTACAAAAACACAAGGTAATAATAATAATAATAATAATAATAATAATAATAATAATAATGGAAGTATCAAGAGAATAAAATGGATTCCCGGGTTATAGTTTCGATTAATATCTCTCTTGTTGTCCAATTTAATTAAAGCCAAAGTTATTATCAATATTCCTATAAGACGATCACAATGGTATTTTATCCTCTCTCTCGAGATGTATATAAAGTGTAGATTGAAATATCTATGCTAGCATCCCTACTCAACATAAGATATACAACTCCCTAAAGCACAAAAGATCAATTGTCCTCACAAATATTCACAAACCTCTCGATTATGCAAACATCTATGTCAAGTACTCAAGATCTAATATTGAAACTCATCTCTCGAATTATGAATCTATATATCAAACATGCTAAATCATTGGTCAAATGATAAAACAAGAATAAGCATAAAGTACTCAAATAGGCTTCAAGACAATAACTTCAACTATAATTAAAACATCCAACAAGAGTTCATTAATCTACTTCCAAAACCCAAAAATTACAAGAAGATTAGCTACACATGATGTTCAAACAACTCATAGACAAATTGTTCAATGTCATACTAAGCTCAAATGAAAGATTAAGATATAAAATAAGCAAGAAAAACTTAGGATAGTCGATAATCTCTCGATATATCTTCGATCCTCAAACTCCGATGTGACTCGATTCTTCCTTTGATTCTTCCTTGAAAGAGTAGAGTTTTGTCTTGTGTTCTATGTCCAAAGATGTCAGAATCTCCCCTATGTGTGCCCCAAAAGTCCTTTTATACCTTTTTAAAAGTCTAGGGTAAAGTGTTGTCAGTTTGTGACATTCCAGCACAGACGCACGGGTCGTGCATCTCATGCACGGGTTACCCATGCGCCCTGCTGTAGGCATTTCCGTGCTTTTCACCAACCACGCACGGGTCGAGCGTCCCACGCCGGGTTACCCGTGCTTGATGACGTAGGTCATGTTCAAGTCCTTCAGGTGCGCACGGGTCATGCGTCTCACGCACTATCTACCCGTGCGCAAAGCCGTAGGCTCAACCTGTTTTCCCAGGTACGCATGGGTCGCGTCCATGCGCGCGCCCTGCCCGTGCGTGCCCTGTTTTTGCCTATTTTGTCCGACTTCTTCTTAATTTGGCTTCTAATCCAGTATGTTCACTCGATTCTTGGTGTTTTTACTTCGCGATGCTCGTATTTGTCACCAAATTGCTTCAAATATCATTAAATTCCCGCAAAACGTAATATCTTTCCATCAAAGAGTGAATATTAACCATTTCATATAAGTTATTGCATGTTTATACACAATTATAGCCATAGATACGCCCCAAAATACATGCAAAACTCACATCAATCATCCATAAATAGATACAATTTATGTTCACACAACAAAATATTTTATATTTAAAGAGATTTTCTTATAGTCTATAATAATTTATTTTTATTGTTTAATCGTGTGATTTATAATCAAATTAGTTATCTTTATATTTTAATTATTTTTTGAATTTTTAAAAATTTTACAATCACTATTCTTTTAAAACATAAATAACATAAATCCATAATTTGTGAAATAAAGAATAAAAACAAGTGAAAATAAAAATATTCTTAGGTTTAATTTTTAGAATAAATAAAATAATAAATTATATTTAATATTATTAATATATAATATACATATTTGGGGAATAGGGATGAAAATCGAGAATTCCCGTTTTATTTAATTGGAATAGGAAGGGACGGGCATATAAATAATGTACATGTTCCATTCCCGATTCTAAAGAAGCAGATATTTCTCATCCCAACTCACATCCCCGAATTTAGTCACGGAATGTCCGACCCATTCTATTCGGTTACCAATGGGGATAGTTCCCCACGGGGATGATGCAAGAGATATAATTCATTGAACTATTAATTAGAAAAATGTACATGTAACAATATAAAATAGAGGTCTAATAGACATATATCCGTGCATCGCACGGGCAAAAAAATAGTAGAATATAAAAAACAAATCATCACCTTCGTCTGAGAAGAAAAACAAAAGACGGCTACTTTTTCTACATTCATTTTTATTTTACTATTACAATATATCCATGTATAATTTTGAGTATTAGACATTACAAACCTATCACTAATCTTACGGGCCCAACATATTCATACAACATTTTGTGAATGAAAGTATAATTAAATAAGTTGATTAAAACATATGCATCAATGTAATTTAGCAAAGCTTTTAATAAATGCTTATCAGTCATAATTTTGATCAAGAAATTAATCATATTTTATAACTAAAAAATCTTTTGTTGCTCAACAGTGCCAATGCTAGCGCCTCTCCATCATCTTGTTATACTCCCTCCATTTCCGAATGGTAGAGAATGAAAATATGTTTGGTTGAATGTAAAATTTTGAAAATAAATATAAGTTAAGAAATGGATTGATATTTGGTTAAGTCTTTTTTTTAAAACTTTTTTACATAAAAAATACGTCATACCAATAAAATAATATTTTTATGCATTTGAAAATAATTTTATTGGTACGTTAGGGGTTTGCCTAACAATTCATTTTTGGTGAAAAGTGAGAGATAGTGATGTAAATTTGACAGATGTGATTAAATGACAAGGTAGGAAAATATGTAAGAAAAGAATATTTGAAAATTAATTTAAAATGGATTATTTTTAGTAAAAACACTTGAAACAAAAACATTATTGGTTTTATGAGTAGTACAAAACTGAAAATAGGTGTTTGGAAATGAGAATATACGAAAAGAAATTTCACTTGTTCATCACTTTTAACCAAAAGGCAAAGGTATTGGTGGTGAATGGAAGACTTAATGTTATTGCTTAGTCGAGAGATAATATACATTTCGGAGATGGAGAAAAAAAGGAAGACATACATACGTCAATCAATCATGCATGGGCTAAGAATGCATAAAAACGTTGCAAAATAAATAAACATGAAGAAGAATGAGATACTTAAAAAAGTAAAACCGGAGTTGAATTGATGCAAAATGAGTTTCTGGAATATCTTTTTTTAATTACTCTTTAGTTTTTTTATATTCATTGTATTCAATGATAATGTAATGTAAGTATCGTGTTTCGGGTCCAAAATGTTCTAACCATATTTCACCTACTAAGAGTTTAATTTTAATTTTGTAAATTTTATTTTAGGATCAAACTACACAAGTGACAATTACCATATATAAAAAAATAATTTAATAAAAATTATTCTATTTATAAGATTTAATTTTAATTAAATAAAAAGGGATTATTTGGATTACGTGTAATGCATGTACACCCAACTAGTATTTTTAAAATGTGTCTAGCGGATTTAAACCAAATTGGCAAATTCTGAATGAGGCGAGTCTATATATATAAGATCCTTCGAGTATTCACAAAACCAAACCCTAGTTTTTTTTATTACAATGGGGGATAGTAGAGGGTGTAACACACGCACTCGTATGATTGAATCTGGGTTAATTGCCCTAACAATACAAGTCTCTACTGTTATAAAACAATGATAACGAAGGCTATTATTTTGAACGTGAAATTTCACTCCTTTTAAGGAAATTTGCCCCCACTATATTGTTGCCGGATTAATGGCAATTCCCTCCAGGATATTCGAAACAAACCAGAATTCACAGACATCAAAATCTGTAAATTCTCCCAATAACAGTTTCGAGAATAATTTTGATTGCAGGAAAAAACGGGATTAATTTTGAAAGGAGAATCATTTATTTATGGCACTCTATGCATTGTGATTGTCAAGTCGCAATCACAATTGCAAAGAATAAAACCTTTAAAGGTAAAAACAAATATATTTGTCTGAGACATTATGTGGTTAAACAGCTTTGTTAAAAGATAGAGTTATATCCATTTATTATATGAAGTCAAAAGTGATTTGGCCAAGCCTCTGACTAAACTTTTGGGAAGAAAATTAATTAAACATCGAGGGGAATGTGATTTAAGACAATTTAAGAAAATTAACAGTGATAGAAACCCAACTTTTGTGATTGGAGATCCCATGAATGAGGTCGGGTTGGGAAAAGCTCACTCGGGCTTATATTTTTCTCGGCCCAACCTAGCCCAAAACACATTTTTATGTGCAAAATATGTCTGGACGCTCGGGTTGAAGTAGGCCCGACTCATTTCGGGCCTGTAAAAACATAGTCCAACCCAATTATCGGGTTGGTTGGGCCAGCCCATGCCAGCTCTATCTCTAGTGTTTGGGTCATTGCCAACGTGTTTCCATTTTTTTCCTCTTTGAGACGTTGGTTCTATTCTAATAATCAGACGAATTAAATGATATTCTAATTTTTCTCCTATCTTTTCCTACTGTTAGGTTACACTTATAATATTTTGTCATTTTTTCCTGTTGAATCCTGAGAGATTACGCAAATAAATCCTTAAGGACAATGCTAATTTTCACACGACTCAGGAATTAATCTTTTTTGTTTTTCTTCTATTATTCGAATCACACGTTAATTTTGTTTTAATTTATAAAATGATAATTCAGTATTTCAATTTGGCAGACCTGTATGGATGTGCCCCACAAATATAAATCCAAAGATAATTGAATTGCACCATTAAAGTGACACGTCATACTAAACTCCTATTATTTATCATACTAGCAATCCTCCCGTGCGATGCACGGAGTATTTATTATGCCAAATTTATTTTTTTATAGATTCAAATGGGTAGAATTTCAATACATTATTAAAATGTAAAGATAAATAAATATGAATTAAAGAATTCAACAATAAATCATAAGGGTCGCCAAAAGGTTTATTAAAAAAAATTATTTTTTAAAAAGAAGAGGAATCTAATATAAACTTTAAAATTTACATTGAGTTACACACGACTCTCTATCTCACTGCATCTAATGGAAGATCAATAGAGCAATCTTCCTCATCTCTATGATCAATAATCCTAAAGATATTTTGTGTGTTCAAATGATGACAATCATAGCCAGTTTTTTTTAAATCGGTAATAAATTACCTGCAAAATAAAGTTAATGTTGTATATCATTAACTTGACATATCGTTATAAAGTTATATATATAAAAAGAATATTAATCTGAAAAATTAAAAAAAGTCATATTGTTTGTAATATCAGATAAATGAGAAATTAATTTCATATATGACATACTTTTCATATAACCTTGAATACTACAATGTTGAAAATTTATGTTTTCTGCAAATACATTTATATAAAACTGTTGAGTTAAACAACAAAGAATAAAAATCAAAGAAAATTACCCTAACTGTGGTAAATGAATTATACTATTTTTTTAGTACAATAGGGGAACTGGGGGGGGGGACACACGCACTCATATGAGATCAAATCTGAGTCATTCACTCTTACAACTAGGGATGAAAATAGGTCATGCTACCCGACAGGGGCCTACGACATGGCCTACTTTTGGTCTGGCCAGCCAAGGCCTTTTAACAAGCCTATTTAATTTAATAGGCGAGACCCAGGCTATAAAAAAGGCCTCTCAGGCCTTACAAGCCGGCCTATTTATTATTTACAAGTATAAAAATATAATATAAATTATTTATTAGTGTGGACTTGTGTTAAACTGTCAACCCTAATTCTCTCGTTCCCTTCCTTTGTTACTTTTCATTTCACACGCAGCCACACCGTCTCAGTTCTCACCAACTTTATCCTTCAGTCATTTTCTCAGATTTGTTCGATAGAAACCCTTCTCACTCGCTCGATCTAAGAAAGTTTACATCTAGGCACCCTCTTGTTGGGCGAAAGAAGAAGACCACTCTGATTCGGAATAAAATAACTGGGCACCGTATTACTGAACTGATGTATATTGTCAATTCATCCTTCACCTCTTACTTTTCAATTGTGTTTTCTTTTATTTAATTCCCATGAAAAACGAATGAGGCTTCAACTTTGTGGATTAGGGAAATAGGTTTGTTCTATTCATTTATAATCAACAGAAATAGGCCCAACTTTAAGCACTAGTTAACCATTCCAAAAGTTTGTGTTCAAATAAAATAATAACTTTACTTATAATCATCTTTTCATTTGGTTTTCAAAGATCTAATCCCACGTACAGAATTAATGGATATGCTTGTAATCATTAAAGTTACCGTTCTTAATTTTTAAGTGTTTGAAGGCTTGGGGGATCGAGAACAAAGTATTTTCCGTGATAGTTGATAATGCTTCTTACAATGACTCCTGCTTAAGGACTCTCAAGGACAACTTATCACTTAGTAGTAAGTTAATTCTTGTTGGTACATTGTTTCATGTAAGATGTTGTGCACATATATTAAACTTGTTGGTTTAAGATGGCCTTAGTAAGATAAAAAAAAATATCATTTATAATGTTCGTGTCTTCATGAGACTGTCAAATATATTAATCACAATGATTCAAGGCTGAAGACTTTTAATGATATTTTAGAACAGAAGAATATGAAAGTAACAAAGCTCATTGTTGATTGTCCAACAAGATGGAACTCTACATTTCATATGCTTTCTACTGCTATGAAGTTCCAAATTGCATTTCCAGCTTATAAGGAAAAGGAGCCACATTATGATTATGTGCTATCAGATGAGGATTGGCAAAAGGTCAAGAAAGTTTGCCAGCTTCTAGAAGTATTCAATCTTGCCACTCGTATCGTTTCAGGTAGTGAGTATCCTACTGCTAATTTGTATCTTCCTGAAGTTTGGAGGGTGAAACAAGAAAATGATAAAAGCAGTATATGATGATGATGAATATAGAAATATGGCAGTTCAAATGAAAGCAAAGTTTGATAAATATTGGGGACAATGCAATCTTTTGATGGCTATTGCTAGTGTTTTGGATCCTCGATGCAAATTTCATGTTGTTAACATATGCTTTCCATTGATATATATAAACCGGAAAGTGTGGCTAAAGAGAATGTGGATAAGGTGATAACTTCATTGCAACAATTGTATGATGAATATGTCGAATTGATGAATGAAGAGACAACCATTAATGTTAGTGGTGAAAGGGATATTAGGGGCAATAACTCCTCATCTTCACATATGTCTGACTCTATAGTAAGTGGATTTAACCAAATCATGAGCATTGTTCGTGAAAAAGAAGCGGTTCCCCCATTGAAATCGGAATTACTAACTTACCTTGAGGAGAGTGTATATATTCCTGATGGGGGTTCTTCTTCTTTTAAAGCATTGGAATGGTGGAAAAACAATAGCATAAAGTTTAAGGCTTTATCAAAGATGGCTGCGGATATATTAGCTATTTCGATTTCAACAGTTGCATTGGAGTACACTTTTAGTGTTTGAGGAAGAGTTATTGATGATTATCGTTCCAATCTGAATGAAGATTCTATTGAAGCACTCATTTGCAGTGATTTAAAACCCGGGCCGGACCGGCCGGTTCAACCGGGAACCGGTCATGGGTCTGGTCTATATATCCCCAAAAAATCGGATTTGCGGTTAAACCGCTTCAAACCGGATGAAAACCGGAAACCAGCAATAAAAACTGGCCGGTTATTTAGGGAAAAAACCAAATTTTAAAAGCTTAGCCAAAGGACCAGCAGTCTGTTATGCCTTTTCCCTTTGTGTTGGCTTCTTTTTTTATATTTACGTCCAACCAATCACCTAACCATAAATTTCTAATCATAATTTTCTAACTATGCACAAGATAGGAGATCCCATGTTAAACTCTATTAAAATAAGTAAAGTTTGAAAAATGAATATGTTGATTTATTTTTTCCATAATACTTTGCTGACAATTTCATAATTGATTCCTCAATATACTATTTTTCAAATGTTATGATTATATTAAATAATATAGAATATTACTGACCGATTGAGTAAGTAATTTATTGAGTAATTATATTACTATTTTTCATAAGTAATTTATTGAGTAATTATATTACTACATTTGATTATATTAAATAATATAGAATATGAATTTTGATATTTAATTAGATAATATTTTTAAATAATACAATATATATAGTAAACTTTTAATAGGCCGGTTGAACCGGCGGTTGAACCGGTCCGACCGATTGAACCGCTAACCGGTGAGTAGGCCGGTTTGCTCACCGGTCCGATTTTAAAACACTGCTCATTTGTGGTGGGGATTGGCTTCGTAACAAATAAAGAGAAAAATGGTAAATTTTTTATTTATTAAATTAAGCACTTTGTAATAATTTTTAGAGTTATATATGTCTAATATTAAAATTATTTTCTTTCTTATTTTCAAGAGTTTTGATCTAGAGCAGGAGATACCTTGAAGAGTTGAAGAGCATGCGTGAGCTATGTTGAACTTGTTTTTTACTTTGTGTGATTTCATAGAGCTTATGGCTGATGAGATAATGAGTGTAAGGACTTTATTGTATGAACTTAATGAACTCAATTTAATTAACTAATTTCAAATTTACTAGATATATTGATGAAGTCGTGAAGTTTGGAGAAACATTTTATATTCTGCAAGTCAGTAGATGAATTTCATATTATATATTTGTAGGCTTTTAACGGACTTTTAATAGGCTCAGGCCCGACTTATTTATAAAATTGGTCAGACTTAGGCCAAAAAAAAAGCCTATTTTGTGTAACAGGCCAGGCTTAGGCCTAGAATCAGGCCTAGGCCGTCCAAAGAAAAGCCTAGCCCGACCTGACCTATTTTCATCCCTACTTATAACACATGTCTTAACCACTAGAGTAAAAGGTTGATCCCAAATGAATTATACTATTTGAACAATTAAAAAACTGAACTGTAATTTGGGCCTTATTTTCGACATTAATGTTATGTAGTAATTGAATATATTACAATTTATAATATGCAGTCCAAAGTATATGGGCTGACCCATGGAAAAAAGTTTTGTAATCAACAATTTAAAAAATAATTGGTGGATATTGGTTTGCCAATTTGGGCCCAAAGGCCATACCAGACTAATTGTAATGTGCAGCCTAAACTTCATTTGTGTTTAAAACAAAAAAAAGCAAAATAGAAACCCTAAAATCATAGAATGTAAGCAAATCAAAAAAAAGTCACTGATAGGGTTAAAGATACAGTGGCGCCGCTGAAAAGTAGTTTTTGCATTTCACCAACAATATCACACTGCCCAGTGACAGCGTATTTTCATCTTCTTCCCCCAGCAACGCTATGTTTTTCAGTTCGAAAATATGTATATGCAATAGTTATCGATCGGGAAAATAATAAGAGATATTTAAGTATTTTATACATTTTTCTTATTTTTTTCAAATGGATGGTTTCTATTTTGTGGATTTGTTAGATAAACAAAGGGGTTCTTTGTCGTATTGACTGTTTATTTTCATATATTATTTGTTTTACCTACTTCGAATTTAGAAAGCAAACAAAAACATTCAGATTTACAATTTTTCTTATGTTTATATTTTATATTTTTTTCTGTTCATTTCATTATTTTTTAGAATTTTTATTAATTAGTCATAATTTAATTTCTTGCAGACATCTAGTGGATGCTACTCGGGTGACAAATTCCATCACTATAATCACTGAGTAAGTTTCAAGAATTTAGTTTTCTCTGATATAATTATGCAACTGAGAGAAAAGAAGGACCCGTGCTTTCATAATATTTGTCTAACTCTTTTTATAAAAAAAAGTATATTTCAAGTAGTGAAGTAGACTTCCCAAGACTGATGAAAACTTTGGCTGTAGTGATAAGCTATGATAACTTAGATATTTATTGGTTTATTATTTTGAGGGGAATATTGAGTTACACTTCACCATTAAAGAGAAATTAATTAATCCAAATGTGTTATATTTTAATTGCTATCCAATTCAATAACAGAAAGAGACACGAGACTATGATTTTTGCTGCTCATTCTAAACTATCTGCGTAATTAGATATTACTTGAAAGGATTTACGATATTTTTATTTCGATCAATACATCATTTTATTCTCATCTACTCAATCGCAATTCCATTTTAGTCGTAACCAAGTGGATAGCATGAAATATTTGTTCTATGATAAATGAAAATGAACTAATCTTCAAACTATATTTTTAGAATGTCTAGATAATCCTAAAACAAACCCCACAATTACTTTAATAGTGATAATGCAAACTGCATCATTTATATGTTCTCTTGTGATTGACTTAGATTAAATATGTCATTTCCCGTTCTTTTAAATCATTTTAAGAAATTAAATGACTTTCCTGTATTGTAGTGAAAAAAAGTGTTTCATAGACTATGCTATGTCCTTGCTTTGAATTAATTAAGCTAAAGGCATAACGCGAATTGCATTGTTGTGCAGACAATTTCCATCAAGGGCACAATTTAATATCTCCAAGGACTTATACTGGTAAGAATTATATGTTCAACAAATCAGTCAATACCCTTTATTTTTTTTTAAAAAAAAAACACTCAAATGAAAACATGAATTCGAATTAACAATTTTTCAAATCTATATTAGTTGCACTACTGATTCTTTCAAATATATATTATGTAATTTTTTCTAGTATGTATTATTTATATTTCTTAATTATTCGTCTATTTAGATTATGATTAATAATTGTGCATATACACAAATTAGATCTTATTATAACACATACTTAGATTGGTTTACTTCTTTCAAAACAAATTTGTATATATATCCTACTCTAAAAATATTTATACTATTTCAGAATTATGAATTTTTTTTATGGCTACTGCATCCATATACTAACAACACTTATATCCATATCAGTTTGTTAGTTCTGTATTTTGGTTTGTGTGAAAACTTTGAATTCACATGCGCATAATAATTGGCATGCATGTTAAAATTACTCATACGGTAAACATGCATGTCATCATGAAATCTTTATACCTTATATTTGATAATTGAATTCCCTGTAAATTTGATGAGGACCTGATGCAAGTTCCATTGATTTAGTATCGTTATCACAATTTGACTTGGTCTTCAGGCAAATAAACATTAACAACTGCAAACAATATACTGGGATTCTCTGGACAAACAAACCAATTCTTTTTTAATGACAACCTATCTGGATTTGGGCCAATCATGTGTGGTAATTGTATTTTTCTTACTTTAGTGTAGAAATTAGGAATTTGATATTTGTGCTTAAGTGGGGTTTTGATCTATACCTCCTTGTAAATGAAAATATAAAAGCTTGTCAATTTTTTCTTATCTCATTGACCACGGGAGAAAGAATTGTTGCACTAGGTTCATTGATTTTTATGATCTAAATGCAGCCAATTTTTTATCTGTAACTTACTGCAAGGAATAGATAACATCAATAGAGTTTTAACTTTAAAAAAACTCGTCTTACATTCATCGACCCCCCCTTCTTGGGTTTAGGCTATAATATAAATACTCGTTTTAGGCTTTAGGCTATACCGCTATAATTACTTATTTATTGTTAGTATTATTATTATTATAATTGCATGGAATAATACCATTATTGTTATTCAATCACTATCATTTCCATATTACCATCATCTGACTGGGGTCATTTCCTTCACAGGACGAGGCCCAACTGCCTAAGCACAAGTAAACACTTATAACCCTAATAGAATATAAAAAACAAATCATCACCTTCGTCTGTGAAGAAAAACAATAGACGGCTACTTTTTCTACATTCATTTTTATTTTACTATTACAATATATCCATGTATAGTTTTGAGTATTAGACATTACAAACCTACCACTAATCTTAGGGGCCCAACATATTCATACAACATTTTGTGAATGAAAGTATAATTAAATAAGTTGATTAAAACATATGCATTCAATGTAATTTAGCAAAGCTTTTAATAAATGCTTATCAGTCATAATTTTGATCAAGAAATTAATCATATTTTATAACTAAGAAGTCTTTTGTTGCTCAACAGTGCCAACCCTAGCGCCTCTCCATCATCTTGTTATACTCCCTCCATTTCCGAATGGTAGAGTAACGGTGACACTAGTCGATGATGGTAAAATGACATAGTATGGACAAGACATTTACAATAGGTTAAGTTGGTGGTGGTCAACTTATCTGTTGACGCTGTCTCACCCAAGCTACTTAAACTGCAATTTTTTGGAATCACCAAACATCAGATTTCACTAGCACTATTATCACTCACTTGTCCGTTATGTTCGACTCATTATGATTATGTATTGGTGGAATATACAAACTTTTTTCGAATAATGATTAGTTTCATTCGGAATCTCCATTCAATGAACTTGTCATGAGGATTGACAGGTTGGCAATTAGAGATTATGGTTTATTTTGTGGTAATTAATGACATTTTAAAATTTGGAGAATTGCTCCAAAATTTTATAACGTTGTTAATAACCACAAAATGAACCTCAATATCTAATCTTAATGACAGTTCATTGAATGGAGATACGGAATGAAGCTTATCATTGCCCGAAATATGCTTCATAATCCGTATGTAATTTCGGGTAGTCTAATTGACAAATGAGTGTTGATGAAATTTTGGTTCGGTTTTTCCAAAAAATTGCAATTTATATAGTTTGTGTGGGACAATGTCAATGGAACATCAAGTTATCACCACCACCCTATTGTAAATGTCTTGTCCTTAAATAGTCGCCTACCAATATCTATTAGTGTCACCGTACAGTTAGGATTGCCGCGGTATCAGATTCTTGCTTCTCTCAAATTCATCTCAATCGCTCCGTCACCACCATGTACATGAGTTCAGACAATCTCAACACTCCACATTCGATGCGTACCATCGGCGACACAGACTCTCGCACCAGCATCGGCTTCCACGGATTTGTGTTTTGAATCCTTGCCTTAATTGATGCTAGGTTTGCTGTTATTACAAAGTTTGAAGTAAATGTAATTTTGTAGGGATGTATATTGATGCAGGTTTGTTATTACAAAGTTTGAAGTAAATCTAATTTTGTAGGGATGTATGTCGCAAATAGGTCATCCTATAAGATCACTCAGTTGTCAGAAAATGTCTACATCTGCCGGCTTGGTGAGAATTTAATTTATTGACCTTACCATTTGTTGCGTTTGATGGCAAAGATAGTACTCATTTGATTGCTTTCCTTTATTTTTGGTGCCTTTTTAGGATTAAGTGTATAATATAGTAGACTACATGTTTAAAATTGCTGTAGTGCAAAAATTTGCTGCTTTTCTAATATTGTTTTTGGAATGGACTCTTTGGTTAGAAATTGGTATGATGGAAGGAAAAGCTTGGCAAAGAAGTTGAAAATGAGAAAAATTGCTTATTGTGGTTGTTGGTTAATGTTGAATTGTGATGACTTGAGATATTTTTGTTCTTTATAAGTTTTATGTGGTATAATTTTTACATCAACATATTTTGTTTGTTATTAACACTACCTCACAGGGTAACTAGGGTTGAAGCTGGACATGTTTGCATTGCATGTGTTCTTGAAATGGTGATTGAAAATAGTGATTTTTGTCTTTTATTTATTGAAATGGTTTTGGGATGCATTACATATTAATCTTGGAAGGACATGTAGTTTTTTATGTATAATCTTGGAAGGATACCAAAATTTTATGAAATTGCTTCAATTTGTTGACTGTTCTGAGTAAATATATCTGCTTGGTGGCCATGTGGTTTTGTAATCACAAGCACATCCATGATGGTCGATGGATAGTCTGGGGGTTCCCCATGAAGGATTTGAAGTTGACATTGGCTCCTTCTCACTTGAGGGTTCAATAGATTTATTATTATGGATCTGTAATCCTTAACTTCAAAATGAAGCCTTATAGTTTCTCTTCCTTTGGCATAACAACTGTGTTTTTGTGCCCGCAACACTTCATATAATCTCATGCAGCTCATATGGATAAAGTTACTAGGGAGTGCGAGGGGACTATATACTTTTTAAATGCAATGCCAGAGAGAATTTTAAGCTTTAGCATGTTAGTTTGCTTTTAACTTCTAAGTGATGGCTGGATCTGTTCATCATTTACGTAATCATATTTGGCTTTGGGTGGAGTTGTAATTATTTGAGAAATTGTTAAGTTCTGGTTGGTTTTAGTTGATGTTAGGAAATACCTTGTGCTTTTTCTTATTGAGGTGTACAAGAGAAAAGAGGCCTGAATTACCATCTGTCTAGATTAATAGGTATATGCTAATATTTTGGTGGCTAATGCACTTATCTTTTTAGGAGTACTGATAGATGACTTTCAATAAGTGAGTTGTACCTCTTGTTAAAATTATTACTTACCCACTTCTCTTATTCATCGAGTCGAAGATTGAGCTAAACTGTGATTAACTAGATGGAATTTATAGGTCCTGTGTGCCCGAAGTCTGAAGCCTTTTCATTTTATTGCTGGATCAGTAAATTTGTTAAGTAACCTAGAGTGGTATCAATCTGCATGCCCCAATTTTGGTATAGCCAAATAGACCCTTATCTTCTATATAGAGTTATTTTGAAGATCAATCAATCTAAATTCGCCATTGTTTTTTATAATTTTCTACAAAACTCCATTAAACTCATTAATAGTCAATAGGTAAACCTTTGCCTGCTGCCATCAGTTTATGGTAACTTGGTGAAACATCTATATTGTCTAACTCATTTGCAGCGCGCGCGCGCACACACATATCTATATATATATATGACAAATATTTATTGTATCGCAGGATCTGTTTTGTCTTATCTATATGGTTGCTTTGATCAAGCATGGAAGGAAAGGGATGACTCAAGAAGAAACTGAGGTTTGTGTATTATATGTTCATTATCAATGAAGAGAATTCTGATTTGGCATTTATGAGAATTTCCTAAGATATATGATATAATCTTAATCACATCATAGTAGCTCGGCCTGTATTAGTTTCCCCCTCTTGTCTTGCTCTTGAAGGGGATTGGGGGAGATCTGGAACACATTATCAGATGTTAAGTTACTCAAAAGATAATAAACAAAGGGTTCTGCATAACTATCAAAACTTGTGCATGTCTATCCTACTTGATTGTTTATTAGCTTGTCTTAAAGAGAAAATCGAATTTGCGCACTATTAGGAGCTGCATTTGTGGAGTTTTTGCATGCTCTTAAAAAAACGTGATTCTCAACTAACTCTTAGGAACTGTAATCGTGGAGTTTTTGCAAATTCTTAAAAAAAAGCGATTCTCAGTTAATTTTTCCACCTTTCCATCTAGAAGCTGTGAATCACTTTTCCTCGGAGTTTGCAAACACTCCTTGTTATTTTTTCCACCTAGAAGTCGGGAATCACTTTTTTTTAGAGTTATTTCTGATGTTTGTGACTCTTCCTATATTACAGATTAACAAAGATGGGGCTTCCAGAAAGTTGTATCCAGGCGAGAGGCGAGAGGCGACACCCTTCCTCTATGGCATGAAGAGCTCGCCCCCAGGATACACTGTTGGATACTTCATCCTCAGACCAATTATCAGTTAAATGAAGTCATTTGAGACATCTGCAGGTTTCTAGCATTATTCGACAGGAATTGTGCAAAAATTGGGGATTGAAATCTAATTTTGGGAATCCTCTCTTTTTTTTGTTTCTTTTTAATCAATTAGTTTACAGCTTTATTACCAATGTTTTAGCTCCGCCTCCTATATTAATGTCAATTACAACTACCACATAAATTAGGCCCCCTCCTCTTGCCAAGTGCCAACCACCAGTCCTTTGCATGAGTTAAATGGGTTGGGACGACGTTGTGACCAAGGTAATTGAAACTGGGGGTTTGATGCTACCCAAGTGGGTTGTGCCCAACCCCCTTGTGATTTTGCCAAGTGTCCCACTATGACATATGCATGTATTTTTTTCCAAAAAAAAAAAAATCAAAATGGGACACATGTCACAATCCGACGGGAGTTGGGCACTACCCACTTGGGTAGCATCTACTTACCCAATTGAAACATAGAAAAAACATTAAGCATGCATGATTTTTTATTGGTTACTAGTAAGGTGGAAGTGCTTTGCACGACAACCATGTAATTTTACTAATTTAAGTAAAAATAAATTATCAATATAGTTTAATTATATTATAAATATTGTTCATATTTTACAATGCAATTTGACTTGAATAGAAATTTGCAAGACTTCAAAAAGTAATAAGAGAAATAACCAGATGAGAAATATGGATAAAAAATAGAATTTTGGGTTTTCTTGAGATTGGATACGTCTAAAGTAACTCCCATGAAATTTAAAGAAATAACTGTATTGTTGAGATTTCTCTCAAAGAAAAATGACCACACTGAGTACTCCAACTGAATACATTTACTCTATGTGCAATGATACTCTTGTTCGCCTTATATTTCTGCTACCCAGCCATAAGTTTTTTGATTATGGATGAAAGAATTGCAAAGGATGGTGCAGAGAGAGAGAATTACTTTTGAATTATATAGACCAAGATTTAAGATAACATAATCTGTTCAATTAATGATATCAAGTTCAGGCAAATTTTTTTTTTGGTTCTCTAACTAACCCCACTTTGAGATTCCGTCATTTCTTTTTACTTTTTACAAATAATCATTTTTCTGAACAAAAATTTATAGCAGGTATTTTGACATGTTCAGCTAATTTGACATTTTTATTTTCAAATTTTTTAATTTTCATTTAAAAAACAATATCTAATCTTACATGTTCAGCTGATTTTTTTTTAATTAGTACGCAAGGTTGATCCCCTATGTATCGTTGATTTCATTGAAAGGTTAACACGAAAATCTTCTAATCGTATATACAATTGAAAAATACACCATGCATACAGATTCCAAGCTCTTACATTCTAGAATACAACTTGGTAGAAAATCAAGTTTTTACACATGAATCAAAGAGAGAACCGTGGAAATACCTAGCAATATACTCAAAAGCCAGAATCTATTTCTCGGCTTATCTATTATCCTACAATCCCAAGGCACAGCTCCTTTGCTTTAAAAAATAAAAGACGAGGCAAAGATGCTTTGCCTTCTCATCTACTTCTCACAAGCGCCAACGATATCTCTGCCTGCCAAAGAATCATTTTCTTGAATGCATTGAGATCCCTAATGGCAGCTCTTTCATTCCGAGAAATTAGAACTTGTCGATGCAGAAACTCTGTCGTAGTAAACGTATATGGCAATGATGTGGCATTGTACAATTAGTTCACACCATTATCAGAACTGCTACAAGCTTGATTCGGAACAACATTATTTCCAAAATCTCCATCCAAGCTCATTTGTTGGACCTCCTGAGGCGAAAGGATCTTTATGCAACGCACACAGCTCACGAATTCCCTGGAATGCAACACAAGTTTGAAAGGAGAAAGAGTTTAATTCAAGTGTTGAATGAGAATGTAGAAATTGATTTAAAAGAAACGAGCGTTTTCAAGAACGTACTCCCAAGGATCATCACCAACTAGCAGCACATCGTTCTCGTGATCCACATAGACAAGTTTCCAACCAATTCTCTGCCGGTCCTCCAGTTGTCCCTCTATACCAAATCTACGAGCCAGATCTTGTTTGAGATCATCGTAGCCCGAGTAACGTGTAATATCAATCGATCTTCCCACAGCTCCCCGCTTGTACACCTTCAAGAAAAATACCTGCTAAGTTAAAACAAAGCACAAGTAGAATACAGTATAATTACAACAATTACCCTTAGGATTTAACCTACTTACCAAAAAAACCCAGTTATCTTTCAAAATTGCATATACTCTCTCGACATTTGTTTCATTTTACAAATTGCACCCCCAATACAATGTTTGTGACACCATATGGGGTAAAATTATTTTGAAAGATAATTTGAGTGTTTTTGTAATTAGGCTAAACCATAGAGGCAGTTTTTGTAATTATCCTTAATCATAATTCTTGAACCACCAACCTTTGTATACGTCCGCATCCTAGGAATCTGTTGTGGAGCAGCAGCCCAAGCACCACTATTCATGAAGTTACCTTCGTTTATAGTGGACTCAATGGAATTGAAAACCATATCCGGAACTCCAAATGACTGGGAGACCATTGATGACGAGAGTTCCGGTTGAGCTTCTTTAGGATTCTCATAGGTCGAAAGCATGCCTCCTCCAGACGAGAGATCAGTCGAGAAATCTTTACCGGATCCCATCATGTTTTTCGTGATCAAAGAATCAGGCATCATCGGCATTCCTATCTGATGATTATCAATGTTAGCCCCGAACGGTACATTGTTTCTCGGATCACCATCTTGGCTTGCGTCTCTAAACAACATTGTCTGAGAATTAAAAGACATGGAGTTGTTTTGTGGTATCTGGCCGTCGTTCTGAGAGAGAACTGATGTTGCCGAAGATGAACTGTCCAAATAGTCTATCTGGGCTCCACCAGGATTATTATTGTACGTTTGTGATGCGAAAAATCCTTGGTTTTGACTCTTGGATATATTCAACGAGGGCTTAACGTCAGATTTTGGCTGCAAATCTTTAACCAAGTTGACATTAGAAGACATGGGCTCTAGACCACCACTTGAACTAAAATGATTGACAGAAGACTGAGCAATCTCATCCCCAATTGCTGTAGCGCGGTGATTATTTCTGCCGTTCATTACAGACTGAACTGTGTTCAGACAGTTGTTCGTGGACGGTGAAGTTGAACAAGACGGGACGTCATCGGTAACTGCAGACTGGACCCCACCAGCACCTCCGGTCAATAAACTGCTCCGCCCGGCTGAAAGGTGATTGGTTATCGGGTTTAAAGCACTTCCCACATTTTCGGGCAACTCTGATAGTATCCCAGATTGCTGTTGCTGAATTTTTGGTTGCTGAGTTGGTTGGGCGAATCGAAAATTGGTTTGGCTATTATTTTTCGTCATCTGCTGAGGATGCATATTGGATGTTGCTTGAGAGGAATCGAGCATTTGGCTTGTCGTCATTGGCCTAGAGAAATTTGGTGGAATTTCAAGAATCTGCTTCTGCTGATCTTGGAGATGTGTCGTTTGCGAAGGTTGTTGTCCTAAGAGTGATTGTTGTTGCTGATGGAGTTTCTGTAGAAGTTGAAACTGAATTTGGTTATTATCCGACATTTGCAGGTGTTGACTTGCGAGATCAGACGGCTGAGATGGCATTAGATTTTGCTGTTGAATTTGACTCAAAATCTGCTGCTGTTGAGGCAGATTTTGAGGAACATTTCTCGGAATCTGATGGCTTAGAACAGATTGTTGCTGCTGCTGAACAACACTTTGAGTTTGGACAGGACTCTGCGACGACTGAAGTTGGCTTGTCTGTAAAGTTTGACTTTGACCGACTAAATTCTGTCGTGGTGGTTGACTTATATCGGTCAACTGCTGTTGCGGCTGTATAATCGAACTTAAAGGGTTTAAAGTCGAAGATGGCAATTGTTGGGTTGGCCTCTGTGAATTGAATTGTAGGTTTTGCTGATGGGAAATTTGATTTGCTGTCAACCCGCGCGAAATATCTGTTCCGGCGTAATTTTGCAGAAGAGAATTTGGTAAAGGGTTGATATAATTTGGTTGCATTGAGGAGTTTTGCTGCTGCATGTTCATCCACTGGACTAAGCTAAGTCCAGGCAGGGATTGGGGATCTTTTAAGCCGAATTCGTCGCCGAGCCATGGCATTGTCCTTCTAAATAGGCTGTCTAGATCAGAATTATCGTCATCTGCAGTGAGAAAAACATAGTAGATATTTTATGAGGGGTCTTAAATTCTTGAATATCATTGTGAGGCTGAAAGTGTGTTTTGGTTTTTGGTAGGAAGATCTTCTTTGCTTTAATCATGAGACTAGTGTGAATGAAATGTGCACTATTTAAGGGCCAAAACAAAAGATAGGTCAAAGATTGACCAAGAAAAGGCAAAAAACAAAGGAGCATCTTTCACCTATAAAGCCTGTCCTGTCACTCACAGTACAGTTTTTGTTTTAATGGATAAATTTTTCCATCATTTCATTTTCATACATATATTTTTTTAATTTTAATTTTTTGCATTTCCAATTTTGACAAGATAATTGCTCAGGAGTCAATAGAAAAGGTCAACTGTTATGAATCAGTTGGTAAAGAAATGCCATAGAAAGTGAAAGGGATAGCATGCAAGGAGCAATCCCACTAGACAGGCCTTGAATGGATAAAAACAGAAACTGGAAAAATAAAGGGTTAATTACAAAAATTATCCCTAAGAATTAGTTTAACTTTATAAAAAAGAACAATTATCTTTCAGAATCACAAATACGCCCTTAACATTTGTTTTTATTTTACAAATTGCAACCTCGAGAGTATTTGTTAGGCAAATTTTTTTATGGGGAGTTTGTATCACTTTAAGTGGGGTATTTGAAATTTTAGAAAATAACTGGAATCTTTTGTCATTAGGCTAAACCTGTGGGATGATTTTGTAATTATCCCAAAAATAATAATGAAGTTGTAGATGTTATGTTGCAAAATTATCTGTAACATCTTCTACCTGGCATTCCTGGTATCCTGGGGCGTTTCGAACGGAACAAAGGTGGCGTAGGGCAGATGAAAAACGGAGCGGTTACAGGTTCGATCTCCCAAATGGAGACACGATTACGCCTTTCACCAGCAGTCGACTCGTCCCAACCAACCTGCTCATAGAATTCCAAGTGAGTATCCAATATATATATAGATAGATATCCTCTTCTAAGCAGGACATGTTTAGCATGAAACTGGAAAGCATATTAAGTTGATCTTATTACCTGTAAGTTACGCCACTGGGAATTCTTCCATCTGACAGGATCCATGTCACTGATTCCAGTTATTGTACCCATATATCTGCACAATGCATGCCAGGTGAGTTTGAAAATAGTAAGAGCTCCTCAAATGAGCTATGGAAGATAATGTAGGACTTGAGAAGTCCGTGTATTTGAAAATCTCATCGAGTTTCATAAGCTAGATGCCCTAATTAAGGGATAATTACAAAAACTACCCTGAGTTTTAGCCTAATTACAAATATACCCGATTATCTTTCAAAATTACAAATACCCCTTGACATATGTTTCTGTTTTTACTTATTGCATCTATTGAGGGTATAATTTGCAAAACAAACATAATCTTATCTTCAAAGGGTTATTTGTCGAATTGTCGTACCTTAAGGGCTTGTAATCGTAATTTTGAAAGACGACTGGTTTTTTTTTGTAATTAGGCTAAACCTAAGGGGTGGTTTGTGTAATTTACCATTTAATTTATTGTAAATTTCACAAGAGACACTGTAGATCGAATACGAACACATGAAACTGTTGCCTATACCTTCTTGTCCCCGATTCTTCGGTTTCAAACATCATGCGAAAGCGCATGCCAAGAGATATCTGGTTACTGCAAACGGCTTTGTAGTACTTGGCTAAAGGGATGACAAATTCTGATGGACTAGCCCTGCTCAAACTAAAAAATTATTCAGAATACCAAAAAGACAACATATATTCGTACGCTAAACCAAATTCAACGATAGCATGAGAAAGTATCGTCCAATGACCTTGGATTGTAAAAAACGGTGAAAGGGCTATTGTTTGCAGCAGCATGAGCAGCTGCAGCAAGTATCCCGATGTGCATACTATCACTTGACAAAACCGATGATTGCAAATTAGTTGGTTGTCTATTCGCCCGTCTTATGCCCAAAAGAAGCTGCTGCTTTTCATCCCTGTTCGTGTAGGTGAATTGTCGACAATTGAAGCTCAGATTATTCCACATTAAAGAATTTGAAGAAAATTAAGGAAACAAGTGTTTTAGCAACTTGCAGCATTACCTAATAAATAAGACCGAGTCACCTGCTATCAACCTCTTTCCACCAACAAAAAGGCTCCATCCAGTTGTAAGCAAGTGACGCTTAGGTTGTCCTAAAACATAACCATCGGAATTTTTTAGAAACAAATTTGAAATGTTCGACTATACTACGTGAACCAGTAGTCTTATAGTCTCTAAGGACGTGTTTGCAAAAACTTCTACTTTTAAAAGAAGTTATTTTTTTTGTAGTAGAAATAAAAATCAAAAAACTTGATGGTGTTTGGAGAATAAGTTGCACAATGAAACAGAAGCAGAAGCAGAATCAGAAATTTAAAGCACTCCTCCCCTGCTTTTAGATTCATGTTAAACTATACAGAATCAGAAGAATAAATTAACATTTGAAAACACTGAAAACTGTTTATTTAATTTTTTCAGTCAAATCGTTTTGAAGTGTTTGCAAACACTCCATAAAGAATGGAAGCACCAAAGGAAACTTACCCCGAAAAATATGGCGAAATGTCCAGACGTTATCGTGCAAATCCCTGGCAACGAGCTCTTGTGCTGGTGGTTGCATTGTAAAGTCCTGGAATGAGAGAAGTATTCTCAAACACAATATATTTCAAGAATTAAGTAATAAAAGGAAGATAAAAAGATTCTTTTGACTAACCAGAGGAGGGAAAATCTTCTCTGCAGCACGACGAGGCACTGAAAACCCCCCATGAGTGCTAGTATCACTTGCAGTCAATGTTTTACAGAAAAACTCAGTCTGAGGCCTATGTGATTTCATCGATAAATCTGATCTCAATAGAGCATCCTTGTCGAACTGAAAATCAAACGGGCATCTTTTATTAGATTTTTATTAGCAAAACGAAGCATGTCAATACTAATTATCGAATATAAGCACATCGAACATAAGCACAAATTATTTTTTTCCTGAAAATTTGTTCGACTATGGCAGAAACCTACCGAAGGCACTGGTTGCAGTGTCATCCGGGCATATACTTCATCCGTTTCTGGATCAGCCTAATAGATGCCAAAAAAGCAATTTCAGTTGTTATTGAAACTCAAAGAAGTTAAAAAAAAATGTAGTTATATGGAGGTATTAATTAAATTAAGCATACATGCAAAGTGACATTATGAAGGAGGCATAGTAGTTTTGATGGAAGATTTGGGTAGTTTGGGATTTGTGCATCCACATCCTTTTTCATGGATGCAGCAACCTGAAAATGAAAATTTACCAATAATTAGCACAAGAAAAAAAAAAAGAATCAACTTACATGTACAAAGAAACACATTTGCAGTGTGAGAAACTTATGCAGCCAAATTATGATAGGATCATGCAGTTCTTATTGGCAAACACAAGTCTAAAAATAGTTTAGCAGGATTATAGTGATACATTAAAACCTATAGGATCAAAAGAAAAAAATATAGATAGCTTGAGGCAGGGACAGAGCCAGGGGTGGCTGAACACGGCAGGCGCGCCTCAACTTCAATTTTTTTCATAATTAATAAACATTCTTGTATATAAAATTATGAACTTTTATATTTCATGAAAAAATAATTCTCGCCCCCCTAGTCTTCATTTTCTAGCTTCGTCTCTGGCTTGAGGTGAAACATATGTATCCAATGCCAAAAACAGCTCCATTTTACTTGCAGTAAATGTTATGTTTGTCTAAAGATGCAATTTTCTCATCCATCTATTAAAGAATAACCATTCCAAATTTACCCAAAAAAAGAACTCTAAAAATAAAGAAAAATGAAAAAGTCCATTTCAACTCAAAGCCAGAACCTTTATTTCAAATGGTGTTTTATTTATATTTTAATATCATTAAAAACAGTTACACTTACTGTACATAAGTACTATTGAAATAATTTTAGAAACCAGGGCTACTCTAGCTAGCTTAAATGCGCACGTTAGCATGGTCCACCAAATAATGCCCCTTTGAATATTAGCCAGTTTTGCAAACTACCACCACTAACATCCACACACTCCAATTAATTATTCTACCCACCAGCTCAAAATAGCAAGGATTATGCTCCACCCAGATAATAATAATAATAATAATAATAATAATAATAATAATAATAAGGATGTGACAATGAAATCTCTCCATGTGACCAAATTATACTCAAAAGGACACCTTAGCGGCGCAAGTTACCATCTTTCACTCTTTAACAAACGGACAACAATCTTAACCTACGCATACAAATGGATACATTGAAAAATGGATAACCTGTTCACTATGCCCTTGAGGAAAGTAGACGACGTGGGTCCCAGCCACCGGCACATTTACCAGTGGACCGGCGCACGCTTGCCATAGCTCACCATTTATACTCTTCTTCTGATCACCTGCGCCATTCGCCAATTCATTTCACACGTGTCAGAAATTTTTTTACCTCTTTTTCTTTATTTTTACCTTAATCTTCAAAGAAATTTCATCAAGCAAAAATATGTACAAACAAATACAGATGAAAATAAAATCAGATTAAAACCCAGAAAATCTTTGTAGTAAATCCCTTTGTACAATAAGAAAAACACAAAAAAAATGAAGGAAAAAAAAAAGATAAAGAGTTGTTTTGGTTCTTGGAAAATGCAAAAGCATAGATCTCTCCGCGTGTCTGTAAGAGAGTTACCTTCAGCGGCGGAGGCGTTCGCCGCCGGAGCTCCAGCGCCGGAGGTTGGCATCTTCATTTTTTACTGTTTAATGGCCGGAGTTTCTCATCGCGCCGGAGAATATTCAGGCGACGGCGAGTGGCCGGAAATCCAATAACAAAAATCAAGAAACTATGATATTAAACTGGATCAAACAGCTTTTTAGTCAGCTAGCTAAAACAGGTGGTCTTTTCTTTTAAAATGAAAAAAAGGGATAGTCTTTTTATTAGGCAAAAAGGAAAGGGTAAAGGGTTTCGGCGGTATCCGGCGCCGGAGAGAATATTTTCCGGCGAAAAGGAAGGGGTTAGAGAGAGAAAGTTGATTTTTAAGAAAAAGGAGACAAAGGGAGCTTTGGAAAAGGAAGGGATGTTGAGTATAGCAGAGACCAAATGCTGCAGTTTTACTTTTTAATTGCCCCCTTTGCCACACTACACCTTCCAGACACACACACACACAATACACACAAAAAACACACAATACGCACTTTCTCTCTCTAGATATATATGTATATATATATATGTGTATATACTATATACATGTGTATATACTATATACCAATGTTCTAAAAAGCATTAGGCGCTAGTGTTCTAAAATCGCTAGGCGGCAGATTGGGGCCTATCGCCTAGATGGAGTCTGGACGGGGTTAGGCGAAACATGAATAGGGTTAGGCGGGACCTAATTGGAAGAATAATGTAGGAGGATAAGAGTCTGCAGGCGGCGCAGGTGAGTATTGTCAGTCAGACGCAGATTTGTAGAAACAATGATTAGGCGCTAGTCATATGGCATACTTAGGTCTATCGTCTAGACGGGGATTAGTCAGGCTAGGCGAGACATTTTAGAGCATGACATGTACTGCTAGCTTTCTTTATCTACTTGTTATATTGTTCTTCTCAAAATCTCTTTTACTGGCACTCTCTCTTTTTCTCTCTGTGTTTCTCTTTTTTTTTTTTTTTTTTTTTTGAGGAAACTCTGTGTTTCTCTTTTTACTCAAAAGCTCTAACCTTTTTCTTTTATTTTACAATTTATTTGGTTATTTATATGTAAAAAATAAAATGAGATTTTGTATAATTTAAGCATGTGTGCCTTGCTTTTTCTGTCTCTACATTCGTAGATGAGGAATCAGACTGGTCTGTGGCCTCACAAAGTTGACCACTGGCACTGAGGTTAAAGAAATCAAACTTTAAGATGCCATTAATTTATTACAGAGGAGAATATATTTAATTGCTCTGTGTTTACTGCGACACATCACACATGCCCCCAGCCCCCTCGGAAATGGATCCTCTCCATTTAGGATGTGTAAATTTTTTTTGCATTTGGAGAGAGAAAGACACATGTGCATCTATACATACAATTATATATATGTATGTATATGTATAAATGTATGTATAGATGCATATGTGTCTTTCTCTCTCTAAATGCACAAGAAATTTACACCCCCTAAATGGAGAGGATCCATGCTCAACCCCCTCCCATGTTTTGATTTGGGTGGTGAAAATATCAACTTTAGATATGATTATTCTAACTTCTAACTTTCTAAGTGGTACAATTTTCTTAAAAAAATAATTATGTTTTTCAAAAATATGATTTTTAGTCATTTTCTGATTAAAATTAACTGTGATATCCTTCATATATTCCCTCACGATACATGGTCCCAGCCCCCCTTCGATGTGTTGATTTGGGCGAAAATATCAACTTTAAATATGAATCTTTCAGGTGGTAATAAGCTAAATTGGCCACTTACGTTTTGTTAAAATAAAAAAATAGTTATTTTCACTAAAAATTGATTGTCATATCATTCTTGTATTTTCTCATGTACGCCCCACCCCCTCTCATGTGTTGGTTTGAGGTAAATTAATAGAATGTGGCAAATGTCACAATTTTTTGCAAAGTTAGGGTAAAATGGTGGGATTTTCGAATTTTAGGTGTATGCTCCCTTTCAACTGGAGCTTACAAAGTAGGCGCCCATAGAGAAGACGTCTGTTGTCATCCTCTGTTTTTTTTTTTTTGAAAGTTGGCACGTAGGAGCCTACTCCCACATTTTTTCTTTTTTTAATTTTTTAAATAATATTAAATATGAAATAAATACATAATTTTCAAATAACTAAAATGTGAAATTTTACTGAACGAAAACGCGATTACATAATAAATTCTTACAACACATAATTAAAAAAACAAGAAATTAAACATTAAAATGTTGGAATAAGATATGCATGTCATTATAACAAAAGTACGCCCGAACAACCGGTACTGCACGAGCAAGGAAGTTCTTCTTCATGCCAAGATTGATCGTGCAGTACCGAATGTTCCGGCGTACTTATGTTATAATGGCATGCGTATCTTATTCCAGTATTTTAATGTTTAATTTCTTGTTTTCTTTTAATTATGTGTTGTAAGAGCATCCCCAAGAGATTCTATAAATTTAAAGAGCATCTTTTGTAATATAAATATCATTTTTAAATTTAAAGAGTGATATTTTTTTACATTAACACGTACACTATTTGTATTTGGCTCTTTATTTCAAATTTATGTTAATTTTTAGAAACTACCAATCAAATGAGTCATTTAAAGTGCATGAAATCAACAAGTTGGATATTCGAAGTAACTAATCATTTAAGCAATTAATTATAGAGAGTTGTATTGAGTCTATTGACTCTCCAAATTTGAAGATTGAAAATTCATTCTCTAAATTTAAGTTAAAATCAAGAGTTTGTTGAAGATAATTTTTAGTGGTTCAATCTTCAAAATAAAAAGTATTTCTCAATTAAATAGCCTCTTGGGAATGTTCTAAGAATTTATTATGTAATCGAGTTTCCGTTCAATAAAATTTCACATTTTAATTATCCGAAAATTATGTATTTATTTCATATTTAATATTTATTTTCGAAAATAAAAAAAATGTGGGAGTAGGCTCC
This sequence comes from Rehmannia glutinosa, assembly GCA_016081115.2. NCBI lineage: Eukaryota > Viridiplantae > Streptophyta > Magnoliopsida > Lamiales > Orobanchaceae > Rehmannia > Rehmannia glutinosa. The sequence continues at coordinate 114,787 of JABTTQ020002028.1, read as the reverse complement.
CTTTCAGTGTCATCTTTCAAAAAACCAAAAAAAAAAAAACAGAGGATGACAGCAGGCGCCTGAGCCTACACCTAAAATCCGATAACCCCTCTCATATTATCCCAACTTTGCAAAAATTCATGGCATTTGCCACATTATGTTATTTACCTGTTGATTTGGGTGGTGAAAATATCAACTTTAGATATGAATCTTCCAAGTGGTAATAGGCTAAACTAGTCATTTATGTTTTGTTAAAATGAAAAATAGTTTTTAGTTATTTTGACTAAAAATTAATTGTTATACCACTAAGGTATTTGATCATTTTTAAAAAATTGATGCGGCACGTTTCTTTGTACAAATTCATATGTGTCTCAGTGCCGAGTCATGGATCGATCCCAGAAATGAAAAAAATATCAAAGCGGATATTTGAACTCAAAAATAGCTAAAAAAAATATGTTTCTGAAAAATGTGGCTAAAAATATTTTTGTAGTGGATAACTGGTCAAAAATCCGATGAATTCCTATTCTAAACATAAAATGATAAAATGTTTTATTATAATTCTCATTTTAAGAGTTACAATTTAATAGTTGACTGGTTGACTAGTTTAATATATACTTATTCTGTTGCAAAATAATAACACTAAAAAACAAATTCTTTATGGTTTCAAATCCAATGTATTTGAAAATGAATGAATTTCAAATACTTTAAATTTGAAATCCATCTCTTGTTTGGATGATGATAATTTGTGTAGGAATTTCAAATCCATCGTAAAATTTTGATAAAAAAAATTAAAAGCTCTATTGATTGTCTTATTTGCCATTTAATAAAAAAAGAAAAGATAAATCTTATTATTTTATAAATAATTATAATTTTATACACTAGTAAAATATATGAAATGTATAACTTGTGAATATGTATGTCTGGAGATAGTGTGTGTGAATATGTGAGTGTGTGTAAGAGTGTGTAAATATGGACAGTGTGTCCAGTGTGCGTGTGAATGTGCAAATGTGGATAAAGAAAAAAATGAATGTTCAAATAACTATATTTTGGAAGGATTTAAAATATTTTAAAAATGACCTAAAACTTAAAGATGAGTTTGAAATCCATTGATTTGGATTGATAAGTCAAACAAAAATGTGAATTTATTTATGAATTTTAAGTTCCTCATCCCAAATATCTCATCTCATAGAGGCTCATAAGTAAAGAGCTACTGTTAAATCCCAAATATAAGTTTTTCTAAAACAAATTCACCCAAATCAAACAACATCTCTTGAACAACATTTGTCAGACCATACCAATGACTATCCATCCATATACGTTGATTAATAATTTTGAACTTATCAAACTATCAAATCTTAATATTTATTATATTATCTACTTTTTTATTTGTATTATTTATTATTACACTAAAAAAAGTATTGAATTTATTACACATATTGACCCATCATAGTCAACATTTTTTATTCTGATCGCATTGCCTCCATTAATTCTGACAATTGTTTTGGTGATATTTTTTTTCCTTTTGTGGTTTAGTTTTTAAGGGGCCCGGTTTCTAAGGTGATAGTTGGAAGGGTTGATGATTCATCAATGCCTTTTTGGGACTTCAATAATTGTAATTGAGAAATTTACACAAACACACTCACACACACAGTTATAATAGCCACTTCATTGACATGCCATATTGTCATCATTTACTTACCATGTTTCCTTTTTTTTCAACCTTTTTTTTTTTTTGGCTTTTTTGTTGAAATTAAAAATTTGTCCTTATATTACATTTTTGGATAATTACAAACGAATCCCTACAGTTTGAGGTATTTGCAAAAAATCACAGAGAAGTTTCAAAATTGCAAAAACCCGATTAGGTTCGATTTTGTCTTACATTTTACCCCCTTCATACGCGAAAAATATTTCAAACACCCACTTTTGTAATTTTAAAATTTCCCTGGTTCTTTTTGTAAATATCCTAAACCTAGCTAAGGGAGTTTCTTATAATGATCCTTATCGTTAACATTGACTTTTTAAGTTAACATTATCTTTATTTTTGTTTTGCGATTTTCTGTATATTTAACGCCAGTTTTGGTTAGTTAATTTTTTGGATAATTAATGCCAATTTTTAGTAGTTAATTTCTGTTTTAATTGGATTAATGGATAATGACAATTTTTGTAAGTTGCATGTAGTTTTTCCATTTCCTTATTTTGTGCAGGCAGTTTTGTTTGGTAAGTTATTATTTGGAGAAATTACAAACATCATTTATTTAAAGCAAACTACTCATGCGGAAAAAAATACGGATTTAGAGGGTGTTAGTTAAACTTAAAGAAATCTGAGAGAAACATTGTCATTCACATGAAGTTTGCAGGAAGACACTGTGGACAAGAGTGTTGTAACATCTTAGACAACATCTTCATTAGATTTGTTATTTTGTTCATTTTGAGAGAACATATGTTATAGATGAGTGATATATGGCATGCATTGGAGGATTTTCTTAGTTTGTGATAATGTATTACTTGCTTTACAAAACTTAAAGGTTAGCTTTTAGTACTCTTGTTGATTTTTGTATTTTGTAACAATATTACGTTTAAGAGTTTTTGTTCTATGGAGATCGAACAAGTATTTTTATACTTGTACATAAAACTTCTTGTGTTCACTTTTAATATCCGTCATTCCATTTTAATTGTGATTTGTATTTCGATTTACAAGACTTCCGTTGTGTTATCAAAAGTATTGGTAATATATTTCACACTACACTACACTATTTAAGAATTGGACCCATTCGATTCTTTCACTTGTAATTCTGTTGAAAAAAAGATAGCAAAACACTCATACAGATACTAATCAGATCTTTTTTTATTTAAAAATGATAATTGATCTTATATATTGGTGAGAAGCACATCGAGTCACGAGGACTAGTAATGCCAGCCCTCCAAGTAAATAAAAAAAATAATTATTTATAAATGCAGAGAAACTTAAAATTTGTTCATGGAGGAAACAAGTTTTCGATTGCTCATTGTTCTTAAGAAAAAAAATTAATTATGTCCTCCAACATTGAATTCTTTTATTTTTTCAAATCCACCCATTTTTTGAATGTAAGATACACTTACACAATATTGAATATTAAAAATATGGGTGAGAACAAATTTGTGTTTTTGTAAACATAATGCTACAACACCCTGTGCATAGCTCAACTAATAAAGAATTTAGGTGATGTGATGCCGGCAATGCTGACACCCACAACGTGGAGGTTCAAATTCGCTTAATAACAGGTTGGAATAAGAATTCTTGTGTAAGGACCTTGACTTGTTGAGATATATCTCCCGGTTCACATTCTCTACGAAATTCTAGGGGTGGGAGGCGGAGTGAACTGACGACCTCACCGATGGGATTCACCCTTTAAGAATACTGCTACAACAGTTGGTGGTTAATTTGGTCTCACTGACAAGAATTTAGTACATCCATATTCTTGGAACGTTGGATTTGTATCAAAGATATCAATTTTGGTTTCTCCATTAATAGGCTAAATAAATGCTATCAGAGAACCAGAAAACAAAAGAACAAGCAATCTATTTATTAACCCAAACATTTAGTTGGATTGAATGTGCATTGGAAATGATTGTGAGAAAGGAATTGAACACAGAAACATTAACACAAGAATAGTCAATTTCTTCTTCTTTTTCCTTTTCTTTTGTGTCATTGGCGGAGGGAGGGGGGGCCAACCTAGGCCCCCCCCTTTTAAAAAAAAAAATTACCCTATAAAATTTAAAAAAAAAATTATTTTAAGTATATTTTATATGATTTTCTTATTCGGCACATTCCACTTTCGCGTATCGGCCCATCCCAAAATATTTTCTGGCTCCGCCCTTTGTCGCCCCAAAAATATATATACATGTATGCATGTTTAAAAGGGGCAATTAAGTCATTTCTTAGCGGATACATCAATTTGTACAATTGATTATATTTTTATGGTCTTGAATTTGTTGGATTTGTATAGTACATTTATCATTTTATTTTTTGTTAACTAAAGTAAATTTCAATTAGAGTTTTGGGATTTGATCTGTCTTGCAATTTAAGACTGAGAATTATGCAGTTAAATTTTTCATTTTTTTTTCCAAATGTGACGTATATTTGTTGATTTCATGATTTACTAAAATTTTATATTTAATAAAATGCAAATCCTAGGTTGCAAAATCTCTCCCTAAATGATTATAGCTAAATTGGGGGAAATAGTGACAAACCCAATTATGAATGCACTCATGATGTTTCATCATGCTTGGATACATACTTAGGTGAAATGATCATGTGCAATTATGGTGCTAATACATGGAATTATCTTTTGACAATGAATCAATCATCAGTGCATTGACTAATCAGATATGGGAAAAGAAAAAAAAACATTTCAAACATATATATATATATATATATATATATATGTGTGGCAAGGACCTTACAGATTTAAACCGTTACCATGTTTAATCCAATGGCCTGATTTTTTCCGAATTTTTTTTAAAAAAAAAATTGGACTCAACACATTTAAGGGCAAAATAGACAAATTATACACAAAAGGTAACGGTCGATTTGGTAACTTCCCTCAATTCCACTTTTTTGGGATTTCAATTAATCCATTTCTTCCACTTTTTTTGCTTGTGTATTTTCACCAAAAAATCAAAGATTTCGTCTTCCTACAACTCCCCCTCTCACACACGACTGCAACTCTTTCATTCTCTCTAAAAATCTCACTCACACACGACTACAACTCTTTCTTTCTCTGTAAAAATCGAGCCACCGAGACACTACTTTGTTCGGGCCGAACTTTGTGGACATCAAATCTCCAAGAAAGCATTGTTTAAGGTAAGCCCCTGTTTCAATTTTTTCGATTCTTTGGTTTGTAGTTTCCTGTTCAAAGGATTTTTCCCCAATTCAGTAGTTGGTTTTATCTGCCATTGAAGATGACTATTTATGGGTTTTTTTTTTTCAGTTTTGTTGCCCTAGTTGTAGGTGTTCGATAAATGGTTTTATCATGATTTTGATGATTTTGTTTTTACACCAAAACAATATTTTTAAAGGTTGTCCAAATACTCCTAAATGATTTAAAATGGTTTTAATATTTTCCGGAGTATTTCTTCAAGTTTTATTTTCGATAAAATTGGACAACACTTTTAATGATTTTTTGTTAATGTATTTTTACACCAAAATAATATTTTTAAATGTTGTCCTAATACTCCCGATCGGTCTAAAATATTTTTACTAATTTTTCGGAGTATTTCTTGAGGTTTATTTTCGACAAAAATCGGACAACATTTCATTTTTGAGGTCAACTGGTCGCCCTAGAGGATAACCCGTACCTGAACGAGTTTTATACTTGAAAACAAAGAACATGCTGAGGGGTGTCAACCTGTGTGTAGACCGGTATGGTCGACCGGTCAACCGGGGCGTCGACCGGTGGGCGTCGACCGGTCGACCGGGGTGTCGACCGGTGCCTGGGAGCAATTTCTGAAACAGAACCTCCTGGACTCGTTTTTGAGTTTTGTTCGACCGGCTAGACACAGGGTCGACCGGTCGAACCCCCCATCGACCGGTCGCCCTGTGTAAATGTGTTCTCTCATTTTCAAACGTCTATTTGTCTTGTGACCGGCCGCTCAAGTTTGGATGTGAAAAAAATCGACCGTTTGACAAAGACAAACATTTCCTTAAAATCATGGAGTTGATTTCTAATGACTATATTCTTCATTTGTCTTGCAATTTTTTACAGATTTCAATCTCCTAGGATGAGCCTATCATGTCCAAAACATATTCTATAAAATAGATGAAGAATTGAAGCAACACAACAAGAGAGAAAACTACAACACAACAAGATACACTCAAAGAATACACTTGTTCTTACATTGTCTTATTTCTTGTTGTAATTTGCCTAGCTTATCACTTTCATATACTTGAGGTCTAGCTATTCTTGATTACACTTGCACTCTATTGTATTATCTATTATCGAGTTGTAATCTTGAATTTGTGGTCGTCATTCAAACCAGTGTTCTAAAAATCCCCAGGCGCCCGCCTGGGGTAGCCTAGCGCTAGCGCCACCAGCGCCCGGATTTTTGCCTAGGCGACCGATCTGAGCGGTCCAGTCTAGCGGCGCCTAGGCGGCCTAGGCGCCTCTAGGCGGCCTAGGCGGGCCTAGGCGGTCTAGGCGCCCATATGTTTTTTTTTTTTCTGAAATGCTAGAAAAACGACTCCAACTAGTGAAAGAGCACCAACAACTCCAAAATTCAGTTTAAGTGAAATTGAATATATATAATTTTCTTAATAAAAAAATGAAACAAAATTTTAGGTCCTGAAATATTTCCATTGATAATTTGATATTATATAAATCAATGCAATATTTGTTAATGTATTGTATTTTAGATGATTTATAGTTTTATTAGATTATTGGTGTTGAATTACTTTAAACTTTAAAGCTTAAATATTAGATATGTTCAAAAACAATTTAAATATCATTTATAGACTTTACAGTTATGTAGTATGAGAATTATTCATAAAATTGTATATATATTTAAGGCTCCGCCTAGTCCCCGCCTAGTCCCCGCCTAGGCCTTCTAGGCGCTAGGCCTCTGTCCGCCGCCCGACTAGCGCCTAGCGCTTTTTAGAACACTGATTCAAACACAAGATATCCTTGTGAGTGTTCTTATGGTAAGAACACACTTGGGTGAACTAGGTGTTAGGTGTAAGAAGATTGTGGTAATCTTCTTGTTGAGGTGTTGAAGAGTGTGGTGCTCTTCAAGGGTGAGGATTGTGGTAATCTTCACAAGGTGTCGTTTGAAGATTGCGGTAATCTTCAAGAAGAGATTGTGGTAATCTCAAAGGTGGTGTTGAAGAAGAGTGTGGTGCTCTTCAAGGTGTTCGTGTAAGATTTTGTTGTAATAATTTTGGTAATTATTAATAAAATTTTGGTAGAGCACGTAGTCCCTAGGTGGGGTGAAGCTCTATAAATCGACGTGTGCTATTTACATTCCGCACCTTTATTATTGTATTTGAGCATTCGGTTTAAAAAAGAGGGCGAAATCGAAAAGATGGAGATATCTATTCACCCCCCTCTAGATTATCGTAGCCGCTTGGACTTACAAGTGGTATCAGAGCCAAACTCTTTGGCAAGCTCGTTTCACATCGTGAGTGAAGAGGAACGATCGTCGGCTACGAACGAAGCTCATATTTCCAGCGCCTCCACCACCAAGCCACCACTATTTGATTCCAAAAATTTTACATTTTGGAAAGAAAGAATGGAATGCTATTTACAAAGTTGCGGGTTCGATATTTGGAACACCGTCATCAATGGAGAATCCATTCCGACGAAGAACACACCACACACCTCTAAAGGCTTCAAAGAGCTCAATGATGAAGAGAATAGAATCATCTCCTTAAATGGTAAAGCTCTTAATATTTTACATTGTTCACTTACCACTTTGGAATTTGATCATGTTGTAGGTATTCGATCAGCACATGAAGTATGGCAATAATTAGAAGCCATCTATGAAGTATATGCAAATAAAATGAGCAACTCAAAAGCATCTACTTCTCAAATGGATACAACATCAAATCCAACAATATGGGATGAGCCTCTTACAAATTCCGATGATGAAGTCGAAAAATGTCTTATGGGCTTCGAAGAAGAAAACAAGGTAAGTTCTAAACCTTCTACCTCTTATGATAATGATTATAGTGATTTGCAAAATGATTATGATGAACTTCAAAATGAATTCCAAAGCTTACTTGTTAAATACAAAAATTTGAAAAAGGAATTCAATGTTTTGAAAAATGAAAAGGATAGTTTATTTACTTCCTATGAATCACTATTATGTGCTCACACCACCACACTTGACAAGGTTAGAAACCTTGAAAAAGAAAATAGTACTCTTGTTGAGGATATAAATTGCATGAAAAATGATTTATCTAAATCCAACTTGACTACCGATAGAATGACCAATATTGTTGATTGTTGTGATAATTCGAAACTAAAACTTGATCATAAGCCTAAGGGTGTCAATCACATGAAAAAGAATCAAGTCTCTAAGCACATTGGTCATTATACTCCTAGAATTATTACATGCTTTTATTGCGGTAAAAAGGGTCATACGTTAAATACTTGTCGGGCTAGAAATAGCTCTAATTATTGTTGGAGACCTAAAAGTCTCAAGACTAATCCCAAAGGACCCAAACACATTAGGGTACCACAAAACAATGTCATATTAGGTACCCGTCGAAATAATGATCGAAGAAAATTTATACCGCCAAGAAGACATCAAATGACCGTTTCATTTGATCAAAGAAGGAGAAACTATTTTCGACAAAGCCAATTTCCAAGAAGAGGATATAATCAAAAATGGGAAGAACACAATCCTTGGAAAAGGCAAAGACATCATCAACAAGATGATTTTCAAAGAAGAAGATACCTTCAACAATGGGAATGCAACAAACCTTAGAAATGGAGTAATCAAAGGAGCCATCATCAACAAAGTGACTTCTCAAAGGGAAGATATCATCAACAATGGGAACGGCACAACCCATGGAAATGGCGTAACTGGTAACCCGTATCTCCCTATTTAAATATGTATTTTATTTTGTTATTATGCATGCTTTTATTTGTGTCTTAATTGCAAAATGAGTTTTCAAGTATTTATTTTTTTTAATTAAGGTCTTCAATATATATTTGTGCTTTTAAAATATTTTTTTAAAAAGAAGACCTTATATGATGTTTTTAAAACTCTTGTGCATTTTCGTAGACTAAAGTGTGTTATCATCTCTTATGGTTTTTTATGGCATAAGCTTACTTGTGATATCTCTTAGCCTACACTTTTATCATTATGGTTTGTGCTAGATTTGTTTTAAGAATTGTGTAGGTTTTACATATTTTCACAAATGACCAATTTACGTCATTATTTGTCAAGAAAGGCATAAATTATCGAGGTACGTTTACTTGTGTTATTCTTACTCTTATAGACTCGATATATGTATTGCCATGTGCCTATGTGCTTGTTTTTCATAGTATTTAATACAAGTGTCATTAAGAGGACTTTTAGATTTTTTGAAAAGCACTATTCAATATTTGATTGCACATATTTGCTTTATCAACTCTTGTTCAAATACTTCTTTTTAATGAGGTCTCAACTATATGCTATCGGATTTTCAAATTTCTAGAGAGACCTTTTGTAGCTTTCTTAAGCTTATTTGAACTTGCATGATTTATTAGATTCTTGATGATCTTCTAAATGCACAGTATGTGTTTCTTGCTTCATGGTCTATATAGTGTCTATTTCTACTATGCTCTTATTCAAGATATTTTGTGGTTGATGATTGAGGCATGTTTTTACACTTGGGCTATTTTTCTCTTGCTTATATAAGCGATGCCGTTAATGAGTTTGTTAAGTTGTGTAGATAAGAAATGAAATACTCCAAATATTAGTTACCTCAAAATAATTGGATGTAAATGTTCTATTATGAACACCTTAGATCAATTGGATGCCCTATGATGATAGTGATGAAGAAGACAAAAAGGGTATTCCGGAACAAACTCGATGACCAAGGCAACATTGGTCGAACTAAGGCGAGGTTAGTAGCTCGAAGGTATTTTCAAGAAGAAGGTAATTAATTTTGATGTAACATTTGCACTCATAGCACACTTAGTAGCTATTTGCATTTTACTTGCCATTCTTGTTTTAAGAAAATTTCAAGCTTTACCAAATGGATGTTAAATTCAATTTTCTCAATGGTTTTATTCAAGAAGAAGTCTATGTAAAACAACCTCCGGGGTTTAAAATTTTTCTAGGCTAAATGATTTTTATAAAAGGCCTTGTATGGTTCAAAACAAGTACAACGTGTATGGTATGATAGACTTAACTATTTTTACTAAATGATTTTACAAGAGGTAAAGTTGATACTAATCTCTTTGCTTTTTGAAAAAGGACAAGATTGTTTGCTTGTGCATATTTATGAGAATATTTTTGGTGCTACTAATGAATATTTGTGCAAGATATGTTTTTCTAAGTTAATACTAGGTGAGCTTGAGATGAGCATGATGGGGGAGCTCAATTTCTTGCTTGGACTACAAATTATTCAATGCCAAGAAGATGGTTATATAAGAACTCTTGAAGGAGTTAAACATTGAAGAAAGAAGAACCATCTCAACCTCTATGGCTAAAAATTGACAAAGGTTGAGAAAAGCATATTGGCCAACAAACAAATTCGAGGTATGTTTTCTTGTATTATTCCTATAGACTCGACATTCCATATGCCTTATGTCTATATGCTCGACTTCAAAAACTATCCCAACGAATCTCATTAAAGTGCCGTTAAAAGAAATTTTCAAATATTTGAAAGACACTTCTTCTTATGACTTGTTGTATCCAAAGTCTTAAAACGTTATTATTTTTCGGGATAACAAGTCCGGTGATAATATTTTGGTTCGTCATATTCAAACTAAATTTATTGAGATTCGATAATTTTTTTCAAAGGGATTACATGTTTAACAAAAACTTGAGATGTGTTTAATTCCGTCTCAAGTATAACTCGCGGACTTTTTTAATCGCTCACCGCCGAGTATTTTACCTCATTTCGAGCTTGACTATGACATAATGTATATTGAATGAGGTCTATGTTTGCATTTTGCACGTTTTTAAAACATATGGGCGAAAAATCGGATTTTTTTTTGGTTCAAACTTCGGTTTTGCAAAACGAAATGGACAAAGGGGTCGATCGAGGAGGAGGGCCAACCGTCGACCATCACCTTGACCGGTCACCCATACCTCCGACGGCCGCCACGTTGTTTGTTGGGATTAAAACGTCTTTGTTCCTATACTTAGCCATTTTGGCCCCTCCAACTCTATTTTCGTCCCCTTTGCAAAATTCACACACAACTCACTTCAAATGAGTTTTGTTGCATATATTACATATGTTGGGGAGTATAAGGCTCAATTATCATCATCGCTCATCTTTACCGTTCAAATTGTAAAAATTCTACTTCTTTAGCTCAATTGGGTTGAACCCTTGAGAACTTGGTCTAAATGTCAAATTCTTGATGCTAATTGCATATGTTTGAGATGAGCTTATTGATTGTTGATGAATGATATTTATTAAATTGCATTTGGCGATGAAAAACTTGGTTTGTTTTCTTTTACAAGGGCTATATATGTCTTTTTCAATTTTTGACGCCCGCCAAGTGTTCGATAAAATGTTTCAATGAAAAATTCATCACCTACATGATTCTCTCGTTTTCAAAAGTCTTATATATTTATGGAGATCATGTTTTGCTTATCAAATGAGTTTTCATAAGCTTCTTCAAGTCGTATGATTCGACTTTTCCCTCCTATTTGGTTTATAAGCTTCAATGTTCAAATAGCTCGGTACATCGATTTTCTTGCGCACTTTGATATGAATATATGATGTATTTATCGTGCTAACATTCTTTTTTATGATTCCAAAGGGGGAGAAACAAGTTATAAGCTCTTTAGCTCAAAAGAAGCCAAGATAAGCTCAATAAAAAGAAGCTATAAGTTGTGGCTATGTAAAGCCATAAGTTGTGGATCATATTATGTCCACTTGATGTATTATGGCTGTGTATGACTCTTGGTCCATTGGTTGTAGTATGGACTTATATATGTTTCTAATAATGTCTCTTTGACAGGGGGAGCTTTTAAGTTTTTGATACTTAAGCTAAATTTCGAAAAGCTAAGCAAGCTAAGCTTTTTAGCTTATGTTTAAGTTGCTTCTATATAACTCTTGTTGTGCATGTTGATAGGGGGAGCTTTTGCTATATATGTTTGAATATCTCTACTCCCATCCTTGTATTTATTTTGCATGGAATGTTGTCGCTCACAACGGATAGTTCTTTTTAACCGGTAAAATTGTTTTGTTTTCGAAATCGACCTCGTTAAAATTGTTTTGGTTTGTAATCATCAAAAAGGGGGAGATTGTTTGATAAATGGTTTTATCATGATTTTGATGATTTTGTTTTTACACCAAAACAATGTTTTTAAAGGTTGTCCAAATACTCTTAAATGATTTAAAATGGTTTTAATATTTTCCGGAGTATTTCTTCAAGTTTTATTTTCGATAAAATTGGACAACACTTTTAATGATTTTTTGTTAATGTATTTTTACACCAAAACAATGTTTCTAAATGTTGTCCTAATACTCCCGATCAATCTAAAATATTTTTACTAATTTTTTGGAGTATTTCTTGAGGTTTATTTTCAACAAAAATCGGACAACATTTCATTTTTGAGGTCAACCAGTCGCCATAGAGGACAACCCATACCTGAACGCGTTTTATACTTGAAAACAGATAACATGCTGAGGGGTGTCAACCTGTGTGTAGACCGGTATGGTCGACCGGTCGACCGGGGCGTCGATCGGTCGACCGGGGTGTCGACCGGTGCCTGGGAGCAATTTCTGAAAAAGAACCTCCTGGACTCGTTTTTGAGTTTTATTCGACCGGCTGGACACATGGTCGACCGGTTGGACCCCCCGTTGACCGGTCGCCCTGTGTAAATGTGTTCTCTCATTTTCAAATGTCTATTTGTGCGCGACCGGTCGCCCTCAAGTTTGACAGCAAAAATCTGACCGTTTGACAACAGACAACATTTCCTTAAAATCATGGAGTTGATTTCTAACAGCTATATTCTTCATTTGTCTTGCAATTTTTTACAGATTTCAATCTCCTAGGAGGAGCCTATCATGTCCAAGACATCTTCTATAAATAGATGAAGAATTGAAGCAACACAATAAGAGAGAAAGCTACAACACAACAAGATACACTCAAAGAATACACTTGTTCTTACATTGTCTTATTTCTTGTTGTAATTTGCCTAGCTTATCACTTTCATATCCTTGAGGTCTAGGCTATTCTTGATTACACTTGTACTCTATTGTATTATCTATTATCGAGTTGTAATCTTGAATTTGTGGTCGTCATTCAAACACAAGATATCCTTGTGAGTGTTCTTATGGTAAGAACACACTTGGGTGAACTAGGTGTTAGGTGTAAGAAGATTGTGGTAATCTTCTTGTTGAGGTATTGAAGAGTGTGGTGCTCTTCAAGGGTGAAGATTGTGGTAATCTTCACAAGGTGCCGTTTGAAGATTGTGGTAATCTTCAAGAAGAGATTGTGGTAATCTCAAAGGTGGTGTTGAAGAAGAGTGTGGTGCTCTTCAAGGTGTTGGTGTAAGATTTTGTTGTAATAGTTTTGGTAATTATTAATAAAATCTTTTTCTCTTTTCGAAACCCATCCCGGATATACTGGGGTGGTAGAACACGTAGTCCCTAGGTGGGGTGAAGCTCTATAAATCGACGTGTGCTATTTACATTCCGCACCTTTATTATTGTATTTGAGCATTCGGTTTGAAAAAGAGGGCGAAATCGAAAATATGGAGATAATCTATTCACCCACCCTCTAGATTATCGTAGCCGCTTGGACTTACAGTAGGACGCATTTTTTTTTATTATTTGAATTTCCTAGGGTTTTGCTACTCGATTTTTACAGACCCTCTTTGTAGTTGGTCATGTGGAATTATATCATTGACGGTAATGGGTTACGATTTATATAGTATAAATATATGAAAAAACGATGTACATTTAGATAATGAATTGTGTAATTCTTATGTTATTGAATTTGTGCCTTTTCATTCCTAATTTGGTGTAAATTTACGCAAGCATGATACATCTCTTAGTTATTTTGGTATACACACAAATCCTTTGTTGTGTATTTTTCGCCCAAATGACTGAAATATGGTAAAAAATGGAAAAGAGGTAGTGGGATATATACACGTAATGTTCGTAGACAGTGTTTTGGTGTATTTTTTTGTTAATTTTGGCACATAATTACACAGAGTTTGGTGTTTTGCATTAATATGGTAGATTGTATATAGATGGCATACAAATGGTGTTTGGATAATTTTATTTTCGTAGACAATTAGATTACATACAATACACAGTTAGTTTAGATGTGGTTTTTTATTTTGATACAGTGTGTTTGACACCTACTATTTTTTCCATATCGTTTCACACACACAGTGTGATGTTTTCTTTAATTTTTCTCAATACCAGGTTCAATAGCAAGAGGAAACAGGAAGAGACCTGCGTCCCCAGGGTCGAGCGAGGGTGCGAGTGACGTTAATCCGAGTTCGCACGATTGAGGACTCTATATTGCCATGCAATTCTGATGCACGACTTGAACCAAGAGAAAGGCAGGGTGCTTGGTTTGGCCAAGATATTTCTTAGTGGAAAGTGGTGGGTTATCGATTGAGGAGTTTGTTTTATTAGACGGAGCGTCTAAGTACACTTTAATTATTATATTAGACTAGAATATTTTTTATTCATGCATTTCTGTCAACATTATGAGTTACTTATTTCAGAACGATCTTAAGCAAACATGTTTTCCTGTTTTATGCTGAATGGTTAGTGTGTAAACAGTACACATTTTGACAACATTTCGGTATATGTTTATTACTGTTTTGGTATATATATGTATATTGTAGTATTTTTTGTTATTCAATTGAAGATGTTTAACAAATCGTGTGTATGCATAATTCTTAAGCAGTTTGTGTTGAAGTACTATAATTATTATTACTTTTTGGAAGTCAATGTAACAATGTACTACTGAATGTTATACTTATCACCAAAATGTTGAAACCAATGTATACCAAAATGAGAGTTTATGATACTGTAATGTAATTATTTGTACACCATATTTGCTTGATTGTAAACCACCAAAGTATTCATATATATACACCACAATATGCTCAAATATGTTATATTTTCGATATTGTGTTGAAGTACTTTAATTATTATTACTTTTGGAAGTCATTGTAATCCTTCGAAAATTTAAAAGTCAATTTATATTATAACATTGTGTATTATCAACAGATAGCAGGCACGCAGATAGCAATTATAATATCAAAGCGTTTACACTACATGTTATTTTTTTTATTAAATATATCAAAATGGACTCCAAAATGATGCACAATTAGAATATAAATGGCATTCAATTATAATATAAATGACATTCCATTATAATAAAAATGACATGCATTTAACATAAGTCAAAAATCTGATAACAGTTTTCAGAGTGTACAAAATTTGAAAATGCAGGAAAAGTTTCTGTCATTATGTAGGTTGCTCGGGACATGAACGGTTGTTTCGACGTGCAATTTTGCCATGCGTGCCACACTTTCTCTTTAGTTTCATGCTTGCCCCTCGACACCGACCACAGACGACGTTTGTTTGTAGCCTTCCCTGTTACAAACAATATATTGTAGACATGTCTCTTTGTTCATAAATTTCCTTGACGTGCTTATTTGTATGTCAAAGCCGCATAGTTTACCATATTCCCTATAAAACTCCACACCCTTGTCCAAACTCCCAAAATGCATGCCTACTCGCGGTATTTTATCTTATTCAACTTCAGGTATCCAATATTTGGTGGAGCCGGGTGATATTACCAGACGCTCTCGTATTTCGACGCGCTAGATTGTTTCATCACTAGTATCTGCAAAGTTTTTGTATACCAAATAAGTGAAACGTATACACAAAACTTTTTTCAAATTATACAATAGTTTCAATATTAGCATACAATATTCTAAATAAAAAATCTAACAATGTACCACTGAATGTTATTACTTATCACCAAATATTGAAGTTAATGCATACTAAAATAAGATTTTTTTATGCTGTTATGGAATTATTTGAACACTAGTTTTTTGTTCTCATTCTAAATCACCAAAGTATTCGTATACATACACCACAATATATTCCAAATATACAAGTTTGTGGACTGTAGGGGTGTTTTCTTTGTTTTTTGTGGGAGAGACTCGTTCTTGCTGCTAATTTCTGGATGAACGCAGAATGAAGAAGATGACAGATTACGTGTTTTTGGTTCCTAAATTAACGTTTTTTCTGTTATAACAAGATTGCAATCAATATCTCCCTTGATTCTAGGTGATTAGTTATGGTATTTATTTACCCAATTTTTGTAGATTACGGAACTGCCCTTTTGGTATTAAAAATAAATATAAAATGGTGTTTTTAGGGCTAATCTGAACCATTGATTGTTTAGGATGAAGGGATGAGATATGTCCACACTGCCACATGGGATCTCATCCCTATATATATATATTCATTTTAAACATACTATACAAGGGTAATCTTGCCATTAATTACATGAAGTAATTGAGCCTTCATCTATCTTTGAAGTTATAATTAGGGTTAAATAATTTTCTTGGTCGGTCTCGAGTCTCGACATGGGATTACGTCGTGGTAAATTAATTTATGAGATTATAAATATATAGTAATTTAAACAGGCTCCATGAAATATTTATGACTTCATAAAAAATGGCCTAATTTAACTTGAATATTTTGCACCTAGCTTTTAATCTATTGTGATATCTCTCATTTGGATTGGGTAAACATGGAAAGTTCACGGATACAGACGCAGGGTGAACATATAAGATCATCTATTGTAAAATAATTATGGTAACTTTTATACAACGAGTCAATCATCCGTGTGATGAAATAGAAGATGAAACATCAATTTGCAATAGAACATTATATCCAAAGGTTCTAGGAAAATGTATGAGATTCTATTGACGTTGGATTAATTGGGGTGGGCATGATTGATGCTGTTGAGATATGTCACTTGTGAGTTGTCCCAAATTGATTATTAGAGGAAGATAGCCTGGTTTATAAGCCAAGTGAGCTACTCCTCCCATCACCAATTGGTATTAGGATGGAACCTCGTTTGGTGGGCTTATGCTCTCGCTCATATTGGGTACACTCCATGTGTAGGACCGTACTAAGTCCCTCCGAAATTAACATGGTATTAGAGCAGACTCATGCTCGACCCAAGATGGTCATCACATGATGTGATGGAGCATGGAGGATCCTATTATGATTATTAATGAGTTAACCAAGGACTCACAAGTGAGGGGGGCGCGTTGAGATTAGGCTCTAAAGACCCAAACCCGCCACATCCATAGAACAGGACGGGGTGACCCGTCTTGGCCCCAAATTAAATAGGCTTAAATAGAAAAAAGGAAAAATCTTTATTCTTAATATATTTATAAAACATTCTTTACGAAATTCATTATTTTTAATTTATAACAAATAGATATAATATTAAAAAATAAAAGTTATATTATATATATGTAAAATATATAATAAAATATATTAAAACAAATAGACGGGGCGGGTACCCGCGGGGCAGAATTGACACCCAAACCCACTTTTCCCTACCGCGGGTCACTGGGCGGGGCAAAATTATCATCCCTAGTTGAGACATATTACTTGTGAGTTGTCTTACATTGATTAACTAGAGGAAGAGAGTCTTGTTTATAAACCAGATGAGATATCCTCCTATCACCAATTGATTTTAGGATGGACCTCACTTGGTGGGCTTGGGCTCTCCCTTATATTGTGTAGATTTCATTTGCGGGATCGTATCAAGTCCCCTCGAATTTAACAGACGCTTAGCACTAGCAGAGTAATCGAATATGGGCCGTCCAATCAGGAAAGTAGCTGGCTGGCGCCGAGTTCTTAGGTTTTGTTTGACCTTTTGTTTTGTTTTTTTTACTTTTAGAGAGAATATGGAAAAATTACTTTAAAAATTGAGAATGAATTTTGAGCAGTGTTCTAAAAAGCGTTAGGCGCTAGTCAGGCGGCAGACTGGGGCCTAGCGCCTAGGCGAAAAACTAGTCGGGGTTAGGCGGGACTTGGGTGGGGTTAGGCGGGGCCTAATCGGAAGAAAAACCTAGGCGGACAAGAAGAGCCTAGCGCCTAGGCGGGGCTAATCGGGGCTAGGCTAGGATTTTTAGAACAATGATTTTGAGTATGTGATTAGATATAAGATGGAAATGTGATGATGAATTTTTTTTAGTATAATCGTGATTAGATGTGATGGGTGATTTGAAAAATAAGAGAGTGAATAGTGTATTTGTGATATGATTGTATAATAATGATAGTTGATGTGATATTTTTTTGTTTAAATTATAACTGGATATGATTGATGATTTGAAAAATAAGAACAGTGAAATAGTGTATTTTTTATTTTTTTTAAGAGCAATCATATATTCATGCAAAATTTTGTCCAAAAAGTGGAAGGGATGAAAAACATTCACAAGCAAGCACTCCCTTACCTTCTACGACCTCAACTAGGTTGACGAGTACTGAGTCAAAGGTAGAAATCGTCTGCATACCATCATATATATATATTTCTCGTACGGACTTTTGATCTGGTTAATGGCAAAAACTTACGTGAGACGGTCTCACGGATTTAGATCCGTGAGACGAAGCCCTTACACAAAGTTTTAAAGGATTTTTTTTTTCAGATTTTATTTTTCTTAGGGTTTATATTTGTTTTTTTAGGGTTTATTTTTAATTGATTTGGATTTTTAGGATTTTTAGTTTTTTTTAGGGTTTATTTTTTATTTTTTGGGTTCACTTTTTGTTTTTCGGTTTATTCTTTATGGTTCATGTTTTTAGGGTTTATTTTTGTTTCTTCATGGTTCATTATTATTTTTAAATTTATTTTCATGGTTCATGTTCTCAAGACGGAGTCCTTAGAAGATCCATCTCACGGATTTAGATCCGTGAGACCGTCTCACAAGAGACTTGCTTCTGGTTAATTACATCACTGTCCTAAGGATAGTATAATGTGGCAAACTTAGGAGGATTGGGTAGTTCTCTCTCTCTCTCTCTCTCTCTCTATATATATATATATATATATATATATATATTGAGAAATGTAGTTCTATAATTACATGTGTGTTAAAATAAGGAGTCATTTGTTAGTTAAATACAAGGAAAATTCATTATTTATGGTGGAAAAATTAGGCAGAAGGTATGGAAAAATTTAATATACGGATTGATAGACATAAGAGTATAATGAAAATATAAAATAATTGTTCGGAAGTAATAATACAAATAATTTTAACATTATTTTTATATGAATTGTATTGTATACTTATATTTAGACTATATAAAATTTATTTTTAGGTATTTTATTAATTAACTTAAAATTATAACACAAATTAAAAATATTATGTAATAATAGTTAGTATATACTTATATAAAACTTAATATATAATTTTTATATTATACTATATAAATATTTAGTAATAATTAGTATATTTATATATTATCAATAATCTTGTTTATTATTTTTATATCATTATAATTACATTATAAGTTTTGAAGGATTTTTAGATGTATTTAAAAATTATAAAAATATTAAAATAAAATATTATTCGCCAAGTATTATAAATAATAATTATAGTACCGGTATTAAATGTTTTATTTTAGAAGTACGAAGTATTTAATGGCGCTTCAAAATATGTACGGAAAACGAAAATATTTTTTAATTATTGGTATGTACGAGTATTATACATGTATGATACACGTTTTAACTAAGGATAATTGCAAGTGTAATGTTTTCATTTATATAATCCAAGTCTGGGAGTCCCCCCCCTCTCGTATTTCGAACTTTTAAAGTATATTTTTCTCTTTTTGGCCATATGTCTTATTAGTTATTGCTTTCAATATGAAAACTACATCATTAAAAACAACAGTATTTGATTGGCGGGATAAAAACAACCTAAATTAGAACAAATACGATGAAAAGTGACTTGAAACCGTTGATTTGGACAATTAAAAGTGTATTATCAATACCTAACATATTATTTTCTTGTTTGTTATTGTGTTTTATAAATTTATTTTCTCCATTAATTTGATACTCAAGCTTAATTTAAGATGATATATACTCGTGATCAGTTGAAGCGAATAAATAATCAATTCCTTTTTAGGGCTTTCGATGTTTCACATTACTTAGGCCCGACCAAATGGAACCGAACTACCTTGGAAGAGGAACCAGAACCGGAAGAGGAACCGAACCGAAACCGTAGTCAACGGTTCTTGGAACCGTTGATATTTCCCGTTCGAACCGTGAAGGAACCGGTCTTTATCGGTTCGGTTCCATTCCTCCTTTGGAAGAACCGTGGAACCGCCGGTTCCCATTCCTTCCTAAGGTTCCTTTTATTCCAAACTTCCTGGTTCCACGGTTCCAGGTTCAACAAATATAATAAACTTTATAATGAATATAGTTTAAATTTTAAGGGTGAAACGAGTCAACAAGAAATACAACCTACATCTACTACAAGAAATAATAGTAAAAATGTAAGCAAACTATGTGGGCTTTGATTCCACTATATACTAAGAGGATACATAGACAACTTAATAATAATTATTCATATTAATTATTAATATTAAGTTTAATCCCATTTATTCCTTTTTTTTTTTGTTCTCGTATAATTTAAAGTCTTCAAATAATCTAAGATAATATTCTAATTTTGGTATTGAATTTTAATGTGTTATATTTATACAAAAAAATATTAATTTTATTTTTGAAAAAAATAAAAACAAAAAAAAAGAAGATTTGAGCTACGGTTCGCCCAGGCAAATGGAACCGCTGGTTCCATTTTCGGATTAATGAACCGAACATCGCATATTTTAACTAATCTTGGAACCAAATTTGTTCAGGTTTTCCTTGTTCCAAATAAAATGGAACCGAACCGAACCGTAAAATTGCGGTTGAACCGGCGGTTCGTTCCGAACCGTGACAGGCCTAACATTACTACCTTGCTGATTGTTTTTTTTTTTGAAGGAACTACCTTGCTGAATTAGTGAATTAAAAAAATTAGTGAATTATTTGCTATATATTGTATTGTTATTATATTTGTTTAAAAAAAAAAAAAAAAAAAAAGAGGTGGGAGTTGGTGAGGCGTGGCATTTTGCAGCCGAAAACCCGCCTCGTTTAATGGATTTCCTTTTCTTTTTGCCTAATTTCTGCCTTTTTTATTTAATATTAATTGTCACAAGCTCACAGCGGCTCAACTGTCTACCAAACGTCAGCAGCAAAAAAGTGAATCAAATAATTATCAACAATCAAATAGTCTCTCTTTTAGTTTTACTATTGTTATTAGCTACAATTACAAATATAGATTATTTGAGTTTCTCTGGTTGATGTTACATTAGATTATTTTTTCACTCCTCAATCCCTAGAGTTTTGTGGATGAGGTAAATCGCACTATTTGTTTCAATGAGTCAGAGTTGAGTTGCTTGTACAATGAGTCACCACACAATGAACCTATCTCCAACCTGTTATTAGGAGGAATCGAAACTCCACCCTTTAGTGCATGTCAATGAGGTGGACACCTCATCACTTTATTCTTTGCACAGTCAAACTATGTTCCGGGACAAAAACAAAATCACCATGATATATTTGTGGGTTGACTATTCAACACGGTGTTTAAAAAGAAAAAATCAAGCAAAACAAGAAATATTACTTCTTTACTATGTCTAACTATTGAGCTTTATGTGATGTTAACTTGTGTTTGTACAATAAGATAGTGTTTTTGGCTAAATTTATTTAAAAAATCTTATAAGTTTCTATGTCTTATAGGTTATTTTAATAGCTTATAACATGTTATATCTTAAGAAAAATTTATAAGCTTTCGAAAAATTTGGTATTTTTCTAGAAAATATCTATAAGTTATAACCTCTCAAAATAAGATATTAAGGCTGTGATTGGTTGTACTTTCATTCCATCTATTTTCATTTTCTAAGAGAATAATGGTGAAATTATTTTTAAAAGTGAAAGTTGGATATGTAGAAAAAAAAAGTGATGATTATGTTGATGTGATAGAGAATCTTTTAGAGATGTTGATTGTTTGTGAACAAATTTGTGGAAATAATAGTGTAAAATACAATGTAAGAAAATTGAATAAAAATAAAAAATTGATCCAAAAATAGGCAATATGGATCTCATTTTATACATTTTGTTAAAAAGAATAAGAAAAAAATAATAAAAATATTTATAAATTAAAGAAATTATTGGAATTCTTTATATAAATAGGGATATGAGAAAAAAATAAATAATATAATTGTGTATTTGGGAAATGTGAAAGAAAAAGAGAGAAATGAGTTAATTTTGGAGAAAAATTAAATTTTCTTTGAATTTTTTCATTATTTTCACAAACATTACACATCCTAAAATTTTTTCACTCCAAAAATGAAAATTTTGGAAGATTTTCACAACCAAACACAACCTAAGAGTTTTTAAACTGTTTTGAAATAAAGTTGGGAGATCTCAACTTCTTTTTCTAAATAAGATTTTATTTCAACAACCTTCTTTAATTTAACTATTTTTATTGTAAAATGGTCATTACTAACATTTCAAAATAAGTTTCGTATTGTCATTGCTAACATTTCAAAATAAGTTCTGTTTTTTCTTCTCTCAAACCCTAGTAGTTTTTGCTCATCAATTTTCTTCTTTTTTTTTTCTTCCCTCTCAAATCTCAATTCTTAAATTATATACTCTGTCCCATTAAACTATGTCTTATATAACATCCTTCCCCCACTGGGTTATTTGATAGTTTGTGGTAAATGCCACAAACTTTTGCGCAATTGGGGTGGGTTGGGGAGGTTTTGATATATTATGTGTAGGCGCCATTACAATTTGAAGGCGCCACTCCCAAGGCGTCTCATCGTAGTTTTCGATTTTTTTTTTTTTTTTGTTTTGACAGAGTAGAAGTCATTTTGACCGGCGCCTACTCCCTATTTTTTTTAAAATTAATTTTAAATATTAAGTAAATACACAATTTCTTGGATTACATAATAAAGTGTACAACACATAATTAAAAACAAAAAAAGAAATTACACATTAAAATACTGGAATAAGTTACGACATGTCATTAAAACATAAGTACGACTACACTAAATTATATTTGTGGGTATTTGTAAAACCCGATTACACTAAATTTATTTTAATTTAAGATTTTTTTTATAAATTACAAAATGCATATTATTATTTTGGATAAGTGAAACTCATTTTTGGCTAATTTGACTAAATATCCCCACAAAATTATATTTGTGGAGTAATTGAGTTAGACAAGTTTCGGTTGGGAAATTTGCAGACAAACTCCCCTTTTTATTCTTATTTGTACTATATTTGAATATATATTTTTGTAGTAAACTAAAATTGAAAAGAATCAAGAGAACACATTATCTTCCAACATACAAATCTTCAAATTTATTCCCAATTATACCCTTTATACCGGTACGTGAATAAACGGAACTTGTCTAACTCAAATACCCCAGAAATGTAATTTTTTGGGGATATTTAATCAGATTAGCCAAAAATAAATTTCCCTTATCCAAAATGATAGTATGCATTTTATAATTTATAATTAAGAGTCTGAAATTAAAAAAAAAATAGTGTAATTGGGTTTCACAAATACCCCAAAAATATAATTTAGTTTAGTCGTACTTATATTTTAATGGCATGTCGTATCTTATTCCAGTATTTTAATGTGTAAAGTTCTTCTTGTTTTTTTAATTATCTCTTATAGACTTTATTATACAATCGCGTTTTCATTCAGTAATATATCACATTCTAGTTATCCAAGAAATTGTGTATTTATTTAATATTAAAAATTAGTTTTCAAAAATTAAAAAAAAAAAAAAAATAGGGAGTAGGCGCCAGTCAAATTGACTGGTTCCTACTCTGTCAGAAATAAAAAATAGAACATTGCAGTAGGCGCCATTGGGAGTGACGCTTTCTTTATATGCGCCAATTGTAATGGTGCCTACACATAATATATCAAAACCTCCCCAACCCACCCCAGTTTCACAAAAATTTATGGCATTTGCCACAAACTATCAAATAATCCTCTCCCACCCCTCAAATTTTAAAATTATGAACTTTGTCCCCTATGAATGTTGATTAAAGTGAAAGAATTCACTGTTTTAACATGGCTATGTTGGCAAAGTAGGGTTGGCGTTTGATCAGAAATGAGAGATCCCTTCTATCCAAAGTGTTATAGGCTAAATACTTCCCACACAACACTTTTCTGGAATCTATAATTAGCAATGTTGTAAAAATCGCTAGGTGCTCGCTAGACGGCAGACTGTGGCCTAGCGCCTAGGCGGAGCCTAGGCGGGGTTATGCGGGTTAAGACGGACGTAATCGGAAAAAAAATCGTAGGCAGACAAGGGGGCCTAGCGCCTAGGAGGGGATTAATCGGGGCTAGGCGGGGATTTTTACAACAGAGATAATTAGCCATAATCCATCCTATATATGGAGAAGCATTGTAGAGAGCAAAAAGTGTTGGGTAAGTGCGGTTTGGAACATAGGAGATGGGTCGAAGGTGAACGCATGGTTTGATCCGTGGATTCCGGAAAATCCTTCTTTTAAGCTTAAAACTCGAATGCAGGTTGCTTTTTGTAATTTGCATGTGAATAATTTGATCATGAACAACACCAGGAGATGGAATGAAGAGTTGATATATGATATCTTTAAGCCAGAGGATGCAAAAGCAATAATCTCGATCTCGTTAACTGCAAACAGAATGGAAGACAAATTGGTATAAAATTACGCCAAAGATGGGAGATACACGGGTAAGTCGGGATACAAATTGGCAAGAATGGAAATGGAAAATCAGGACAGCGTGTCGTCAACTTTGGGATTGAATAAGGGTTTCTGGAAATGATTATGGCATCTCA
This sequence comes from Rehmannia glutinosa, assembly GCA_016081115.2. Classification (NCBI taxonomy): domain Eukaryota; kingdom Viridiplantae; phylum Streptophyta; class Magnoliopsida; order Lamiales; family Orobanchaceae; genus Rehmannia; species Rehmannia glutinosa. The sequence continues at coordinate 90,225 of JABTTQ020002028.1, read as the reverse complement.
ACGTCCCAGAAAAAAATCCTCATTTTTGCTTGGAAGTGTGCGCACGACATAATTCTTACCAAACGAGAATTACAAAAGAAAGGATCAACTTTGGAATCATGGTGTCCAAGATGTGGCGAGGCCGAGGAGACATTGGAACATGCATTGCGGGATTGCGGATGGGTTACACATTTTTGGATCACATCGTCACTGAGATTATGCATGAATTTCTGGGACAATGAGGGCTCGATGTTTGACTGGATGCAGCAGATCCAAGCGCAAGGTGACGAGGAGGGACACACGCTATTTCTAACGCTCCTTTGGGCCCTTTGGGACGCGCGAAACAAATTAGTTTTTCAGGGGAAATCGGTGGATCAGACATGGGTTCATCAAATGGCAGTGAGTAGGCTAAAGGAGCATGAGATAGTTGCAAATAGTAGAGAAAATCTTTCTCCCTCAAACGCTGCAGCAGAGAAATGGAGGCCGCCGGAGGAGGGCTGTCTAAAACTGAACATGGATGCCTCTTTGAGGGACGATCTAGGTACGGGACTCAGAGCTGTCATACGCAACTATCGGGGGGAGATAATGAAATCTGTGTAAAGCTCATCCCATTGGTAGATTCGGTTAAAATAGCTGAGGCTCTTGCTTGTCGCGAAGGAGTAGAGATGGCACGCCACATGAATGTCAGCCGTGTAATTGTAGAGACCGACAATATCACTTTGTTTTACAAGCTGTGAAGGCGTTCGGAGGATCTCTCTTATCTTGGTAATATTATTGAAGACATTTTCCAGCTTTTTTCTCATTTTGATGAAGTTATCCCTAGTTTTGTTAGGCGTATGGGCAATTCTCTGGCCCATAGTTTAGTTAGTTATGCTTTTAATTTTCATTGTAATGAGCCAAGTTGTCCCTAGATATTGCAGTGTGTGTTTTTTTCACAAAAATACACATTGGTTAAAAAAAATCACTTTTCAATTATAATATTTTTCTATGGTTTTTTCTTTAAAAGATCATAACAAAATTATATTACTCTATCAATTAAATAATATTTTTGTTAATTAAAACCTCAAAACCGCCCGCTACCGCTTCAAATCGCACCTTCGATTTTACTTCATAAAACCGTGATTTGAAAATTTTATTTGACTGAACTGCATATAGCAATTTGGTTTGAAATTTACTCAAAAAATCGCAAAATCGCACCGTTATCACCCCTAATATATAAAACAAAGGTTGAGGCAACCTATAAAAGAATTAGTTGGCAGAGTAGATGTTGTATAATTTTTTGTACTTCAAGGTCTTGACTTCGATTCAAGACAAAAGCATAGATCAAGTTATTTTTTTGCCTTTCTATGCAACTAGTTCTTTCTTTTTTTCCTAAAATTCCATCTATCTAAGTTTTGTCTCAAACTAATTTCTTTTTTATTTTTGCAAAAACCAAAAAATAGAATTGAGGAATTTAAAGCGCCGCCCACTTTTAAGACCTCATTCTATCATTCATATTTCCGAAAAATATTTTCCTTTTGCAAAACAAAAACAATAAAAAAAAGAATTGAAGAATTTAAAATGCAAGAAGATCATTTTTTCTTAGTTAATTTATTAGTAGTTTTTTGTTTTGTGTTTTCTCTATGATAATTTACATTGAACTAGTATCTTTTTCCGTAATTTATTTTATAAGACCAAAATATTAAAGTCGGAGCATGATATTTTTGTTATTACATATCTTATTTTTTATGTTAAATCAATGAAATTACATTTGTAATATTGATTTTGTTATTTTAATTTTTTTTTATGTAAACACAATGACCCCCTTTTTTTTTCCGCTCCAGGCCCCTCGAAACCTAGGACCGGGTTTGTCACAATCCTATGGGAGTTGGGTACAACCCACTTGGGTAGCATCTACTTGCCCATGTTAGCACACAACGTGGGGTAAGAAATATAGGAGAAAATGCAAGAAAATGAAAATTATGTACTTGACACGACCTAAATTGGTCATATGCATATTCTATTAGCTCGGAGCTATAAATGCTCTTAAATGCTTTAAATACAAGATATTTTCCAACCATCTCTTAGTCATAAATATGGTTATTTGTAGGAACCAAGATCCTATACATGCTATGCTACTAAGTGCAGGCTTAATAATTACGTACTAGGATGAGTTGTCCAACTAATCCTCTAGTTATAAGAAAAAACGGGTGTCAAACAAGCGATTTGAGATTGATTTAATGGACATTAATTATTGGCATGCATTTAATGTGATCTTACTTCTTAATCAATATCATGATGCTTCAAGGCTTTTAAGTGTTTGAACCTATATTTCCTTGATTTGTTGGATTTGATTGTTCAAGTCGGGTTCCCGTCATATTCTTTGGGATGGGATACCAGGTCGAGTCCACATAACTATTCCTTGCCAACTTGGTATGTTCACGTCAGACAGAGTACCACAACTTGCTAAAACAAAAGTAATTAAGTGTTGATGTTGCATTGTAACGTACTGTTAGAGATTTTTCTAACCGCAAGTGTACGGTGTCAAGTTTTAATATAGAGTAGTAGGGTTGTCGAATCCACAGAGAATAATTATCGAATTATTACTAAGTACTATAATATAGTAGTCTAACTTTATTTAGAAATTCAATATATGATGGAGTTGATTATACTAAAACTACTAAAAATAAATCAAGAATATGAAAATATCAATGAGTTTATCCAAATAATTAAATGAATTCTAGAGGTATGATGAATCTAGTTATCCCTTATGTTGTCAATATGGTTTATCAATCATCAATTACCAATTTATAAGTCAAGATTTCTACAATAATCATTCCCTCTCTCAAGTGCTAAATGATTTTAGATTCAATTGGGAAATCAATATCTCTATAAAAATCACCAATTAAAATCTCAATAAAAACTATGAATCTTAATAAAAGACTTCAAAGGATTCACAAATCTCTCAATTATATGAAATCCTAGGTTATGCTATTCCAAGGTCATGTATTCAATTACCTTTCTCAAGTGTCAAATCAAATACACCAAACAATCTAAATTATTGATCAAGTAATTTAGAAGTAATAGATCCAAATAGCACAAATAAATTGATAGATCTAGATTGACAAACCACAATCTCAAAACATAAGTTCAAACATAGATTACATCATTCCTCTAGAATTATAGAGTTTAGCTCATGATTAAAGAAAATGAATCCATGAAAATACAATAATACATCTTACAAGATATGAAGAAAAGCAACAAAATAAGAACAAGAGTAGATGGATCTTCTCTATTTCTAGATGATAAGCCTCCAATCTCTTCTCCAAATTCTTCTCAAGATGCTCAAATCCTTCTTCCTTGTCTTGTAGCTGTTTTTATTCTCTTCCCAAGGTTCCAAGCTCCCCAATTTCAAGCCCCAAGGCTAGTATTTATATGCCACAAAAATCCAAGAAAGGGAGTAGGTAAGCATAGGTATTTCCGCCCCTGACGCCGTGGCGCAGCATGCGCATGTAAGCTGCGGCCAAAGAATCTCGCATCATTTATCGCACGCGGCCATGGCGCCCGCCAACTTACTGTAAATTTTTTTTTCCGCCCGCCAGAAATAGCCAAGGCGTTAAGCCACGCCCATGCCTTTGTCCATACCGCACTTCCGTCGCGGGCTGCGGCGCTGGCCGGCATTAAGCGCGCCCGCCCGCCTGCCGTCCTTGGCCAAAGTGCGATTTTTCCTTCTTTATACGCGATTTCTTCTTTCTTCAAGCCGTTTTTCATCGTTTTCTTCATTTCTCGGCTACCAAATCTGTATTGACTCTACATCGACTCTAATTGAAATAAATTGGACTCTAGCGACTCTAAAAACACCCAAAATAAAACCAAATTCTAATCTAAAATACTCAAATAAGTTGGTAAAATACCAACTTAACAAATACCCCCAAACTTAAGCTATTGTTTGTCCTCAAACAATTGTAACTCCAAAATGAAAGACAAACAATACAACAACACAAGCAACTACAAAAAACCAATAAAATTTGTCTAAAACTCATTTCACTATCAATCAAGCATGCATTTTAACATTGTGATCAAAAGTGTTGAATATTCATGAAAATTCCGTTTACATTATTCAAATTGATTTACACAATCAAACGTTATCAAGATGATCCACTTCTAAGTATCAAAAGATAATGACTACCGGATTCCATAGGCTTGTTATTCCCACTAATCTCCACTAATGTAGGCTAATATAACACATGGATCAATAGGACTTCCAAAGCTTGTAATGTGGCTTAGGGTCGGGTAGGAAAATTTAGGATTAAGTGGCTCAACTCACCCAAACACACAATTACCTCTTCAAATCACCAATTGCCAAACAAAATGGCTACCTTCACTTTTGTTGAATTTTCAATTATTCTCCCTTTACGAGCCTCTATTTTCAACTTTTTTTTTTTTGAGACCCCAAACTTGATCTTTTGCATATTTTAACACATGGGTTTCATTATTTCTTTTTCTCGGCAACTTCATACAAATGAACATCTACCTTACTTATCACATCCTCCTCAACCTTCAATCATTTTGTGTGTATGAGTGATGGGTAATTAGGATTTTCACATGTAAGCTCAAGGTAAAAAAATTGGTTGCCAAAGAACAGGTTTAATAGGCTCAAAAGGGGACACTAGTGAAATTATATCGTACAAAGGTAGTCATTTTGGCTCTAGCTTTTATTCAAAGATGGCCTAAATCATTTCCTTATGTTATTTCACCTAGGATTTCGCCTCAATTAGTGATCAAACAAGTTTTAGAATCCGGTGGGATCATACAAACAACACTCGACTTCATTAATCATTTTCAAATAAGTTAACAGAATTATGCATGAATATGAAATCAATGAAGCAAAATATAGATCACCACTTAAAAGCATGCTTTCGTGACAGTTCAACTCGTGATCAACAAATCTACTTAGTCATGTAGTTCTATAGTTCAACAAACTACCCGACTCGACTCAACTCGATTTTTTTTGACACGACAACGCCCAACAAAACTATACCACCGCAGAAAAAGAGATGTTGGCGGTAGTTTTTGCATTTGATAAATTCCGAGCTTACTTGGTGGGTACAAAGGTGATTGTTTATACGGATCATGCGGCAATCCGATATCTTTTCTCCAAAAAGGATGCAAAACCTCGGTTAATTCGATGGATTTTGCTCTTGCAAGAATTTGATATCGAGATTCGGGATAAAAAAGGAAGCGAAAATGTGGTTGCCGATCATCTATCCCGCCTTGAACAACCTCACGAAGTGATTGAGAGTCCAATAAAAGAATCATTTCCTGATGAACAAATTATGCGTGCCTAGACATCATTACCTTGGTACGCAGATTTTGTTAATTACCTCGCGGGAGGAGTTTTGCCACCGGACTTGACTTCACACCAAAAGAAAAAATTCTTACATGATGTTAAGTCTTATTTGTGGGATGATCCGTTACTGTTCAAGAGATGCGTTGATTCTATCATTCGCCGTTGTGTTCCAAAGGAATAAATTGGAGAGATTCTTCAACATTGTCATTCCTCATCTTATGGGGGACATTTCGGGCCAACCCGAACAGCTGCAAAGGTACTAAAATCTGGTTTTTATTGGCCAACATTATTCAAGGATTGTTATGCTTTTGTGAAGACTTGTGATCGATGCCAAAGGGTTGGTAATATTTCACGGCGTCATGAGCTTCCCTTGACAAATATAATGGAGGTGGAGTTGTTTGATGTATGGGGTATTGACTTTATGGGGCCATTTCCCGCGTCCTATGGAAATTTGTACATTTTGCTTGCGGTTGATTACGTCTCCAAGTGGGTTGAGGCGATTGCTACACCAACGAATGATACTAAGGTAGTACTCAAGTTCTTGCACAAGCATATTTTCACCCGGTTTGGTACTCGAAGCTATTGTAAGTGATGAAGGTACGCATTTTTGTAATAAATTATTTAATAACCTTCTTGCTAAATTTGGTGTGCGCCATAAAATTGCGCTTGGTTACCATCCTCAATCTAATGGTCAAGCCGAAATTTCCAATCGCAAAGTGAAACAAATTCTTGAAAAAACGGTGAGTTTTAATCGAAAGGATTGGGCACAAAAGCTCCATGATGCTTTGTGGGCTTATCGCCGCGACTTATAAAACACCCGTTGGTATGTCACCATATCGATTGGTGTTTGGTAAAGCGTGCCATTCTGCGAGTTGAACTTGAGCATCGAGCTTATTGGGCAATTAAGAAATTGAATTTTAACTTGAAAGAGGCCGGTGAAAACCGATTACTTCAATTAAACGAAATGGAAGAATTTCGTCAAGAATCATATGAAAATGCCAAATGTATAAAGAAAAAACGAAAAAATGGCATGATCAAATGATTCTGCGATGTGAATTCTTACCCGGCCAACAGGTGTTATTGTTCAATTCTCGATTGAAACTCTTTCCAGGTAAACTCAAGTCGCGATGGTCCGGACCATTTGTGGTTGAACGTGTGTTTCCTTATGGTGCCATCGAGTTGAGAGGAAACGATGGGAATTCGTTCCAAGTAAACGGACAACGATTGAAACATTATTTTGGGAACGAAGCAAGGAAGGTTTTAAATCTTCCACTTGGTGATGAAATTTCTTGAGTCCGAATAGTTGAGTCCGGCTAACGACTATAAATTTAGCGCTTCTTGGGAGGCAACCCAAGTGATTTTCGTGTGATCGAATTTTTGTGTGATTTTATTTTCTTTTAGTTTGGTGTGTATTTATTTGAATTTTGGTGTGATTTTTGTGTGAATTAATTTGTGTGTGATTTTAAATTTTGAGTTGATTGTGATTTTTATTTTTATATAAAAAATATATGCTGCAGCAGGGCGGGCGCCGCAGCGCCCGGACCCTGGCGCTGCAGCGCCCGCGACAGGGCGCGCGAAGTGAGCGGTGTGTGCGGGCGCTGCAGCGCCCGGTCCCTAGCGCTGCAGCGCCCGTTCGATGCGAGACAGATTAAAGGGCTGAATCAGCCTCATTTTTCTTTACAAACAAAACACACACACACGCCTATCTTACTTTCTTCTACAAAAATCCCACCTAGCATTCACTTATACACCATTCAAGTGGGCAATTGAGCAACTTAATCATCAAATTCATCTTCTTCATCAATTGGGTAAGTGAGCTTCAATTGTACACCAATTTTCTTCAAATTTTCAAGCTTAGGTTAAAAATGTGGGAATTTTCAATATCATTATAATTTCGAATTTCTTGATAAATTCTTGATAAATTGTGATGATATGTGATTATATTGTGCTTGAATTGGTTGGTGTTGAAAAATGGGCATGAATTGAATTTCAAATTTGGTGTTCATCTCTTCTTTGCATATATGCCTACAAGGTGTTTGTTAAAATGCCTCAATGAAAAATATTACACCTAGGCATTTGATTCTTGTCATCATTGTGTACTAAAGGTTAATTGATCATGAATTGATGACAAGGATGCATAATTCTCGAGTTGTTGCCAAATTCCTAACCCCTAACTCGTATTGTGCGTTCTATGTGTATTTTGCTTGTGTTATTTTTCGTGATTTCGGATCAATTACAATGCCAAGAACAAAGAATGCAAGCAAGGGCAAAAGCGTGGCAAGTACTTACGAGGAGAATGTTGAAGATCGTTTTCTTCACTTGGACAATTGTATTATGACACATTATGCTCAAGAGTATAACGGCGAAACGAGGATTACAACCGGAGCCGAATGATGGTGAACTTGCACAAATGATACATCGAAGCAATGGAAAAAACTTTGTGCATAACCTAGACAATTCGCACCGAATATAGTCAGAGTTTTATGCGAATGCGAAGACCAAAAATGGCTATAACTCGGAGGTTTTCATACGTGGAGTAAACAAGGTATACACTCATACAAGAGCGATAAGAGAATATTATGGACTCCGAGTGGATCACTCACCGTATGTCGAATTTATCTCGCAACCACCGAGTATGGAGGAGATTTGTAATACCTTATGTCGGCCTGGAACGGTGGTACGTCAAATAAAAGTTGTGGGAGGTGCTACTGCTTTTCCGCACACGAGTCTTAGTCAATATGGGCGAGCTTGGTACCACTTCATTTGCAACAACTTGATACCAACCAAGCATGTCAGTGATGTAACTAAGGCGAGCTCATCTTCTATATGCCATAGTTCTTGACATACAATTCGACCCAGCGGTAATTATTGGAATGTCCCTTTATAACAAAATGCTACATCCCAAAACAGGGGGACTAATTTTACCAAGTTTAATTTGTGGGTTATGTAAAAAGAGCGGTGTTAAGTTGGATAGCTCCGAGCCGTTGGAAAATCCTAAGGGACCTATAGATTCACTACTATTGCTTCTTATTACGCGTGGCGCGACGGTGTGCCTAATCCGAAAGTGCGGGATATATTCACGATCCCGAATTTGCTCTACCACCAGCCTATTGAGCACGATACTCATGCCCAACCACGAATATCGACGCTCCATCCGATTCGGCGGCAAGACGTTCTCGTTCTAGACGCTCACATCACGATAACAACCCTTCGACGCACTAGTTCGCGAAATGCGAGAATGAGAAGGGCTTTTGTAGGCGAGCAACGCCCGAGTGGCACGAGAAGAATATGAGAATGAGCACAACCGAGTACTTGCCCGGATATATAGCCGGACACACCCGCAATTCCGCTTCCCAATACCACCACCACCGGTCCTATTGCTCATTTTTCACCACACGACTCATGAGGAGTCCCAGCGCTCCGGCTATCGGAAAGTTTTCTCACCCTCCATTGAGGACAATGTTCAATTTAAGTTTGGGGGGGTGTAATCTGTATTTGTGTCTATTTGTGTCTTTTGAGTCGTATCACGTACGAACATCACATGTCTCCATATTTGTATAATATAGTTTATTTTGGGTCTTCTAAGCTCTCACGATTTTATTTTGGACTTCATTCAAATACCTCAAATCAATAAATATCTTTCTCATATTTAGAAACCCACGATCATCTATTCTTTTAGCTGATTTGGGATATTATTTGCACAATTAACAGATGAAGGGATACTAAAGTTTCCACTTTATGAAAGGATGAGGATATAATTCATCCATAGATTTGTACTGTATCTGGGAGCAACTTTTCAGGGGGTCACACATCTCATAATTGCTCTGAGCTAAGCACACTTAACTAGAGTTTCGATGAGATGAGCACTAGAAAAGAAGATACATCTTGTTGGTATGAGTAATATCTATCAAATCTTTTAAGCTCTCCTCAACTGTACAGTTTCATACATGCACACAGTGGCGGACCTACATAATATTAACATTTCATTTTTTCACCCATTTTTTATGCATAAATTTTGGGCATAATTACATTTGCTCCCCTCAACTTTTTTTTTGTAAAAAGGAAAATTATGTTAATTTTAGATTGTAATTATGTATTTTGGGATGCTAAATGATGAGTATTGACATTGTATTTGATGCAAATACGTAATATATTTTGAATTTTATCATTATATAAAATAAGTATTTGATCTTTCAACTATTGTCCCCCCCAAATGTGGAATCCTGGTTCCGTCCCTGCCTGTACAGTCTCGAAATCTCATCTTCTTCGAGTGTGAGATCGGTTCATTTATGTCCTCCTCCGCCTAGAAGGCTGTTAGGAGCCGCTCATTGTTCGTCTTCTCTTTGCAGCGGCGATCACTCTCCACCCTATTTAGCTCCGGGCGTTACATGCCCACTAGTTTCCGCTTGGTTCATCTCCAAATCACACTATACTAGGAGAGGCCCCGTTCTGATACCATCTGTAATGGTCTGCTTTCCAGATCGAATGATTGTCCCCACAAACTAACACGCGCCACATGATCCGCCTTCCAGATCAAAGGATTGTCCCCACAAACCAACATGTGCCACATGCCCACTACCTTCCGATTGGTTCGTCTCCAAACCACACTGCTAAGAAGAGATCCTGCTCGATACCATCTATAATGGTCCGTCTTCCAGATCGAAGGATTGTCCACACAAACCAACACGCGTCCTATGCCCACTAACTTCTGCTTGGTTCGTTCACAAATACTAGGAGAGGTCCCGCTTTGATACTATATTTAATGGCCTGCCTTCTAGATCGAAGGATTGTCCCCACAAATCAATAAAAATCTTTCCAGCGCGTTTTGTCTTCATTCACGCGCACCCTGGGAGCAGCTTCCCAGGAGGTCACCCATCTCATAATTGTTCTGGGCCAAGCATACTTAACTTCAGAGTTTCTATGAGATGAACACCATAAAAGAAGATGCATCTTGTTAGTATGAGTAGTACATTAAACAAATTACTATCAAAAAAGAAAAATTAAAAAAAAATGGGTGAAGTTTTCTCAAGATTCTACAAAATCTTAATGAAAACAGAGTTGCCATCTCTGTTTTCAAATTTTGATTTTTTTTTTTGTAGTTTATTTGTTTTTGTTCTTTATTGTTTTCATAAACTATAAAATCATTTGTTCTTATCACCTAATAGGCTCATCAGTTAGTCAACCAGATATGGGAAATAGACCAACTTATGTAATTGTTTATCAATCTTAATGACTCATCGAACTTTTTGCTGATATTTGCTGGCGAATTGAGAAATAGACAAACGTATGTAATTGGTATCCACATAACAAAAAACCCGAAAACAAGGCATGTCATTTACTTGGTTTGCATACAATGAGCATGTAATTACTCGTTTATTTTTATTTTTTATTTTCTTTTAAAATGGAAATATAGCAGATATTTCAAGAACAATAATGTTTGGATTATTACCTTAAGAGGACTGTATTATTATTTTTACCAAAACATATGTTCACATATACCAATTCAGAAAATAAATTAAGTTAATTGAAATAGGTGTCATTTCTTCCAAAGTTGACTAGCTGATGAAATTATAGGTGATAAGAACAAATAATTTTATAGTTTATCAAAAATAAAAATAAAAAAACAAAAAAAATGATTTCAAACTGCCAAAAAAAACTTGAAAACAGAGTTGGTAACTCTATTTTCACCTATTTATTAATTTTTTTTTTGCAGTAATTTGTTTAATATATTTTTAAATGGCATTATAAATTAGCCCTAACTTTAAGTATAACATTACACCATAAATTGTTGATTTTTTTTATAGAATAGCACAAAATGTTAGACCTGTCAAATGGGTCGCCCATGGACAACAATTTTTGAAACCCATGTTTTGAAAATGTATGTAATAGCATCGAGCCAATCAGGCTAACCGATCAGACCTACTTTTCTAGCCAAATAGACACGATCTCTTTTGCGCCTATGAAATTGGAACCCAATCCGACCTTTTCACCGGGGCGGTGGAGCCGGTGGGCCAATCAAAGCGGGCAGATTGTGATTGCTCTACTAATTAATAATTCACAAAATTTTAAGTATTCTCAATTTCAGTTGGTCTCTTATGAGACCGTCTCACGGATCTAGATCCGTGAGACGAATCCCCATACCCGCGACTCGACCCGCTGCTCCAGGCCCAGACAAAAAAAACGCCACGACTCCCGGCTCCCGGCCCTACTAACAGGCGTTGACTCTCCCCAACCCAATAACATAACTCCCGGCTCATTTTGCGCTAATCCGAATCACACGGAAAAACACGCAGAGAAAGAACGCGTTCTTCTGAAACAAGCTCCTCCCATCTCCGTGCGCCAAAACACGAAGGCACACCATCTCCGTCGCTGAATAATGCGGAATAGCGATGCTCGTGACGATGAAGGTAATATAATCTATTCATACAACAATACTATTTCGCGATTTTGAATGTTAACCACAATCTTGCTGCGTTTTAAAATGTAATTTTTTGTGTTTTGTAGATGAAGTTTTTGTTTTAGATACTAGTGGTGTACCAAATGTTGATAAATCAAACGAAGGTAATGTGATGCATATTTCATAATATAGTTTAAAGGTATTAATTTTACATTGAAAAGTATTACTTTTCCACCACGAAGTATTACTTTCTCCTAGAAAAGTATTAAGTTTTTACAGAAAAGTATCAATTCCAAAACATGTAGTTTTACATTCTCTTCATGTATCTCTTTGGTTTTTGTAGATAAAATTCTTATTTTACCTACCAAGATCTTGCACACAAACCGAAAAATCAATGGAAGGTAATGTGTAGCATATTTGAAACTTAAGTTTTAAAAGTATTATTTTTACTGTAAAAAGTATTGCTTTTTGTATCAATAGTATCATATTTCTGACATAATGTATCACATTTCAGTTAGAGCAATTGTTATTGATTCTAGTGATGAAATTGATGAAATTACTAGTTTTAAGGATGCAAGTGACATATTTCCCACTGAAGATGAAGGTAATGGTTACTTATTGTTTGTTATTTTCAATATTAAGTACAAAAATGATTTTATAAAAAATTATCACGAGAAAAAACAATAGTGGTGGATTTGATGTGAGTGGTTCTCTTCTCCATTTAACACGACAAACAATCAAAGAAATGCATAAATTGTATTGTGATCATGCTCGTGTTGTTGGGTTCAGTGTACGGAAATCAACCACCAGAAAATCTACAGGTATTGCTTTACAACATAAAAGTATCACTTTGTGCATAATAAGTATCACTTTTAACCGTAAAAGTATCATAACATTTCTTCAGCAAGTTTTTTTATTATTCAGCAAGAGTATTTCTTTGCACATAACAAGTACCACTTTTATCAATAGAAGTATTATGTTTCCTGTACAAAGTATCAGTTACATCTGTTTTGTTTGCATTTCAGATCAAGTGGGTGTTGTCATTGAGAAATATTTTGTATGTTCTGCTTCTGGATTTAAGGACACTGCTAGCACAACAAAAAAGAAGACTAATGTTACACGCACGGGATGCAGAGCTTCATTGCGTGTAAAATTAAATGGGGACGGACTTTATGAAGTTCTACAACATCTGACAGACCACAATCATCCACTAACTAGAAAGGAATGGAGTTATCTACATCGTTCGGAAATGGTCATTACGAGTGAAAAAGGCAAAGCCATTGAAGATATGATAACTTGCGGGATGAGAGCTACTCAGTCTTACAGATATATGGTTCATGATGCAGGAGGAGAAGAATCCATTGGCCATACTTTGAAAGATAATCTGAATTTTGTTAATCGTTTGAAAATGGATGCAACAGAAGGTGGCGATGCACAAATTTTGATTGACATATTATATCGAAGATCTGAAGAACAAGACTTCTTTTTTAGAGTGAAGTTGGATGATATGGGAAGATTAAGTAATGTATTTTGGAGGGATTCCATGATGAAGGAAGACTACAAGATATACGGTGACGTTATGGTATTTGACACGACATATCGCACGAATAAGTACAACTTGATTTGTGCTCCTTTTGTTGGGGTAAACAATCATTGGAAAAATGTGATGTTCGATTGTGCTTTCTTATCCGATGAAAAGGCTGACTCATTTGAATGGTTGTTCCAAGTTTTTATGAAATCAATGAGTGGGAAATATCCTATAACTTTGTTCACTGATCAAGACCAAGCGATTAGCAATGCTATTGAAAAGGTGTGATATGCAGGAAGCAGAAGATATATACTTTTAGTAACAGATATGATACTTTACTTCATAAAACATATACTTTGCCTCAGAAAACAGAGGGGTTGTTTTTAAATTCTAATTTTTTTCACTTTACTTTTATGTAGGTTTTCCCTCAAACAAGGCATAGACTATGCTTGTGGCACCTTCACCAAAATGTCATAAGTTGATTTGGACGGCTGAAAAACAACAATTCTTTCAAGGAAATGTTCAACAAATGTTTGACTGGTTGCATTGATGAAAATGACTTTGAAAGTTGTTGGAAATCTATGATATTGCAGTACGAGTTGCAAGATGACTCTTGGTTTAAACGTATGTATGATTTGAAGCAGAAATGGTGTACCGCACTAAGCAAAGATTTCTTTTCTGCGGGAATATTATCTTCGCAAAGGAGTGAGAGTACGAACAATGCAATAGGATTCAATGCCAAGAAAACCACGACTTTAATCAATTCTATGACATTTTCAAGGGGCCATAAAGCGTTGGAGAAACACTTGAGAAAGAAAATGAATTCCAATGCTCAAGATCAATTCCAAAATCGAGTGTTACCATTGTCCTGATTGTTGAAGCATCTTTGCGAGTTATATACACTAACAATTTTTAAGGATTTTGAGGCTGAGTTTATTAAAAGTATATCTACCAACCGCAAAGACTTTTGTTGAGGTTGAACAGAACTTAATGGTTTATGACATTTCATCAAATGATGATAATTCTTTGTCATCGTGTGGTGTATGATTGTTTGCATACTCGATTAATTGTTCTTGTAAAAAGTACGAAGAGTGTGGTTTACTTTGTTCTCACGGACTTAAGAGTGCTACATATGCATTCTATATCGAAAATTCCTGATGTTACATCGCTAAAAGATGGACAAAGTTTGCAAAAACTGAATTGTGGGAAAAGTTTGGTTCGAGGATTGAAAGTTCGGATAAGCTAATGATTGCGTTCCTTGGAGACATGAAATGACACGCAAGTATTATAATCTTGTTTTGAAATGCCAATACAATGAGGATGCAAGAGCCATTTTAGAAGATGGCTACAACGGCGATTTTATGGTCATTGATGCGTTGATAGATATACCCGATTCAACAGAGCGCAATGATCTTTCAAGTTCTTCTACAAGCATTTTGGATCCAGCCACGATCCGTTACAAAGGGAGAAAACAAAGGATAAAGGGCATTTCCAAAAAAACAAGAAAAAGAGAAGCGGTGAAGCGTCAGGCACACATCCATCAAAGGAGTTTGGTTCCAAAACTCCTAATCTGGGTTGTTTTAGTAATCGATTTGAATACTTTTGTATCAAACTAATAATATTGTTTTGTAGTTTGTTTGGATTAATACTTTGACCATATTTATTTGTTGCTTTGTTAGTAAGAAAGGTAATACTTTATGCACAAAAACTGATACTTTGTTGATAAAAAGTGATACTTTGTTGGTGAAAAGTGATACTTTATGCATATATAACAGTGAAAATTTAAAGATATACTTTTCTGGTAAATGGTTATACTTTGTTGGTAAAAGGTGATACTTTGTTAATTAAAATCGATATTTTATTCATAAAAAGTGATACTTTGGATATTGTATTTTTTGTTGAGAAAGGAAAAATATGACTAAATGAATCATACGTTTGGTTTATTTGTAATGAGCTCAAAGTGATCAAACATATCAATCGAGCGATGCAAACAAGCATTGGAGTATTGAAAACATATCGATAGTTGGAACGGTAAAATTACACTTGAAAAAGTGACAAAATATAACCATTCGAGTTATACTTTGTTGGCAAATATTGATACTTTATGCGCATAAACTGATACTTTTCATTACATATAACAGAAACCATGCATCATTTCCATACAAGTACTAATACCCATTACAGAGAACATAAAGCATGTTTTCCTATCACGAAATTTTACCCCAAAAAGCATAAATCCTAAAAATATCCCGAAAAAACATCAAACTAATGTACGTCCAAAAAGTATTAATAAAACCTCAAAACATCCCAGAAAATTTCAAACTAATAACATCCAAGAAAATATCATAAAAGTATCATCAATTCTACATTGTAAATCAAAACATTCTTTTGTTATTTTTCTCCTTCATGGCTCTGAACAGCAAAACATCTTTCTCCATTTGAACCCTCATCTCATTCAAGCGGTGCAACACAATCCTTGAACAATACGACGCCCTCAGCATACATCGTTGTTGTGGCTACAATCACAAAGAAAAAAATTTAGTATACAAAGGATTTTTAAGACATTAAAACATCAAACACAAACAAAAAAATTCTTACCGGACACAAATTAGGCTCGTGTAAACACTCCCCGAAGTTTTCCATGTGATGCATTAGAAAAACACCACAATCGATGTTTTCAAATTGCTCTTACCATGGAAAAGGGACATTATCAAACACATATCCCTCAACTTCTTCACCTTTGGGGTCTTCTTTGCTCCTTCAGAAAATTGACATTTCTCTTTGCTAAAAGAAAAAAAAATGGTATATTAAATTTAAAACACTACTTACATTTTCAAAAATATAATTAAGTGATGCGATGAGATAGAGTTATCTACCACCAATTTTGCCAGATCCACATAATCAGCAGCAACATCTTCGTGGTGCACCATATTGTCAAGGTAATGCACCTTTCGATCCACAAAATTAATGACAGTGCAGAAATAGTGCTGCACATAACAAATTGGCAAAAATCTTCACATGACAAGTAGATACTTAACACTTCATATTAAAATGTAAATACAAAAAGGTAAACAGAAATCAATCTTACAAAATCCACATTTCTCAAATCCTTGTAATTCCCAGACAATATCATGTTGTTCCAGCAATCTCTGACATTTTGTGAATTATCCTGGTCTCCAATTTTCTTAACAAGTTCTCAAGATACAACTGTTATAGAAGAATAAATTGATTAAAACAATAAAATGGTTTTTTAGCTTCAATGTCGTACTATTATATACAAAAGTAGTACTTACAGAGTGTTGGGCATTGAAATAGAAACAATTTGAGGCTCTGGGGTCTTTGTTAAGTAATACAACCCATACGTCTATAATGCTAACATGGATCAACTTCGATGAGTTCAATGTGGAAATCCCATCAAAGACAATATAGTGAGACCCATCATGAGCAAAGGCATTTGAACTAAAGTTTGAAAAAAAATAGAAAGCTGGTCAGATATTCATAGTGATACTTTGTTGGGGAAAAACAATACTTTATGCACATAGAGTTATACTTCTAAATTCAAAACTGATACTCAAATCAAAATACTTTCAGCATACTTACTCTATTATTCGTTTAGGCGTGAAAAAGCAATAATCCACGATGTCTTTCTCCTTCCTGCTCATATGCTCAAGAGTATCTTTGTTTTTCTTCATGAATTGGCAATGGAAAATTGCTCGATCTACTACAGGCCAGGGCTCACCCTTTTCCTCTGCCTCCCCAGACACTCTTTCATCACTCTCTCCAGAAACTCCTTCGTCTTGAGAAAAAAATTCTCTGTGAATTTCATCACCATATTTTTCAATGTCAGCCTCAGTGGCATCTTCAGGAGTAAGCAACTCAAAGTTTGGCATCTCATCTGCCAGGTTTTTCATTCTTTCAAAGTTCTCCACGACTTTGTCAATGTATTCATGAAGTCTCACATCCGAAAAGAACTTAAACGATCCTTTTGGAGATGTGAAGAACTTGCAGTTTTTTTCTCTTGCTTTCCTTCGTTCTTCAGGTTGTTAAACATTTCCATATGATATCTGGTGAGAACATTGAAGTTCCTCCGAAATAGCAGGAATGCTTCATGGACACTCTACAATTATAAAAAATAAAATAGTAAGTGGAAAAGTTGTACTTTTAAGGTTAAAAGTGATTGCTTTTAGGGATGAAAGTGATACTACAATACTTGGCAGAAAGCATAAGCATATATGGTATACTTATATTAATAAAACTGATACTTTTACTCATAAAAATCATACTACTACAGTTAGAAGTGATACTCCATAATTGACAATCAGTAAAGAATATAAAATCATACAAGTAATACTTTTATCCCTAAAAGTGATACTTTATGAGCCAAAAGTAATACTTTTATGGGTAACATTGATACTTTATACTTGAGAAATATAACCAAAAAGCATACTCATATATAGTATACTTATATTAATAAAACTGATACTTTTAGTAATAAAAAACATACTATTACAATTAAAAGTGATACTCCATAATTGACAGAATCACTAAAGCATATACAACTTACATCTTTGGCCATCTTGTGCACCTCGTCATCCGAAAGCTCATTGCCTCTCGGTAACTTCAGATTTATAAAATCTGATGGATTCTCCATACCGTCATCGGGCTGCTCCTTCTCGGTTCCTTCCTTCTTTTTTTCATCTGAATCTTTCTCAATCTCTTTTTCATCGTCCTCATTTGATTCATCAGTCTCTTTGTCGGGCTCTTTCTCACCACGTTTTTTCTCAGCATCTACTTTCTGTCGTGAGCTAACGGGGTATGTCTTGCCGGTGACCCACTCACCCCCGCCTGACCCCAACCAAATTTCTTCCTTCATCATTTTTTCAACTTTTGGCATCCCAATGAGAAATTAAGGGTAGATCGCTTTGCTCGGTTCGGCGTTGCCATTTCATTCTATGAAAGTATAGAATAAGCAACACAATAACACACGGACCACGACATATCTTGCACTTGGATTCTCATTGTACTTATTCACCCCAACACACAATTTTTTTTAAAATGTCACGAACACGGTCGTACTCTCCTATCTGTTCAAGTCGACCAAAACATTTTATACGATTCAAATCAACCTTCCTATTGCTCCTAGGTGTTAAAAATACGAAAACAAGAAATAACAAAAACTCTCTTGAAATCATCACCGCCATCCGATAACGTACTCAAAACAGTCCTTAAACTAGGCACTAAACTATCAGAATCAATGCCGTAGTTCTTCTTCAACTCGTCCATAAAAACAACAGAGTCGCCCCGCTTAAGTTCTTCAACAGCCTGACAATTACTCCTAGGTACTAAAAAAACGTCCTGAATATCATCAGCGGTTATAGCAAAAACGAAATTATCGAATCTCAACATTCGACTGGTACCATTAAAACTTTTTACCAGTCTTCTAACCATATCCATGGGGAATGATGACTCAATTGAAAACGTCAGCAAACCCCCAAACCCTATATTTACAACATCTTCCCTTTGTCTATCACTTAAACTACCTATAACCTCAAACAACTCCTGAGGTTTACACTGAGAAATGAAATCCCTGAAATTAAATAAGATATTTTTCAGAAAACAACTAATAATTAACAAACCAAATAATTGTTCATATAGAAAACAACTAATAATTATGTTAAGTTGGTATTTTACCAACTTATTTGAGTATTTTAGATTAGAATTTGGTTTTATTTTGGGTGTTTTTAGAGTCGCTAGAGTCCAATTTATTTCAATTAGAGTCGATGTAGAGTCAATACAGATTTGGTAGCCGAGAAATGAAGAAAACGATGAAAAACGGCTTGAAGAAAGAAGAAATCGCGTATAAAGAAGGAAAAATCGCACTTTGGCCAGAGACGGGCGGGCCGCTGCTTTGCGCTGCCCCCTGGCGCCGCAGCGCCCGCGACAGGGAGTGCGGTATGGATGAAGGCATGTGGGCGCTGCAGCGCCCGAGCGGAAAAAAAAAATTCTGGTAAGTTGGCGGGCGCCCGGCTCGTGCGATAAATAATCGAGGAGAGTTGGCGGGCGCCCTGGCCCAGGGCGAAATACCTATGCTTACCTACTCCCTTTCTTGGATTTTTGTGGAATATAAATACTAGCCTTGGGGCTTGAAATTGGGGAGCTTGGAACCCTTGGGAAGAGAATAAAAACAGCTACAAGACAAGGAAGAAGGATTTGAGCATCTTGAGAAGAATTTGGAGAAGAAGATTGGAGGCTTCTATCATCTAGAAATAGAGAAGATCCATCTACTCTTGTTCTTATTTTGTTCTTCATATCTTGTAAGATGTATTATTGTATTTTCATGGATTCATTTTCTTTAATCATGAGCTAAACTCTATAATTCTAGAGGAATGATGTAATCTATGTTTGAACTTATGTTTTGAGATTGTGGTTTGTCAATCTAGATCTATCAATTTATTTGTGCTATTTGGATCTATTACTTCTAAATTACTTGATCAATAATTTAGATTGTTTGGTGTATTTGATTTGACACTTGAGAAAGGTAATTGAATACATGACCTTGGAATAGCATAACCTAGGATTTCATATAATTGAGAGATTTGTGAATCCTTTGAAGTCTTTTATCAAGATTCATAGTTTTTATTGAGATTTTAATTGGTGATTTTTATAGATATATTGATTTCCCAATTGAATCTAAAATCATTTAGCACTTGAGAGAGGGAATGATTATTGTAGAAATCTTGACTTATAAATTGGTAATTGATGATTGATAAACCATATTGACAACATAAGGGACAACTAGATTCATCATACCTCTAGAATTCATTTAATCATTTGGATAAACTCATTGATATTTTCATATTCTTGATTTATTTTTAGTAGTTTTAGTATAATCAACTCCATCATATATTGAATTTCTAAATAAAGTTAGACTACTATATTATAGTACTTAGTAATAATTCGATAATTATTCCCTGTGGATTCGACAACCCTACTACTCTATATTAAAACTTGACACCGTACACTTGCGGTTAGAAAAATCTCTAACAAGTTTTTGGCGCCGTTGCCGGGGACTAATACAATTTTTGGTGCTAATATTGCGATAGATAGAATTATTCTTAATTTAGACATTTTTTTATTTTATTTCATTTTTCTTTTGTAAATTCTACTTCTACAATGCTTGATTTGTTTCTTTGAATTGGTATAGGTGCACCCGTTCGGATGGAAGAAGTCAATTATTTCAATAACTGGAATTTCTACAGTTATTGGAATAATCCTACTCCTACACACTATTGTTCAGATTGGAGGAATTACGAAGATTTTCATATGCTAATACGGAGAATGTGATTCCACCACCATCAAGCTTCAATGTAATAAAAGGGTTTACCGTCGAGGCAAAACCATCTTTGGAAAGACGCCCTCATTTCATTCATGAATCAAACGACTTCATTCATAAGTCAAATAAATTTATTCATGAGGGAAATGAGAAATAGCTTTACCAAGAACGAAGCAAAGATGGACAAGATGAAGTTGCAATTGACACAATTGGCCAATACTATGGATTCACAATTGAAAAATCTCGAGACTCAAATGGGCCAATTAGTTACAATTGTTGGTGGGCAACAACAAAAGAGCCAGTTTTTGAGCACCACCGAAGTCAACTCAAAGGAACAATATAGTGTCATTCATCGAAGGAATGATACCCAATACAAGGAGTTGAAGATCCTGGAAGAGCAAGAAAGTTCAGAACCACACACAGATTATATGTCTATGCACGGTCAAATAGTATGTGGCGCCGAAAAGGAACAAAAAACAGGACAAGAAACACACAACCCAAGCGTGTACGAATGAGCGATTCGTGCGAGATATTATAAGAAAGTTGTTCCAGAACGAGAAAAACACTGATCATACGTATGCAAACGAACAACATACACGTAAACTAGATCAGTATATTCCTATGACAGGACTCAAATCCTTGCTTGGACACCCCAAGTATGCATTATTAGGTGCAAGTAAGGCAAATATGGCACTTGACCATGACCCAAAGCAGCTAATATATGCATTCAAGGGAGGCACCAATTCATATGTCGAGCTATAGGCAGCAAATCTAGCGACTTGTTGGGAGGCAACCCAATGGTAACTTCACATTTTTCTTTCTTGAAATTCTATCTTTTCCCTTGTTTTGATATAATTTCATTCAAGTTTGGGGGGAGAGTTAGTATTTTGATTTGAAATGTGTGAGTATTTTGATTTGAAGTGTGTAAAAAAAAAATTACATTTGTTTGTGTGTTTTCATATAGTTGCATGTAGAGCATTTTAAGTTGCATTTGCATTAGTAGCATGTTTACAGTTTTAGCATGTTTATTGCTTTCATAGATTTTAGGGAGTGAGTTAATCTCTTGATTGTAACTTGTGATTGATTTTGAAAATTTTGTATTGTTTGGATTGAGTGTTGAGCATGAGTTGATTGAGCCATGAATAGATAACATTGAGCATGTTAAGATGGAAAACTTGGTTTGATGCTTTGAATTATATATTTACAAGCCTGTGAGCTTTTGAGCCTTTACTACTTTCATCATATGCAGTCTTGTTTGTGATTTGAGTGTATCATTTATTTTGTTAGAATTCTATAACTTGCTCTGGTATCTCTATCAAAGTCACATGTTGTTTGCGAAGTGTGAAAATGATTAAGGCTATTTTTGTTAGCCCTTCAAGCCTTTTGCTTACCTAATGATGTTGAAATCCCTAGTTAGCCAACTTGAGCCTATTGCTTAATTGTTGATAGCCACAATTCAAGACTTAACTTGATATATTTGTTACCCTACACTTGAGTGTATAGCATTTGAGTAAAGGGATTAAATGAGGTTGAATGAGTGAAATCAAAATTTTAGAAGATAATGTTAGAGTTGGTTAATGGGAACAAAAGAGAAAGAAAAAGGAGATATGAAATGTTGAAAACTCATATAAGAGTCCAAAAAAAAAAAAATTGTTCGATGGATGGGTTTTCTTTGAATGAACTTGGAGGTTAAGAATTATAATGGGAATGGTTGAGTTTACAAAATAAAGGGGATGGAGATAAGAAGAGTTGGTGAAAATGAGAGGTGATTTGAGTAGCATATTGAGCTTTAATGTAGATGAATTATATGCTCACCGGTCTATACGCTCGAGTTTGAGTCACTCTATCCATATTTTCCTACCCCAACCAAAGAGCCTTCATTACAACCAAAGGAAAAAGTCCTTTTTGATTCACAATTTTGCATACATCCTAGTGGCGAAGATATGAGACGATTTGCAAGCCTATGGTAATTCTGCAATATTGAATTGAATTGAGCGTAAACACGTCCTATATTCATTCGAGATGAGAGTATACACTTGATCTTTGTGAGGTGTAATTCTTAACATTTACCATGGTTTCTTTAATATGTGCTCTATGTTAGATGTTTGAGGCTTGGTTAATTCATTGCTTGATACCTACGATGAACAATACAAAATTTTATGGAGTTGTTGTGCGTTCTACTTTTCATTACTCCCAGTAATGTTTTGTCTTGTTTTTAAAAGTGTTGACCGGGACGGCCAACAGTTTAAGTTTGGGGGTATTTGTTCACTTGGTTTTATAACATTAATTTGGGCTTCCTAGACTTGAGTTAATTGTTGTTTTTGAGTATTTTGAGTCATTTGAGTAGCCAAGCCATGTTGAGAGCCAATTATATTGAGTTTATAGTCATAGTAATGAATCGGGTATCAAAATAAGTACAAACAAGCAAACAACGAGAGATTGATTTGAAGAAATGCCCAAACGCGTCTGAAATTTCCATTACTGGCAGCGTTTCGTATTTTGGCCATAACTCTCTATACAAAATTGATATTGAGATGATTCAAGTGGATATGGAAAGATAAGAGATAGGGCTACAACTTTTATGAAGGGCACAAAAGCAAATTCGGACATTTGGTGGGTGAAAAAACCGGACGAGCGGGCGCTGCAGCGCCCGGGTGGGTTTTTGTGCGTATGACATGGTTGGGCGCCGCAGCGCCCCTGGGCGGAATTTCCTATGTTCCTCCACCTTTTTCTTGAACTTTTGAGGGGCTATAAATAGATAGATGGGAGGCTTGATCTAGGGTATGAAGGAAAGGCTGGGAATACACCCAAGAACACAAGAAACACTATTCTATAAACTACACCGTACACTTACCCTAAAAATAAGGCTATCTTAGTTCAATACTTAGCGCATTAATTTATTAGTCTCCGTGGATAGGGTAAGCAAGGTCGTATCCACGGAGACTAATAAATTAATGCGCTAAGTATTGAACTAAGATAGCCTTATTTTTATTTAGACGATCGAAATTGAATGATTGTTGTGGAAGAAAAGATAAGAATAACCACAAAAACACAAGATGAAAATAATAGTGGAATTACCAAGGGAAATGAAATGGATTCCCGGGTTATGGTTTCAATTAATATTCCTCTTATTTTACGATTTAATCAAAGCCAAAGTTATTATCAATACACCTATAAGACGATCACAACAATATTTTATCCTCCCTCTTGAGATGTATATAAAGTGTAGATTGAAATATTTATGCTAGTATCTCTACTCAACATAAGATACACAACTCCCAAATGCACAAAAGATCAAATATCCTCACAAATATTCACAAACCTCTCGATTATGCAAATATTCATGTCAAGTACTCAAGATCTAATATTGAAACTCATCTCTCGAATTATGAATCAATATATCAAACATGCTAAATCATTGGCCAAATGATAAAACAAGAATAAGAACAAAGTACTCAAATAGGCTTCAAGACAATAACTTCAATTAAGATTAAAACAATCAACAAGAGTTCAATTATTCTACTTCCAAAACCCAGAAATCACAAGAAGTTTAGCTACCCATTATAAATAAACAACTCATAGACAAATTGTTCATCTTCATAAGAAGCTAAAATGAAAGATTAAAGCACAAAGAATGAGAAAACTTAGGGAAATGGATAATCTCTCGATTAATCTTCAATCCTCAAGCTCCGATTCGACCCGATTCTTCCCTTGATTCTTCCTTGATGAAATAGATGTGTTTATTGTGTTCTTGGGTGTATTCCCAGCCTTTCCTTCATACCCTAGATCAAGCCTCCCACCTATCTATTTATAGCCCCTCAAAAGTTCAAGAAAAAGGTGGAGGAACATAGAAAATTCCGCCCAGGGGCGCTGCGGCGCCCAACCATGTCATACGCACAAAAACCCGCCGAGGAAGCTGCTGTTCGCCAGCAAAAAAAAAAAACACCGTGTCGCCTGAATGCTAGTGCTGCAGCCGCCCGCTCATCCGGTTTTTTCACCCACCAAATGTCCGAATTTGCTTTTGTGCCCTTCAAAAAGTTGTAGCCCTATCTCTTATCTTTCCATAGCCACTTGAATCATCACAATATCAATTTTGTAGAGAGAGTTATGGCCAAAATACGAAACGCTGCCAGTAATGGAAATTTCAGACGCGTTTGGGCGTTTCTTCAAATCAATCTCTCGTTGTTTGCTTGTTTGTACTTCTTTTGATACCCGATTCATTACTATGACTATAAACTCAATATAATTGGCTCTCAACATGGCTTGCTACTCAAATGACTCAAAATACTCAAAAACAACAATTAACTCAAGTCTAGGAAGCCCAAATTAATGTTATAAAACCAAATGAACAAATTAACAAAAAAATACATTTATACCTAGCTTTCTTCTTCTTATTCCTACCTTCTGCCTCATCCGCCACGATTTTTTTGTCTTCGCAGCAAAACAAACAAAAAACAATGTACAACTAATAATTAACAAAACCAAATCATTGTTTACATAGAAAACAACTAATAATTACCAAAAATTACAATTATACCTAGATATCTTCTTCTTCTTCCCACCTTCAGCCTCATCCACCACAATTTTTCTGTCTTCGCTGCAAAACAAACAAAAAACAATGTACAACTAAAAATTAACAAACCAAATCACTGTTCATATAGAAAACAACTAATAATTGACGAAAAAATACATTTATACATAGCCTTCTTCTTCTTCTTCCCACCTTCAGCCTCGTCCGCCACAATTTTTTTGTCTTGGCTGCAGAACAAACAAGAAACAACATTAACAGACAACACGACAAAAAAGATTATTACTAACGATACTATATATCACCTTTCTTCAGTCGTATCTTTAGTTACTTTCCCTGAAATCTTCACCTTCTTTACAACCTTCTGTTGCTCCTCATCAATTTCTTCTTTCTTTGGTGTTACATCCTCGTCCGCTTTCCTTTTCCTCTCTTTTTTTTTTTTTATCAACGGACCTCCAGCTTTAGCTTTGAAATACCCTTTTTCCTTGGCACATTCTGTGTTTTATCTCCCTCACCCGCAATGGGAACTATTCTTTGCATCATCAGCCATTGCAATTGCCTACAAAAAAACATGTGGAGCAATATCTCACTTCAAATACATTGTGATACTTTTTAAATGAAAAGTTATACTTGTTATATAAAAACTGATACTTGTTATATAAAAAATAATACTTGTAAGTGAACATAAACACAATGGTACTTCGTATGAGAAATACAACTTAAAACACATGCTCAAAATAAACACATGCTTAAAACATATGCAACACTATCATTACAAAAAACTCATTATACTTTTTGTATACAAAATGATATTTCTTATATAAAAAGTTATACTTGTTATATAAAATGTTATACTTGTTATATAAGAGGTGATACTTTTGATGGTGTTACACAGTTATGTGAAGAGCCTTATAGAAAACACATGTAATACTTCATTTACAACAATTGATACTTTTAACACAAAAAGTAATACTTGTAAGGGCAAAAGTGATACTCAAAACTTACATACTAAATACATAAACCTGGAAAATACATAAACCTAAAAATACATCTAAACACATGCGCTGATTAACACCTATAGTCTATACTTCACTTGAAAAAAATATACTAAACAAAACCCTAACAAACTAGGAACTGAAAATTAAACAGTCAAAATACAGAAATATAATAGGGTTACCAAACCCTAAAAACCTACAGTAGAGGGACAATCGAACAAAAATTGAAAAGAAAACGAAATCGAAAGGAATACCTTGTTTTGCTTTCAAATATGTTGAATGCAAGATGTCGGTATGAAAAAACGCGCAGAGAAATAGATACTTCTACGGACGATTTCGACTCGGTTTCGACTCGACGGTTTCACAGATGTGGGCGACGGTTGAGGAGGGGCAACGGTTGAGGAGGGGCGAACGTTGATGAGCGAGGATTAAGGACTAGTGGTGGCTCCGTTTCTTTCTCGTGTAGTGAGAAAGGAGCCCTAGTCTGTGAGAAACGAAACCCTTGGTCTGGAATCGAAGAGAGAGAGAGACAGAGTAGAGAGAGAAAAAATCAAAACAATGAAATGAAAAGACCGCCGGTTTGCTGGGTATATCAGACCCATTTGTTGCGGTCGCGTTTAGGGTTCCGTCTCACAGAACTAGTCCGTGAGACGGTTTTTTGTGTCTCAATTTTCATATAAATTGCAGAAAATAGAGGGAGTAAATGGACATGAGGGAAGGCAAGTAAACAATTGGTTGGTTGTATAATTGGGTAGAAAATAAAAGCAGGAGTCTGAAGTCTGTATGTAGCAGAAATCGAGGGAGATATAGAGTGGACCCCACCGCACTGTCATAAAAAAATGGGCTTGGTACCCATGGCCTTGACTGAAATATGAAAGTCAGAATATGACGCAGATAATTTTTTATTTTTCATCATAAAAATAGTGAAATTTGAAAGAGTGTATCTCATTCAAACATAAAAGAAAAATAAGTATTAAGTACTTATTTAAAAATCTAGATCTTCTGGCATTTTGAGAAGCAACCCTCAAAATCAAGTTTTACTAACATCTCATTTTCACGTAAAATTGTTCACTCATAATTTTTCTTGGAATATAATTGAACACATGTATGACTTTACCAATATGTTCATTTAGTTTTTATTGATTACTTGATTGTTGTAATTCATCAATTGAATTTTCGACCGAACAACTAATTTTTTTAAAAAAAAACTCATCAAGAGCTCCTCTTTGAGTTTAAATCACTTCATCGATTCTTTTTCTTTTATTTCATTGTTGACTTGTGAATGGATATTTTCTTGGTAACATGTTTGCACTACAAATTCAAGTCTAAAAATAAGTAGAAGATAATTCTAGAAGTGGAAGAATATATTAGAGGATTTTATTACTTTTTCAGTTTTTTGGAAATAATTTTTTTCCTAATAAGTATTATATATATGGGCCTCAAATTTAAGCAATTTGTTATGACCAACTATTTTTTTTTTACAAAATTTATAATTATAACACATTATATATACACAAATATACTAATATATATAAATTTGGGCCCCCCAATTTGGCCAATGCCCACTTTGCCACCCCTCAAGGCCGGGCCTGGTTTGTATATTGCATGCGTCTTGGGATTATGCATGAGGACAGTAGCTCCAGCCCCTCATTATTTTCACCAAGTAAAATTGCGGAATCGCATTGACCAAATCCTCTTTGGTAAATAGAACAAATGTGTTTGACCACTCAAATATAATAATAATTGAACTCTCCATGAATCGAACCCGCACAGATACTATGATCAATATTAGTTCCCACCAAATATTCATCAGCTAACATATGCTCTGGGGAGCACTGTTAGTCCAAGTGGCTACGATAATCTAGAGGGGGGTGAATAGATTATGCCGATTTTTCACAAATCACCCTCTTTTTCGAATCAACAAGTAAATGACAAGAATGTAAATGCGGAAATTAAACAACACTCGTTGATTTAAAGAGGTTCAACCCACTTTAGGCCTAATCCTCTACCACCCCAAAGATCTCCTGGGATGGATTTCAAAAAGAAAAAGATTTTATTAATTACCACAATTAATACAACACCTTGAGGATCACCACAATCCTCTTACAACACCTTCAAGGAGATTACCACAATCTTCCTTCACCACCTTTGAAGAGTACCACACTCTTCAAACACCTATCACCTAAATCACCCAAGTGTAATCTTACCACAAGAATACTCACAAGGATATCTTGTGTTGAATGATGGACAAAATTCAAGATTACAACTCTATGAAACCAATACAAAGATTGAGTGCAAGTGTAATCAAGAATCAAAAAACCTAGACCTCAAAAATGTGCAAGTGAAAGTACTTAGGCTATTACAACAAGAATGTAAAAATGAAAGCTTGAACAATTTGCAGATTTCTTGTTGTGTATTTTGCTTGTATGTGTTGTATCTTGTGTCTTCAATTCATCCTCTATTTATAGGAAAGCTTCACCAACATAGGCTCCCAACATAGGCTCCTCTATCTTCACTTTTGTCTACAAAAAGAAGATCACAAGATGTAGAAATATTGTACAAAATTGAAAAGCAAATCTTGCTGTCACAGTTTGCAACGGTTGGAATTTTGCTGTCAAAAAATAACATAGGGCGTCGTTGCCCTGTTGAAGATTTCGACCGTTTGAAAAAATAGTGCGATCCAGGTAGGGGTTGCAGGGGGGTGCGATCGGTTGAGGTGGGGTGCGGCCAGCCGCCCTGCAGTGCGACCAGTCGACCTCACCCTGACCGGTCCCCTCCCTCTTTTTCAAGACTGTGAGTTCTGTTTTCGATTTTCTAATCTTGAGTACCGTCGACCACTTTGAGCGACTGGTCGACCTCCCTTTGAAATGTTGTCCGATTTTTTTCAAAAATAAACTTCAAGAAATACTCTAGAAAATTAGTAAAAACATTTTAAATCATTTGGGAGTATTTAGACAACATTTATAAACATAGTTTTGGTGTAAAAATCAATTTAAACAAAACCATCAAAAGTGTTGTCCAATTTTTATCAAATTAAAAACTCTAAGAAATACTTCAAAAATTAGTAAAAACATTTTAAATCATTTAGGAGTATTTGGACAACATATGAAAACATTGTTTTGGTATAAAATCTTATTAAAACAAAATCATCAAAATCTTGATAAAAACATTTAACTAACAAGCACAATTTTATGGAGTTGGATTTTGAACCCATTACATCCACTCCACGAGAGATTTGAGTCCCTTGCGGTGATAAATAGGCTAAGCCCCTTAGATACAATTCCGATTTTCTGAAATTTAGGGTGGCCTGGCTACAACTCTTTTAAGTTTTAATTAAGATATGGGTGAATTATTATTTTTAGGCTTTAAACATATAATTGGTTCCCTAAAGTATTGGCCCTTTTGGCTTATACGTTAGAAAGTTTGGTTTAGGAATTACGGGTGGTAATATATGTTGTGTTTATGTTCGCATATTCTGTCGAGACGTAAAATTAATGCTATTTGTATCATATTTTTCAACACTAATTCGCCTATTTCAATTATTCGACCATTATCTAGCTAACTTGTTTAGTATTTGTGTTTTTTGAGTCGATCTAAAATGACATGTATTTTACAAATCTAAATAACTCATCCATCTATATGAGTTATATGGTTTGTATAAGTTAAAATTTAATCCAAAAATTATATTTATATACATTTGATAATTCGTAAAAACTCAAATCATTATACTAATAAGTCCGAACATATTCAATCCATATAAAAATATAGCAAAAAACAACACAATGAGAACACAATGTAGGGTCAAACAGCCCCCGGGGCATAGCTCAACTAGTAAAGGACTTGGGTGACGTGATGTCTGCTTGTTGGCACCCACAGTGTGGTTATTCGAATCCCTCTGGTAACGATTTACAGGGTGGAGGAAAACTTCTTATGTGGTGACTCAGTTTTCGGCAACCCAAGGACCCTGACTAGTTGAGGCATAACCCGCGCTTCACATCCTCCACGAAGCTCTAGGGCAAGGGCAGTGGGGGCCCTCAGGGATGTGGTTCATCTTTTTAATGTAGGGTCAAACAGGTTAATCGTATCATTTCAAGTACCAACCCACCAAACTTCAACCCTAACCTAACCCAATTATAATATGTTAAATTCGTGTCGTACTTTCTTGTCGTGTCAGTCCTTAATTTGGTTTAACTTGAACATTTTGAAAGCTCAAAATAATTTAACCCTAGGGGTTTGCCTGGTGGCTGAGGGGTTGCAATTGCAACCCTGAGGTCCCATGTTCGATTCCTGACTAATACAAAGTTTTGGGGTTGAGTTTGCCCCTCCTCTCCCAGAGATTAGGACCATTCCTGGGAAGAACGGATGTCCCATAGTCCGAAGGAAGTGTGGAGTCTGTGCCCCGGCTGGTGTGGGATACTCTGGGTCGAAAAAAAAAAAAAACCTCAAAATAATTTGACCCCGTTTTGCTTATTTCTAATTTCATGGGCTCAATATTTGTTGGGTTTTTTTTTTGTGAATAATCAGGAATTGCTGCAATCTTCAATTTTGGGTATATAGTTGGCCTGGATCCAGATATGATCTTATGATTGAGACCCTACCCGAAAAATGATTGGGATCTTATGCTAACTGAAATTAGCTGGCTTACATGTATATTCCAAAATATATATGGTGGTTGCTTTATTATTGTGAAGATCACCTAGTCTGGTATGCATGTATGATTTTTCATTATATGTTTCACTTGGATAAATTTAAATTTGGGTTACATTAAATTGCTATCCGATAAATATTTTTCGAATTCTGCAATAATTACACTAGTAATTTCATATTATTATTGTTGTTGATATCGCTAGTGTTTTGTTATTTTATAACTAACAAATTTCGAGAGCTTACTATAATGCGATAGAGGGGATGAAATTTTTGCGGTTATTATATAGAATGTGACTATTAGAAAATTTCCAAAGATTTAATTTGTAAAATAAGTACAATTATAGAGGTGAGTAATAAGTAATTATAAGTAATTAATTTGAATTTAAGGGCTTAATAAAAAATATTGCATTTCTTTTTAAATTGGAGTGTAAATAAACTGAATGGAGTCGAGTCGTGAACTTTTCTTGGGCTTTGAATTTGGTCATATTACTAATTGAATCGAACTTGAACAAATTCTAACAGAAATAAACATGACAATTCAAGCTCATGGTAGTTTGATTTATTTTGGATAAATTTTATTATTATTTTTATTATTCGAGTCGAGCTTTAAATTTGGTTGAACACAAAAAATTCAAGTTTACTCTGTTATATTAAAAATTCGAGCTCAAAGAATCTTTTAAATTGATTTTTAATCTATTTTAAGGTTTTTTTTAATACGTTTTTTATCCAAAAACCAAAGAAAAAAAGGAAAAAGAAAAAAGGATTCTTAAAAATGAACATGGCCCACGACAATCAGAGGTCCACTTCAAGGTCACATGCTTATTTAGAATTTCATAGCCGTATAAATCTTTTTTAAAACCGCAAATTCGTTGGAAAATGAGATATTTATGCATTTACTTAATTAATTAACTTATCTGATACCTGACAATCAAACATATATAATAGAGGTAACATTTTCAATTATAAAACTTTCAAACTGAATATTCCTAACTTTTCACCACGAGAGCGCGAGCCAACCACCCACCCCCAAAAACAAATTAAAAAGAAAATATAAAAATACAAACATAAATAAAAATAAAATATAAAATTATAAATAACAGAGGTAACATATTGGCCCCTAATGTAAATTTCTCTAATTTTCTCTGTAAGTATTTAATATTTTGCTAACTCAAAACCCTCCCAACATTGTGCATATTTGGTCACAATGGATCCTCTGCGGCTCTGCCAATTCTCTCAACTTTGAAAAAAATAAATTAAATTCTTGATATTACGTATTAAAACTTTACTGAATTTAAATAAATTGGATATAATTCAACGTTAGTTCTTGAATATTTTGCTTGGTAAAGAGCCTATCTTACACTAACATATACAACAGGATTAAGTTATATTGATCTTGGGAATATATAAACTTTTCAGACAAATATTCGGTTTTAATGGGACGGTATGGTACGGTTCGGTTCGGAACGGAGATTCGGAGATTAACCATAAATAAAACATACAATTCGGAAAAAAAAAGAAAAAAATATCAATATAAAAATCACCAAACAGATATACTTCTAATGTTCTAGTATCTTTTTAGCGTAGTCTGAAAATACAAAAAAAAAACTAAAACTATAATAGTTAAAACAATCCAAAATTCTAAACTTAATAACCTCTATAATACAATAATAGTTTATTATTTAGGCAATTGTCTTTCTATTGAAAATAGAACATATATAATTAACTAATAATTTTTATAAATTAACATTAAATAAAAACTTGTATAAATTTATAATCTCAATGTCTCATACGTAACAACTTAACATAATCAATAAAATTATATTTATAATTTATGTGATGTGGTAAAAAAAAATATGATCTTTTTTATATTGTTATAATATGGTACTATTATTTGTTTCTCTTTTTAAGTGCAATTTACTAATCATTTAACTAATTTCAATTTCAAATGATTTACTCTATTATTAATATCAAAGCTTGTTAAAATTCATAATAGTTGCAGTATTATGGTTTTTTTCAAAAATATGCTTTATATTCAATTTAATTTCAAATAGTATGTAGTTAATTCATATCAAAATAAAAACAACATAGAAATAATGTATATATATTTATATAAAATCTTTAAAATCGGTTCTAGCTTTAGGTCCTCGGTTCGAAGTGGTTCGGTACGGTTCGGTACGATTCTCGGTACGAGTATTTGAAAAATCTCCAGAACCGCACCACAAATATTTTAGGCGCCAGTTTGACTGGCTCATACTACTTATTTTTTATTTTCAAAAATTAATTTTAAATATTAAATAAATACACAATTTTTGGATAACTATAATGTGAAAATATTACTAAATAAAAATACAATAAATCGGTATACGAACAATCGAAACACTGTATGATCGATCTTGGCATGAAGAAGAACCTGATTGCTCAACAATTAATTTTA
Source organism: Rehmannia glutinosa (assembly GCA_016081115.2). Lineage (NCBI taxonomy): Eukaryota > Viridiplantae > Streptophyta > Magnoliopsida > Lamiales > Orobanchaceae > Rehmannia > Rehmannia glutinosa. The sequence continues at coordinate 57,055 of JABTTQ020002028.1, read as the reverse complement.
AATATTAAATAAATACACAATTTTTGGATAACTATAATGTGAAAATATTACTAAATGAAAATACAATAAATCGGTACACGAACAATCGAAACACTCCACGATCGATCTTGGCATGAAGAAGAACTTGATTGAAAAATAGGTAGTAGGTGCTAGTCAAACTGGCGCCTAATGTTGGCAATCAAGTTCTTCTTCATGCCAAGATCGATCTTACAATGTTTTGATTGTTCGTGTACCGATTTATTGTATTTTCATTCAGTAACATTTTCACGTTATAGTTATCCAAAAATTGTGTATTTATTTAATATTTAAAATTAATTTTCGAAAAAAATAAAAAATAGGTAGTACACGCCAGTCAAACTGGCGGCTAATGTTGATTCTTCTTCATGTCAAGATCGATCGACAGTGTTTCGATTGTTCGTGTACCGATTTATTGAATTTTCATTCAGTAATATTTTCACATTATAGTTATCCAAATAATTATGTATTTATTTAATATTTAAAATTATTTTTCGAAAATAAAAAAATGAAAAAATAGGTAGTATGCGCCAATCAAACTGGCGTCTACAATGTGTCAGAATAAAAAAAAAAAAAAAAAAAAAAGAGTGACAGTAGGCACCTTTGAGAATGGCGCCTACTTTGTAGGCGCCAATACCATGGGCGCCTGGACTTAAAATATTAAAACTCTCCCAAGTCACCCTAGTTTTGCAAAAGTTTGTGGCATTTGCCACAAACTGTCAAATTAGCCTGCTACTAGCTTTCTTTCTTAACATCCAACTTAATTAATTTATTATGCCTTTCATTCTTATTACGGATTAATGAAATTAAATTTGTGTCTTATTATGACATCTTAAACAAGATATTCTCATAGCTAGTGTTTATTAGAGGAGCTCAACATAACTTTTGTAGTAACAAGAATTATTTTTGTTCAATAAAAAAGTTCATTATTCATTAAAAAAAACATAAAACATGTTACTAGGGCACCTAGCTACTGTATCTTAATATCATTAATTTTGGTTCATTAAATTCCTTTATACAGCATTATTGATGTCCTATAACTATGAATTAAATTAATTTGCCTTGTTTTTATGTCGACTACTCACATGTGCTTGTGCTAGTTTTAGAAGTTAGAACCAATGAACGTGCAAGATTAGAGTGGACCTAGTCGGGCCGACACTAGCTCATTGGGCCAAAGAGAAAATTAGGTTGGGTTGGACCAAAATTAGACCGGCACACCATTTTAGAAGCCCGAGTATTGTGCATACCATATAAATACACATGAAAAATCGGCTAGTTTGGGATTTCGGTGCTAATGGACCGGACCAAATAGGTCCGGCTTTTTCAAGCTTACAGTATCACAGCCCAGGCCAAACCGGTCCAGTTTTGACAGTTCTTTGCAAGAGTGGCATCATTAACTATTGTAGTCTCTAGCCAATACGTTGAAACATGAGGGGGGTGGGGGGATTAGATTAGGAGCACAAATAATAAAAAGATAACGAGAATGGTTTAAAAACCATTAGGAGACAAAGTGATTAGAAGATTGTCAATTTGTCGCGTAGCAATGTAACAGGTAAATCAATTTGGTTTCTTGGACAAACCTACATGTATATATATGTTCTTGTTTAAGAGCCTTTATTAGCCTATTCATGCTCTTAAGTAATTAGTAGCACAATTAGTTTGTAAAATTAATGGCCATATTTATATATAACAATTAGATGTTACACGAAATAGTCTAAAGGGATCTAACTAGAATGAATTCTACCTATCATGTGTAAATTCGACATCAATAGTCAAAATTGATTTAGATTAAGAAAAATATTCTTTTCCAACATGAATTTTTGTCATTTTTACACTTTGCAACCTAAGCTATTTACTTTTGCAATTAACAACCCAAACATTGTAGGCAGAGGCGGAACCAGGACTCGACACTTGGGGGGCCCGATCAATAGTTGGAGATCAAATTTTATTTTATACAATAATAAAATATAAAATATATTATATATTTGAATCAATACAATATCAATACACATCATTAAACATCCCTAAATACATAATTAAAGTCCTAATATTTTTTTTACAATGGGAAACCCTTAGCCACTACCTTTTGGATGTGCACTGACCTATAATCCTAATCTTTTTTTTTTTGATAATGCGGGAATCCTCAGTCACTACTCGTCATATGCATATTGGGTAACCTACTATTCTAACATATTTAAACTTTTAGAATGTCGCTATTGTATATTACGAAAATCATTTATAAATGACTTTATACTAAATTTTTGTGCAATTGTTTTTCAATACATACTAGCAAACAATTTATGAGAATGCGTCATTTTTTTTGTCTTCATCTACACAAAAAATAAAATAATATAAGCCAATCAAAAGTTTCACCTAAAATCACTTCAATCTCAATATCTAATCAATAATATATTTAAAATAGAAAACAAAAAGTGATTAATACTATGAGGGCTTAAATAAGATTTTATTGACCATCAGATTAACTTCTAACAATTAATTTATAATTACCAATATTAAATCAAATATAAGAGGTAAGATGAGCCCAAATTTACAATATAAAAAAAAGAAAAATATGAAAACATTGGGGGGGACAGGGCCCCCCTCACCCATAACGTGAGTCCGCCTCTGATTGTAGGTTTTTCACTTTGCAACCTCCGACTATTCGGAGTTGGAATTAATATTCCAAGAATATTCCTGGAATAATTTGAATCACATGGGTGAGTATTCATAGTATATTCCAACTCTGACTAGTCGAAGCCTCGAACATTGCAAAGGAAAATCCCGTAAAATTTAGGTTGTTAATTGCAAAAATAAATAGCTTAGATTGCAAAGTGTAAAAATGGTCTAAGTCCAGGTTGCAAAAAATTATTTTACCTGGATAGATTATTTGAGCTAACTTAGATTAAAGTTGATAAGCTCTTGCTAGTAGGGATGGCAGTGGGGCGGGGAATCCCCGTTCCCCGCGGGGATCCGCCCCGAACAGGCGGGGATTCCCAAAATTCCCCGTGGGGACGGGGATGGGAAATTTTTTCCCCGTTGGCGGGGCGGGCGGGGCGGGGATCATACTCCCGCCCGTTCCCATGAGGAACCGAAATTAATATATAATATAATATTTTAAATATATATAATATATTATAAATATATCCACATTAAATATAATAAAATGACAAAAATTTTAATTTATTTTATTAATTAGTGTTTTATTAATTATTTTATATAATTTATATATTTTAAATATTTAAAAATAGTAATTTTTTTAAAAAAAAATAATTTTTTCGCAAAAAAAAAAAAAAAAAAAATTGAAACGGGCGGGAATCCCATGGGACGGGGATGGGGGCATTTTTTCCCCGTTTGTCTCACGGGGACGGGGACGGGGATTCCCCGCGGTCGCGGGGACGGGGATGGGGATGGCTCCCCCGGCCCCGCCCCGCCTGACTGACATACCTACTTGCTAGCTATCTGAATATCCGTCAAGTTTGCTAATTCATAATCCTAATCTAATCTAATAATTCTAGAAAGCGTGGGATAAGTCTATTTCAAATTGGAAATCCATATTCTATATCATATCATAGTTAAATCTAAAAATATAAAATGTACTCCCTTTAAAAAAACAATGTTTGTTAATTATATATACTTGACGTATATCTACGATCTAGACGGAATACATGATGAAATATAAATTGGAACAAAGAATCCAAAATGCAATTATTGGGCCCTACAGATAAAAATGCAATTATTGGGCATTATCTCAACTTGCTATGAAATGTCATAAGTGAAAACGGTAATTTTTTTTGGGAAAAGATTGAAAATGGCCTAATTTTAAATGCCATATACAACTTTAGCCTCACTTATTCAAAAGTTTCAAAAATAGCCTTTTTTTATGAAAAAAACCTCAAAATACCTCTTATACAAGGTTGAAGGTAAACTAATAGTTTTCAAAGGTTTTAGGGGCCGCAAAAATGGTATCAGAGCCTAGGTTTATTAAGAACTTTTAGTTAAATTTATTATATTTATTTAATTAACCATTGGTGAGGAGAAATTACTCCGAGATTATGGATCCGGACCGATGTCCGAGATGTACCCCTTACAGGACATATCGTCAAATATTGACGATGTATGCACAAGAACACCTTGACCAGGTTTCATATTGGGAATACCAACATGAAGAAAAAGAACAGGCAGGAGCCGACGGGGAAACCTTGAGGCAATGCAAAATGCGAGCGGAATATTATAGCGATTCGGGATGCTTAACCGACACTATATATGTTCACTTGATGAACCTCCAAGAAACGGTTCATGAAAATTCCCATCGAACAATGATTCCCGATGGAGTACCCGAGTGGAACGAGATACTTCCCAGGACAAATCTAAGTTCTCCAAGATCTTAGAGAAGTCCGAAGACGGTCGAGAATATGGCAACCGCCATATTCATCTACCATCACAAGTTCATCGGATCCAAAACCGGATGGAGACGATGGTGAAATATCAGAAGGAAACTCTTGAACTCCTTCATGATATTCAGAAACGAGTCAAGAATCTGGAGGACATGCCAAGTTCTTCCGGAGGAAAGAAGCGTATAGATTTTGGAACAGTACCCTATTTACGCCAAAAAGGGAAACCAACCGAAGTTACACGAAAGATGACAGATGAGGAGAAGCTCATTGCTCTAATCAAAGGAAAATCCATCAAAAATTAAAAAGATGGATATGGAAAAGATGAATCTTAAAGATCTACACGACTTGGCGAATCCTTCATGGATTGGGTATTGTAGATTTAAAGATGAACGCAGTGATGGATCAGCTTTGGTTACCTATGACCCACAAGGTAGAGCAATTCCACCACCACCGCCACCAGTTAATCCTAACGTCGAAGAAAGTACAGGTTCGAATCATGGAGCTCGGGACGAGAGGATGCCACACGCTGGGGATTTCACGATCGGGAGTGATCCACTTTCAGGGACAGGAGGTCGAAACCCACTTGCGAGAACCAGACAACCTACTGGAAAGCCGAATGTTTATCAGACGCCTTATGGAAGATCGCACCTCGACCCAATACACCCATATGGGTTGATGTTGAATCTGGACATCCCAGATTTTAAAAATAGAGAAGTTCTCATTGATGAATGGGCTTCAGCTATGAGAATTTCAGCTGGAACCCTTGATCTTACAAAAGATTCATTCATTTTACTCCTTGAAATGAGTCTTAAAGGATCGGTGAAGATTGCATGGGATATGACCGATGCTAGTACGAAAGGTTCGGTCACATCAGGGGAATCACTTAAAGGAATTGTCGATGGTATGGCAAAACTATTCAAAATCCAGTTCATCGGCACAGGTTATTTCGAGGGATTAGAGGATGAAAAAAGAAAGAGATATAAACAAGCCCTCTATAGCCTTGAGTTATATGATATTTGTCATATTGACGAATATATCAAGTTGTTCATCGAATACCGGTGGAAATCTAAGATTGAAGAAAAGGAGGATGCACAGCTATTCTTTGCCAAGATTCCAAGTCCCTGGAGAGAAATGCTTATCAGGGAATACAAGGATGGAGCTGAAGTAGAAAATGTGGCCAGAAAAATGTCTTTCCTAAAGGCCAAGTTATCTGAATGGTGTTACCAAATAGCTCTGTACAGGAATTACAAGAGATTAAGAGGAATTAACAAAGCAGTTCCTCTATGTTGCGTGGATAATGACATCCCAACAATTGTGGGAGGTCAACCAAGGCGACACAAGAAGAAGAAGGACATAAGCCATCCATACCGCCGAGGAAGCAACGGCAAAAGAAACAGGTCTTCATGGAGACCTAGAAGGTTTTGGTCAAAACAAAAAGCCCGAAGTTATAAATCAGGGCAAAGACCAGCACCAAGCAGGAGTAGAGTCTCTTCATGAGGGTCTAATCAAGCAAGTACCAGCAGAACACCAGGAAGGAAAACTTTCAGGCGTGCTCACACCAGAGCAAATAAAAGTTTCAAAGATCAATTCTTGGACATGCGAGCAAGAGGGCATATCTCAACGGATTGCCCAGACAATAAAAAACGAGGAGTCGAGACGATTCGAGGCCACACGAAATCGAAGAAGGCATCATTATCGGGGATTTAATACAGGTGTATCAATTTGAGGATATTCCCTCATATGAAAGCATCTATGAAGAAGAGATCTATTCTAATGATGGAAGTGAATCTAGTTCAGAATCAGAGTAAAGAAGAAATTCTTCAACAGACGGTCAGGGAGGATATGTCAGGATTCCTCTCTCACACTACGGTGTCTCATAAGACTCTTACGAGAATTATGAAGGAAGATCCAAAGCTTCAAATCTATGATGGATTTACAATTGGAACAATGGAAAAGGCTTTGGATAAGATTGGTTTTCGTAATAGAAAACACCAAATTACTGTTAGTCCAAGTGGCTACGATAATCTAGAGGGGGGGTGAATAGATTATCTCGGTTTTTCAGATTTTGCCCTCTTTTACGGAAAAGTCAAACAAAGACGAGAATGTAAATGCGAAAATAAAACAACACTGCCGATTTAAAGAGGTTCAACCCACCTGGGCCTAATCCTCTACCACCCCAAAGATATCCGGGATGGATTTCAAAAGAAAAAAAGATTTTATTAATTTACCAAAAATTAATACAACACCTGAGGATTACCACAACCTCTCTTACACCACCTTGAGGATTACCACAATCCTCTTACAACACCTCGAGGATTACCACAATCCTCTTACAACACCTTTGAAGATTACCACAATCTTCAAACACCTATCACCTAGATCACCCAAGTGTATTCTTACCACAAGAATACTCACAAGGATGTCTTGTGTTGAATGATGACCAAAATCAAGATTACAACTCAATAATGATTGATACAATATGAGTACAAGTGTAATCAAGAATTGAAAGCCTAGACCTCAAATTTGTGCAAGTGAAAGTGCTAAGGCTAATACAACAAGATATATGAAAGTGTTTGCTTTGTTTGCTCTTTGCTTGTATAGAGTGTTGTATCTTGTTGCTTGAATGAAGCCTCTATTTATAGGAGAGGTCTTGGCTTTGATTTCCAGACATTGGCTCCTCCTTGGGGAGTGATTTGCTGCAAAAGAAACCATTTAAAATCATCAATATAGCTTAGAGATGTTAAACGGGCTGGCCCTAGCCCTATAGGGCCAGCCCTAACGGGCTTCGGGCTAAACGGTCTTCGGGCTAAACGGGCCACTACTATGCGGGCTAGCATTTTGCGAACCTAACCCTAACCCTAGCGGGCTTCGGGCTAAACGGGCTACAAGCCAAAAAAAATAATTTTTTTATTTAAATCTAATTTTTATACTAAAGCATGTATAACAATATAACAATCAAACTAAATATGCAAAACTAAATTACACAATTTTTTTTATGTTTCATTACAAGGATAAACGTTTTAAAATTCAAATATAATCAAACATCATCATTATCATCAAAGGCTTTGAACTTTAAGAACATACTTACTGCAATAAGAGTTAAAACAAAAATATGTGCAAAAACTCATTTCTAAAATGAAAATAGAAACAACAAACTACAATGTAGAATGATAAACATTATATAATAAATATTTTCATCTTTATAATTATTTGCATAAAGTTTCAATTATTTGACACATAAGTCACGAAAATTTTAAATTTTTTAGATTATAGTATTGTATTTATTAGAGAGATATAAATTATATAATATTTTAAATCATCATAATTGATTACATTTTAAGTCACTATAAAAATATTTTCCATAGGAAAATCACTTCAGTTGGCGCAACTTGTGTCAAATATAAATCTACGTTCGTTGTTATGTCCATAAATATTGTGTAGCCTAGTGGATTGTCCACTCTTTTCCCACAAAGAGGTCATGGTATCAAATCTGCAGTGGCCCTATTTTTCTTTTTTTCTATTTCAGTAATAATTATATATTATATAAAAATTCAAAAAAAAAAAAAAAAAAGAAAGGGCTGACGGGCCAGCCGTGGCCGGCCCGGGCTGGCCCGTTTAGCCCGGGCTGGACCGTCCGGGCCAAAAAGGCCCGGATTTAAACGGGCCAACATTTAGAGGCCCTAACCCTGTTTTTTTTGCGGTTTATTTCAAAAGAGCATTTGTAATCCGCTAAGGTTTGTTTCATCCAAAGAAGTTGAGTACAACAAAATGCGGCGGAAATATATTCGGCCGGCCGTTGAAAGAGAAAAACACGCTTTTGCTTCTTTGAAAACCAAGAAACTAGGCAATCGCCTAAAAATTGACATGATCCGAAGTACTTTTCCGATCATCAATATTACCCGCATAGTCAATCACTATAACCTTTAAGAGAAAAATTTTCATTCTTTGGATAAAATAAACCATATTGAATAGTGCCTTTCAAATATCGAAAAATCCGTTTAACGGCACTCATATGAGATTCTTTTGGATTGCTTTGAAAACGAGCACATAGGCATACGGCATGAAGAATGTCCGGTCTACTAGCGGTTAAATAAAGTAAACTACCAATCATACCTCGATACTTGGATTCATCAACCGTCTTGCCTTTTTCATCTTTGTCAATTTTGACATTGGTTGCCATAGAGTCGAGGCGGTTCTTCCTTCTTCAATGCCGAACTTCTTCAAAAGTTCTTTTGTATACTTTGATTGCGAAATATAAATACCTTCTTGGCATTGCTTAATTTGAAGTCCAAGGAAGAAGTTTAGCTCCCCATCATACTCATCTCAAATTCACCTTGCATTAACTTGGAGAATTTCTTGCACAAAGATTCATTAGTAGCACCAAAGATAATATCATCAACATAAATTTGCACAAGTAAACAATCTTGCCCTTTATCAAAAACAAAGAGTGTAGTATCAACTTTACCTCTTGTAAAACCATTTTGCAAAAGAAAAGAGCTAAGTCTATCATACCATGCACGGGGTGCTTGTTTTAAACCATACAAAGCCTTTTTAAGTTTATAAACGTCATTCGGCCTAGAAAAATTTTCAAACCCTGGAGGTTGTTTTACATAGACTTCTTCTTGAATAATACCATTTAAGAAAGCGGATTTAACATCCATTTGGTAAAGTTTGAAATTTTTGAAACAAGAATAGGCAAGTAAAATACGAATAGCTTCTAAACGTCTTCTGGTGCAAAAGTTTCATCATAGTCAATACCTTCTTCTTGACAATACCCTTGAGCTACTAACCTTGCCTTATTTCGAACAATGTTGCCTTGATCATCAAGTTTGTTCCGGAATACCCATTTTGTACCGATAATTGTTTGAGATGGAGGACAAGGTACTAATTCCCATACATCATTTCTTTCAAATTGATTCAACTCCTCTTGCATTTCCAAAAACCAATCTTCATCCTCAATAGCTTCCTTAGCATTTTTAGGCTCTTTTTGAGATATAAGAGCTTTCTCGGCAAAATTCCTTCGAGTCATTACTTTATCAAGGGGATCACCAATAATAAGATCTTTTGGGTGATCTCCTTAAATTTCAATGCTACGGGAAGATTCAAGTATCACCCTATCTTCTTGAGGAACATTTGAACTTGAAGGTTGATCATATGAAATAGAAGGTTTATCATTATGAGCATCACTTTGAACAATAGGTTCAACAATATCCTCTTCATCACTATCGTCATTGGGTATTCTTTCAACACCCGAGGCTTCATTAAATTTGACATGAATAGATTCTTCAACAACCATGCTAGTCTTGTTGTAAACCCGATATGCTTTGCTCTTGGTTGAATACCCCATAAATATTCCTTCATCGGCCTTAGGATCAAGTTTGTCCAATTGATCATTAGTATTCAAAATAAAGCACTTACATCCAAATATTTTGAAATGACTAATATTTGGAGTTCTTCCTTTCCAAAGCTCATATGGAGTTTTATTCATTTTAGGACGAATATAAACTCGATTAATGACATAGCAAGCGGTACTTACGGCTTCGGCCCAAAAATATTTTGGAAGAGAAAATTCATTGAGCATGGACCGACTCATTTCTTGTAGCGTCCGATTCTTCCTTTCGGCTACACCATTTTGTTGAGGTGTCCTTGGAGCCGAAAAATTGTGTGTATATCCCTTGGTTTCACAAAAGATTCTAAACTCACCGTCAAATTCTCCGCCTCGATCACTTCGAATAGTTTTAATAGTATCTTCCTTTTCATTCTCAATGCGTCTACACAACTTAACAAACTCATTAACGGCATCGCTTTTATTTGCAAGAAAAAGAGCCCAAGTGTATCTAGAAAAATCATCGACAATAACGAAAGTGTAATGTTTTCCACTTAGACTAGCCGTACCAATATCCCCATACAAATCAAGGTGAAGCAATTGTAGGGGTTTGGTAGTGGAAATTTCATTTTTGGGCTTAAAACTACTCTTAACTAATTTGTTCTTTTGACAAGTGTCACATAAGCCAAGATTTTCAAAATTCAATTTGGGTAGTCCTTTTACATGTTGGTTTTTGTAAATATTTTTCAAATTCTTGTATCCAACATGTCCGAGTCACCTATGCCATAAACTCGTTAAATCATTATTGGCGACAAGACAAGAAACATTTTGACTAACCAAATCACTAGTACAAATTTTGTAAAGATTGCCTTTTCTATTTGCTTCACAAATAATATTACCATTTTTAAGAATAAGGCATTTTTCTTTATTAAAAGAAACATCATAATTTGAATCACAAAGTTGGCTAACACTTATCAAATTAAACTTAAGCCCTTCTACTAAAAGAACATTACAAAGAGAGAAAGAAGAGTTACCAATTTCTCCATTTCCAAGAATTTTTCCTTTGCCATTGCTTAGAACATGACCATACCCTCTTCTTGGAGCTTGATGTTGGTAAAAAGCTCTCTCCTCCCGGTCATATGGCGTGAACATCCGCTGTCCACGAGCCATTTCGAATCCTCCATGGTTGTTATAGCCCCTATTACCTACAAAAGCATTTCTTTTAGGTACCACTATAATTTTGGGGTCCATGGGGTTAGTTTTGAGACCTTTGGGTCTCCAAATATAACTAGAGCTTTTTCTCAATTTGCAATTATTAGCATAATGTCCAATTTTGCCACAATAAAAACAAGTAGGAGTATGAGAGCTACTAAAGCACGTATGAAAGTCGGACCTTGGTTATTTTTCTTAAAGACTTTTGAAATGGTTTGTAACCAAGTCCTTGTTTTGAATGCTCACCTCTTTGTGCATCTAAAATTTTTGTGACTTTATCCGTACTTATGTTGAAACGATGCACGTCATTTTTCAAACATTCAATATCTTTTGTGAGCGATTCCTTTTCGGTTTCAAGAGAATGAATTCTAGTAAGAGTAAGAGCATGAGCTTTGTCTAAGGATTCATAAGAGGTAAATAATTTTTCCTTTTCAACCTTAATCTCCTTATGCTCCTTTTTCAAATTTTTGTATTTAACGATTAAATTTTGAAACTCAATTTGCAATTCATCAAAATCACATTGCAAGTCATCAACTATGGAGGAAGTAGAAGAATTTGAGTGTACCTCATTGTTTTCATCGTCTATAGCCATGAGACCGTGTTCGGTTTCTCCTTCCTCATCGGTTGTTTCGAGTAGTTCATCCCATGTTTTGACTTCCGCATTTAGAGCCTTCTTTTTTGTGAAAGGCTTCCTTTTCTTTTGCTCCTCTTCATCGAGCTTTGGGCAATCGGCAATGAAGTGCCCGGGTTTTCCGCATTTAAAGCAAGCATTATCTCTTGGTTTTCTTGCTTTATTTTTATTCACAAATTTTGCAAATTTTCGAACAAGTGCGGCCGTCTCCTCATCATCATCATCATTATCATAGTATGCATTATTAGAAGAAGAAGCAAGACCTTTAGGAATAATTTGCATACCCGACGATTTGTGGATGGTTTGGAATTTTTCCTCTCCTTGAGATAGACTTCATAGATGAGTAGGTTTCCAATAAGCTCATCAAACTTGAGTGTCTCAAGATTTTGTGCCTCCGTGATTGCCGTTACTTTTTCGGACCATGAGCCGGGAAGTGCATTTAGTACCTTGGTCACCTTGTCTTCTTCGGAGATGACTTTGCCGAGGGCCACAAGAGGATTGACAATATTGTCAAGCCTTTCTACCATTTTGGAGATGCTTTCGCCATCATACATGTTAAAGTTTTCAAAGTCATTAACAAGCATGGTCTTTCTTGCTTGCTTGACTTTCTTAGTCCCTTCATAGATTGTCTCCAATTTTTCCCAAACCTCATGTGCCGACCTTATGCCTCTTATGCGATTGTACTCGGTGGCGGTAAGAGAACAATGCAAAATATTTAAGGCCTTACCGTTTAGAGAAAAAGCCTTCTTGTCATTTTCATCAAACTCCTTGAAAGGTTTAGGAGCCAAGTGCCATCCTCCGATTTCTTTGTTGGTTGATCAACTCCTTCAATGACCACATTCCAAATGTCGAACCCGCACCCTTGTAGGGAAGCACTCCATACGGTCTTTCCAAAATGCGTAGTTGTTGGCGTCGAATAGTGGTGGCTTATTGGCAGAGGCGCCGGTGGTGAGATGAGCATCATTTGTAGCCATGGATCTTTCCTCTTTACTCGAACGAGCTAGCCAAAGAGTTTGGCTTTGATACCACTTGTTAGTCCAAGTGGCTACGATAATCTAGAGGGGGGGTGAATAGATTATCTCGGTTTTTCAGATTTTGCCCTCTTTTACGGAAAAGTCAAACAAAGACGAGAATGTAAATGCGAAAATAAAACAACACTCGTCGATTTAAAGAGGTTCAACCCACCTAGGGCCTAATCCTCTACCACCCCAGTATATCCGGGATGGATTTCAAAAGAAAAAAAGATTTTATTAATTTACCAAAAATTAATACAACACCTTGAGGATTACCACAACCCTCTTACACCACCTTGAGGATTACCACAATCCTCATACAACACCTTGAGGATTACCACAATCCTCTTACAACACCTTTGAAGATTACCACAATCTTCAAACACCTATCACCTAGATCACCCAGTGTATTCTTACCACAAGAATACTCACAAGGATGTCTTGTGTTGAATGATGACCAAAATCAAGATTACAACTCAATAATGATTGATACAATATGAGTACAAGTGTAATCAAGAATTGAAAGCCTAGACCTCAAATTTGTGCAAGTGAAAGTGCTAAGGCTAATACAACAAGATATATGAAAGTGTTTGCTTTGTTTGCTCTTTGCTTGTATAGAGTGTTGTATCTTGTTGCTTGAATGAAGCCTCTATTTATAGGAGAGGTCTTGGCTTTGATTTCCGTGACATCGCTCCTCCTTGGGGAGTGATTTGTCTTTGCAAAAAAACCATTTAAAATCATCAATATAGCTTAGAGATGTTAAACGGGCTGGCCCTAGCCCTATAGGGCCAGCCCTAACGGGCTTCGGGCTAAACGGTCTTCGGGCTAAACGGGCCACTACTATGCGGGCTAGCATTTTGCGAACCTAACCCTAACCCTAGCGGGCTTCGGGCTAAGCAATTTCAAGCCAAAAAAATAATTTTTTTATTTAAATCTAATTTTTATACTAAAGCATGTATAACAATATAACAATCAAACTAAATATGCAAAACTAAATTACACAATTTTTTTTATGTTTCATTACAAGGATAAACGTTTTAAAATTCAAATATAATCAAACATCATCATTATCGTCAAAGGCTTTGAACTTTAAGAACATACTTACTGCAATAAGAGTTAAAACAAAAATATGTGCAAAAACTCATTTCTAAAATGAAAATAGAAACAACAAACTACAATGTAGAATGATAAACATTATATAATGAATATTTTCATCTTTATAATTATTTGCATAAAGTTTCAATTATTTGACACATAAGTCACGAAAATTTTAAATTTTTTAGATTATAGTATTGTATTTATTAGAGAGATATAAATTATATAATATTTTAAATCATCATAATTGATTACATTTTAAGTCACTATAAAAATATTTTCCATAGGAAAATCACTTCAGTTAGCGCAACTTGTGTCAAATATAAATCTACGTTCGCTGTTATGTCCATAAATATTGTGTAGCCTAGTGGATTGTCCACTCTTTTCCCACAAAGAGATCATGGTATCAAATCTCCTGTGGCCTTTTTTTCTTTTTTTTTCTATTTCAAGAATAATTATATATTATATAAAAATTCAAAAAAAAAAAAAAAAAAGAAAAGGCCGACGGGCCACCCGTGGCCGGCTGGTCAGTTCGCTTAGCCCGTTAGCCAGCCGGACCGATCCGGGCCAAAAGGCCCTGGATTTAAACGGGCCAACATTTAGAGGCCTAACCCTGTTTTTTTGCGGTTTAAACGGGTGGCCACCGCCCATGACCGTTTAACATCTCTAATATAATCATTAGAAATCAATCCCACAAAATAGGGAAAAGTCATGCGAAAATGCAACGGATAGTTTCTTTGATAAACAGGGGTTCGACCGGTCGCAGAGATAAGATTGAAATTGAATTCTGCGAATTTTTACACAGGGGACCGGTCGAAGGGGGTGCGGCCACGTGCGCCCTTAGTCAGACCGTTGCCGCCAGCGTTTTTACGAAACAGAGAAGTCCGGAACAAAAATCCAACTTGCAGTGCAATTCGCCACGGCCGATCGGCCGACCACACCTGCCGCCCACCTGGTCGACCGGCCGCTTCTTTTTTTTTTTCTTACGTCCCCATTTTTCTTTTTCAAAACTCAACTCAGTGTACGGGTTGCCTTATAGGCGACCGTCGAGCTGAAACAAAAGTGTTGTCCAATTTTAAATCGAATATAAACTTCAAGAAATACTCCGAAAAATAGTAAAAACATTTTAGATCGATCGGAAGTGTTGGGACAACATTTAGGGACATTGTTTTGGTATAAAAACTCATTTGAACAAAATCATCAAAATCATGATAAAAACATTTATCTAACAATTACCCACAGGGTAACAACCGGAGAATTTGCCATTCTGATGGAGTTTACCGGGAACCTGATCGAGATGCAGTTGGTCCCTATTAGAGAAATCCAGGAGATCAAAAGCAGAGTTAAAAGAGAAGTTGCAAATACACTCTCATGGATTCATATCGGAGCCATAAGAGTTATTATTAAAGCAACATTCAAAGAAGGGATAGATTCACCACTCAATTTGGCTATCTTTGATAAGCGGATCTCAAATCTAAAGGATTCATGCCTTGGAGCGGTAACAGGAAATTTGTATGCTGGGAAATTAGCATTTAATGTCTATCCTAGAATTGCATACAATTTGGGAGATCGAGATTTCAATAGAGTCCTAACTCTTCATCAAGATTTCAAAAGAGTCGAATTGATGAAAGAAGGGAACAGACCCTACTCGATCACATACAAGATATCCTATGCGCTCTCGAATACACATCATTCACAAGTATTCTTGAGAAAGGAATTTATTGAAGTCCCAAGAATCTTCGAGGACTTTGCCAGGGTGGTTTTACCAGAAATTATTGAGTCTCCAACCATCAAGGAGATCGATATGAAAATACAAGATCAACCAGTCTTCAACAAAAGTCGAAGTCTCAGAGTTGAGCCCAGAAGGATGTCTTTCCAACAGGACAGAATGACGAGTAGCAGCCGTTGGGAAGAAAGGAGACCAAAGTCTGATTCAGCGCATCCTTGATGTTTTTAAAACAGCAGAGAGCCGAAATGTCCGAAGATGGCGAGAGGTTGAAGCAATATTTGACATCACTCAAAAGGATAATATTTTTCCTTGTGATGTTCTCAGATATCTCCAACAACCTATAGTTGGAAGGTATCAAGGAAGCTTCAAGATAGGTGAAATTGAGCTAACTATCTCAGGAGTAGCAGGAAAATCCCGAGCAATTAATACTGGGAATTGAATTTCTTGAGGATCATAAACCTTGGGAAAGACTACAAGAAGAATGGAATTCACAGTGGGCGATAAAAGATACTGAATCGATGACCACTAGTCCATTCTCCATATACATTTCTATCGGAATGTTATATGTCAATATAAGGCCAAGTATTTCGCCGCCTACATGATTCAGTGCGGAATATGTACTGCAAAGCCGGATGTTTTTCCTAAAGAAATTGGAGAAGATTTACCAGCTATTGCAGGAAGAAATTTCTCTAAGAGGATTCTTATCCTTAATAAGGGAATTAAACATGCAGAAATCATGATCGGAGGCGCAGACGGTACCCCATGGTACAAAGTGAAAATGCCACCAATCTATTTAATGATATAGGTGCAGATGTTTTGCTAGGAAATAACTTCCTACAAACATTCAAGCGATTTACACAGGAGAACGAGACAAGAAGACTTATTTTCACAACCTTATGTGATCATAAGATCATTGTCCAGAGACTGCGGGAAGCATTTTACAGAAAAATGCCTATTAATTTTCGCAGCAAGTGTGGTGATGAAGCCAAACTCCGAAATCCAAAAATGGCGGATCGAAGGAAATTTGGTGAAGCTTTATTATCCTATAGACAATTCGGTTCTCGAAAGGATAAGAAGCTTTGGGATAATAACTTGTATTCATTCAGAGTGCAAGGAGAAGAACGAGTTACTCCAGAGGTTATTGCTGAATTGATGGTGAACCTAATGGAGAATCCACAGAGTGACGTAACCATCGAAGAACAAATATCACTCGAGGATATCAAGAAGAAAATCCAAAGGAATTATAATGAAGATCATTTGGCATGGTGGGACAAGAATGAGCTCAAAGCATCCTTAAAGGTTAAACCCTAAAGGAAAGGAGTACGAGTTCGTGAGATTCAAACCAATCCTTATGAACCAGGAGGATCGGGAGGATATGCGAGAAAATACTTAAGGAACATCCGGACCTTAAGTTAATTTCACCAGAGTTTCTCCATACAACGATCCGAGGATTCTTAGTCGAAAACCATGGAGAAATCAAAAGAGGAAAGCGAAGACTTGTTATTAATTACAAGGGGATTAATAACATTTTGGAGTTCGACGGATACTATATCCCCCAAGCGAGAGAACATCCGTTAATCATCAAAGGTGCCAAGATATTCTCAAAGTTCGATTGCAAGTCCGGATTTTACTGTTAAGATGGATGAAGAAAGCAAAAGTTCACGACTTTCTCTACACCACAAGGACACTATATTTGGAATGTGATGCCTATGGGATTGGCTAACGCACCCCAGATATATCAAAGGAAGATGGATAATCTCTTCAAAGATTATTTCAGTTTCATGTTCGTGTATATCGATGACATTCTAATCGCATCAAAGAACATGAAGGAGCATCTCAAACATTTGGAAATATTTTCAGATGTTTGTCACAAGAAGGATTAGTGCTTTCGGAGAAGAAGGCGATGGTTGCAACAAGACAGATTGAATTCCTAGGAATTGAGATCGACGAATCGAATCATCCTACAAAGTCATATTGTAGAAAAGATACGAGGATTTCCGGATACATTGAAAGACAAGAAACAAAACTTGAGTTTTCTTGGAGTTGTCAATTTTGCTGGAATGTTCATAAACAATCTAGCACATTACAGGAAGGTGTTTAGCCCATTGCTTAAAAAAGATCCAGTATTCAAATGGGAAAATGAACATCAAGAATGAATCAAGCAACTTAAAGAAGTTTACAAAAAGCTTCCGAAACTTGCAATTCCACGGGATGAAGATGAACTGTTCTTTACACGGATGCCAATGATTTTGGTGGGCGGCAGTTCTTACAAAAGCCACACCAAACGGAGAAGTGCCATGCGAGATATTGCAAATGGTCTATTTACTGACGTGAAGCAACTTCGGTGGCATATCAACGAAAGAATTCTTTGCGATCGAAAGGCTTTCAAAAATGGCCTTTATTTCTACTTGCTAAAAAGTTTATCTTAAAATTGATAATTCAAGTGTCAAAGCTTTTAAAAAACAAAATTGAATCAAAACCAAAAAAGCTAGGATACTTAGATGGCAAGTGTGAATGTCAATATTATGATTATGATATTGTCATTATAAAATCTCATGAAAATGTTCTTACAGATTTTCTAACAAGAGATGGAGGAATTGAAGTGATTCCATCCTCACGACCTCAAGACATCTTGGAGACCAAAATGAAATGCTACTCCGAGAATTTGATACCACTGGTCATCAATGCTAATTTGGCCGAGAAATTATAAAGGAATGATCGGGACAAAGTAACCGATCGTATACGAGCATGTGTCCTGTCTCACTCTCGATTGAGAACATCATTTCAAGGGCCACTCCTCCTCGCTAATAAGCAAACGGAGCGTTTAAGCGCAGGGTCCCCAACTCAGAAAGTAGAGGATTCCAATACATCTAGCACAAGTCCTAAGTCGGGCAGAAATGTTGGCCCAAGGAAAACGATACTCGGTCAAATCCCGAGTTATCACATCAACCCAAAGACGTCCGGGGTAAAGGACAAAGAGATCAATCTTGGGCCTATGACGGGCACTTCTAAGGTTGATATTAATGAGATTAAAGTTTCTTCTTCTTGGCGGAATACCGGGCGGGTGGGAGAAACTGATTACCAGACAAGGGATATCTCCAGAAAAAATAAAGATCGATATTTCTGGAAAATATCCAAGAGTTTGGATGTTACCAAATTCCAGCCCTGAAAAAGTGAAGAGGTGGTACGAGTTTGGGGCTTTGGCCTCGATCTATACTACTTCACCAGCCTTCTCGGAGATCACAAAATTGCCAAAGTGGATCTAGGAAGCAGTTTACGAGTGCTGGTCCAACAATGACAACCTAAAACGAGGGGATACATTGGAGCTGTATTTCATAAGTGCAGCAACAGAGCCCGTCGGAAAGGGTGTACATGAAGCCTTCCATTATATTAGGCTTTGAAGACCAGATGAAAGAGCCTTCAAAAATATTAAGGAGGCTAGTTCAGAATAAGTACAATAGGCCATGACCTTCACCGAAGATCAGATTACTACAAGAAGGGCATGGGGATTGTGGGTCTGTCTTACTGAGATGGACAAAGTCAAGTTTCCGTTCAAGTTCTATCAAAATTCAAATGAACGGATCATTCCCATGGAATACTATGACAGAAAAACTACAAGATTCGAGAAGACCTATTCGAAAAGAAAAGAAATCTTCTGTGGGAAAACAAGTCGTCGGGAGTAAAGAAACTCACGGAAATATTGCAATATGGCTCACATAGGCCATTGGGAACTTTGGTCTGTCCCGAATGTCGAACTAAAAGGAACCGAATTTGGCAAGGATTCCGCCAAAAGTCGATCGGAGAAGACCCGACGACGGAGAAGAAAAGTCACGAAAGTATCAAAGTTTGGGGACCACCAAAAAAGTAGATTCCCCGACAAGGTTAAAAGAGACATGTGACTCAAGGCAACCCACTCAAAGAAAGAAACAAAAGTGGGTCGGACTGGTAATTGGCATCCAACTCATCAAGATGTTGATAATTCAAGTAAATAACGTAAGCAATGACGTCATAAGATTCTATCTAGCTAAAAGACAAAAGGAAGAGTCATCGAGGCTTTGAGCCTTATCAACTTGCCTTGGATACCGCATGACAAGGAGGACCCGAGCCATGTGAAGATAATAAAGTATTCCACTACTTTCGGCATGTGGATGGAAGGATCCAAGAAATAGAGTCAGCCTATTCCTCTATATAAACAAGAGATTTCAGAAGGCTAAAGGCATCGAACATTTCCCTTAGTCTTCTAACAATAAACTTCCTTTAATTCTGTTGTGAGTTTAGAATTTCAGAGTGTTTTCAGTTTTCAGTTTTAGTTTTTTAATTTTATGTACAAGAGAGTAATAGCCTTTATGAGAGGCTAAACAGGTTTTATCCTCCCAAAAGGAGATTACTGATGTAATACATTTTTCTTTAAGTTCTTAATAAAATAAAGGATGTTTGTTCAACATGTGTTCATAATGTACTATTGATTCATCCCTTTGAAGAATTACTTTTACGCCTTGGAGTAAGAAACGAACTAAGGCTGTGCTGAGCGGATTCTGAAGGAGTCGGATAACTTGCAGATCATCTTCCCTGAGGGTGAGGTTGAACAGTGAGGAGCTGTTTGTCAAACGATCTGAGGGGCGAATTTTCCGGACCGGTGGCGTTGCGAACCACTTAACCCGATGCTGTTTCGGTGAATTTTAAGGGATTTATTAATTTTACGGAAGCATGTTGGGCCTGATATGGTCATAATGGACTATTTCCATTTTCACCTGTAAACCTTAGTTTGGAACAGATAACACAGAATCGAACATCTTTTAATTCTATAACATGTTAAGTTTATCTACCGAAACCCGACATGATCTTTTTAAAACCTCCGAACGAGATCGGATCTAAATAGGTGTAACAATGCCACGAATGAAACAGGTGACAGAATCTGAAAGTGTTTATATTCTGTGATATCTGGAACGAATTTAATCATGTTTCCTTATTTGTTATAAAGGGTATAATGGGAACTTCAGTAAATATTTGAAATCTTTTAATATGGAAGGCTATAGTTGTAACTGAAACATCAAAAAAGGCCATTCTTGAACTTACCCCAATTTTTTTAGTAAGGGTCTTTTTTTTTTTAAGACAAGTAGAAGTAAATGTCTTGTTAATATTTTTTCCACCAAAAATTGTATATTATACATTGATTGTATTTATCGTGATTATGTGAGTACATTACGCTATAGGATTGAAAATCAAACCAAATTATTCGATAATCGACGTAAGATCATTAACATAACAACCAATTTGAACACATTTTTTTTGGTTCGGTAAGATGTATAAATTTCGGATCGAGCTCGACTCGATTAATAAAAAATGATAAATTATGTGTAAATATATCAAATAACTCGAGATCAATCCATTTTCAGCTATTCCAAGCTCGATTAAGCTAATAATTAAACCAAACTTAAACATAATCTTTGGAGATCGATAAAAATTCAAACAAGCTTGAACAAAATTATGTTCGGTCTACTCAGTTCGTTTCACCCATATTCACTACTTATTTTTAACAATGCCGATCAATATTCTCATTGTGAATTTCCCTTTCCAAAAAAGTACAAATTGAATTCCCTCTCCAAAGAGGTACACTCTCTTTAATACAACATGTTGGGACCAATAAGATAATTATCTTCCATTCTAATACTTTGGACATCTGACTTGGCCATTCCAATCCGGACCCGACCTATTTAATTATTTGTATCAGAATCTTGAATCCGAATCCGTCTTGTTTATTTCATAGGTAATCCGGACCCTATCTATCTCTTTAACTCGTATAATAAAATTAATTTTATGTACATTTAATAGTTTCAATTGAATAAAATTATTATTTTTATAATCAACCACTATGAGATTCTATCGATCAATAAAAAAATATCACAATTCACAACATACAAAAAGAAATAACATTAATTACAAAAATAGCACAGTAAACTAATTATATTTTGAGTACAGCATACAGAAACCATGTAAAATAATAACAAGATTTAGCATTTAAGTTTTTAAGAAATAAGAACATGTCTTGTTTTTTTTGTTTTTCCTTACAATTTATTATTTATTTAGTTTCTTTTAAATTCACAGAGTTAGACGGGTTAAATGAGTTATAGCAGGTTGATCCGAACCTGACATGTGTAATTGGTGGGTTATTTGGGTTTGACCCGATTTCAACAAAGACCCATGAAACCTGGAGCTACACCCATTAATTTCGTGTTAGGTTCGTGTATGGTTTGCGTGATTAGTCTTTAATTGACACCCTTAGTTTTGAGGTTTGATCTAAAAGGCTTAGGCCTTTAGCTTTATTTCGCCTGTTGGTTATAGTGTTCGTCTTATGAGCTGAAGGCCTTTCCGGTCTTTATTCTTGCTGAGACATTTAGAGTAACATTTGATGCATTTTGACTTTTCTTGGTGGAATTTTCCGGGGAAAAAAACCTTCGGAATTAGACTTCGTCAAATTCTCATCTAAGCATTAATAATGCAAGTAGATAAAAAAAGGCATTCTCCAAAATTTAGCCCACTCACTCATTACGAGGACAATTTTGAGGTGGAACCACTTAGACCTTATGTCATGAAAAATGCATGCCTTGTTTTTAAATATTGTTCCCCTATGTTTTAGTATTGTTCCTACCATGTGATGCCAAGTTTATGAAGTTTGTTTCTAGCATTGTTCCTACCATGTGATGCCAAATTTATGGATTTTGTTCTCAACAAAGTTTGGAGCCATATTGTTTATCCACCAGTCCATGGACCGACTTAAGGTCTTGAAAAGTTAGCCAACTAATCCAGTGATCTTACTCACCTTGAGGTTTGTGAATCTGATTGCTATGACCAGTATGATCTTAAGACTTCCGCTTAATTTGTTATCAATTATATCATGTTTTACATATATTGGTAAGCTTAATTTACCCATATATATATATCAACTCCAAACAAACTAGGCTAATATAATATTTGATATAATTTTTTTATGGTCAAGTAACAAAATAAATTTCTGATATCAAATTGAACTACATTGTTTCAAAGTACACAATTGTAAAGTACAAATTATATTCCAGCATTGTTTATTTGCACAATGTGGTCAAAATATAATAATACTCAATTAGAAAAAAAGAAAAAAAAAGATCTAATGAAGAACATCAATAGGACCACAAAGTATAGAAACTTTTAGGACCAAAGCTCTAACTTTCTATCATTTGGTTTGATTACTACATATTTTTCCTATAAGAAAACATTGTGTTTGAATGTTTCTTTTTGTGAGGCCATTGTCAAATGAACCTTAAAGAACAAATGAAGATATCGTCTATTGTTGATATATGATGAAGGGAGAAATATTACATGGTGTAAGGTTGTACCTCAGCAAAGGGGAAAATGTGTTGTACCTTTGGGGAGAGTCTAAATAGTAAATAAGCACCTGTGGGACCCATTTGCATTGACATGTCTCCACCGGAGTGGGCCATCGTGTCTCCTCAGATGTGGACTAAAAATGTGGGGGTCTCCTATGAGAATCTGCCACGTGTAGGACTTGTCGGGTTATGCGCATGTGGTCTGTCGCGATTGTGATGGAAGTGCATGTCTTATTAGGTCTTCCTTCAAAAAATTATGATGTTTGACCATGGCGTGGAATCCGGGTCGGGTTTTGACTTTTATTTTACAAAAAGTTATTTACGGAAGGTAAAAAAAAAAAAAAACCACGATGTGGTCAACGGACGAGATCTTCTATTTCATGGATGTGATTTACATATAAAAAAATTAAAAAGAAAAAAATCGGGGGCCCAAGGCCTAGGGCTGAAAAACGAACTAAATTACTCGATACTCGATTCGAGATTGATCCTTAAATGATTATTTGAGCTCAGTTCGTTAACATAACAAACCAGACTTGAACACTTTTTTTTCCGTTTGATAAGATATAAAGCTCGTCTCGAGCTCGACTCAATCAGTAAACAAAGAGAAAAATATATATTAAAACATCAAGCTACTCGAGCTCGAATCGTATTCGGCTCGACTAAAACTCGTTTGAGCCCGATTATATTAATAATCAAAGCAAGCTCAAACACAAATTTTCAAGTTTGATTAGAATTCAAACAAGCGATATTATGTTAATTTCTCGCAACTCGACTTCGCTTACACCCCTACCAAGGACCCCCTTCCCACACACATACCTCCACCGTTGAGCATAACCTAGGCCTAAGGCCTAATCAAGTAACACAAGCACATGCATGTATGCTTAATATATATAAATGATCTCACACATGAAACGACATAAAATTAATGATTCAATCAAATGGGTTTCCCATTTTAAATCAAGAATCTAATTCATTATTGACGCACAAAATCACTATAGTACTAAATATTAGCTCGATCGTCTTTTGACTCCAGGATTTAATGGGACAATATAAGTTGATCTAAAACTAATTTTGATCGATTTTTTATTTTCAGATAAGAAATGCCAGATTTTAGGAACTTTAGGATATGCTGAAGAAAAAACTAATTGACATACATTTTAAATTAAAAAATGCCGAATATAATTTTGGGATGATTAAAAACGCCTTGAGGTTGGGGTTAATTACAAAAAAAAAAAACCCAAAGAATTTTGAAAATTACAAAAAAAAAAAAAAAAAAAAAAAAAAAGATTTGATTCAGTCTTAAATTTAAGGGAATAAATGTAATATTTCTATAAATGTCACGAGGGTTTTTGAAATATTTTTCGCTTATAAAGAGGAAAAATATAAGAGGGGATCAAACCTAAGGAATTTCAAAATTTTCAAAAATCTCTGGTTATGTTTCCATGGACTATTTCTAGTTTCTAGTGTTGGAAAATGAATTTTCAGAATTTATGGGTTTTCGTGTGAAAATTGGAATTATGTTTGGATAAGTGAATGAGAATGAGTTTTATGTAGGTTTGGAAATGAGATTATGTTTGGTTAAGTAGTTTTGAAATAGTATTTTATGAATATAATAATTTGAAAAGTTGATAGTGGTTGAATATTTTAATTGAATATATAATATTATATTTGTAAGATTGTAGGCTAGTGG
Organism: Rehmannia glutinosa; assembly: GCA_016081115.2. NCBI lineage: Eukaryota > Viridiplantae > Streptophyta > Magnoliopsida > Lamiales > Orobanchaceae > Rehmannia > Rehmannia glutinosa. The sequence goes on along the minus strand of JABTTQ020002028.1, from coordinate 32,586 downwards.
GTCCCATTAGATATATATAGTAGTATTTTAAGTAGATAAAGTTGTTAATGGAGGGTCCCACATATATAATTGGATTAAAAAATAAGAATAGTGATTGATAAGTGATGTAGGGTAGTGTATATGATTGATAATTGAAATTGTAGGTTTGAGATGATGTTTTATGTGAAAAGTGGAAAGTGGAAAGTGGAAATGATAATTTCCATTGAAAATTTTAGAAACAAACATGATTTCATTTCTATGAATAGTTGGAAATTGAAAATTAGGTCTTGGAAACATAAACAAACAAGGCCTCAGTTTTTTTCTTCCTGTAATTAGCCCAGGGGTATTTTTATAATCATCCCTATAATTATGCTTATAACACGAATATTTTCCTTCTCCTTTAATTTCTTTTAAACAAAATAAAACAAATGATCAGCAAAGAAAAACTTTTAGTAAAATATAAATGAAACCTGACTGCCTGGCCTGGGTCCCCAAAGAAAATAGTTATAAAAATTAACACCTGAACAAACTGGTGATTTTCGTTAAAAGTTTATGATATATTACATGAGTAAAACAATTCTAACCACTTAATTTAATTTAAAATTACCAAAAAAAAAAGATTTGATTACATTAATATTTTCTAATTAGAATTAGCAAGACGAGGGTCAATCAAATTTTTGGCCGACACCCACGATCTTTATATATGGCCCATGCATGTTCATACTTTCTTTCTGAATCAATCCATTACTATCAAATTGCAAAAGCAGAAAAAGAAGTTGAGCAACTTTTTGAAAATTCACATTATTTTGCTTGTGAGTTAGCCCTAATTTAGATAGCATGGAAAAAAAGATTAATTAATACTAAAGATAAAGCAAAAAATATATATATCCATTGGACTTCAGACCATATGTTCATGCATATAAGAGAAAGATAATTAATTATGAAACCCTAATTCATCTAATGCTAGGTTTTTGTTTTCGGGTCTAAACTTTTTATAATGAATTTGAATTTTGATAATTGCGTATCGAAATGTGAACAAAGGTGATATTATCTCACTTAGAAAATAAAGCATGTATTTTCATCATTTTCAAGCCTTCACATTAATGCTTTCCACTTGGTGGGCAGGATCAGCAGGGACGAAGCCAAAAAATAAGACTATCTAGGGGGCGAGATTTCTTTTTTTTCTTAAAACTAATAAATATAAATATATACTTTTTATTTTTTAGTGGGACAAATTTATAAAATTTAGTAAGTTTATATATATATTTTACACTAATTATGAAAAAAATTGAAGTCGGGGGCGGCCAGCCCCCATGAGAGGCTCGTGTTCAGTGGCGTAGCCACCTTAGGACGAGTGCGGTCGGCGGACCGCACTCGATCCCGGAATGACCGTGTTAAATTTGAGTTGGACCGCACTGAAAATTTAGGAAAAAAAATTGAATTAAAATTTAAAAGGCCAATTAAACCTACTATTTATCAATATTTTACATTATTTTTTCCACAAAATTTATCACAAACAATCATTATCTCTAAAAGATTATCCATCTCATTAACACAATCATTATTTTTTCTCTACACATCCAACTTTCATTTTTTAAAAAAATTTCACCACTATTATCTCATAAAATGAAAGTGGGTGGAATGCAAGCACAACGAATCAAATCCTTAACAATTCAAATTTCATTTTTTTTAAAAAAAACTTAGATACGTAATATCAATTTTTCTTGAGGGAATCAAATGATCCCATGGTGATTGGCCTTGATAAGAAATAATGCTTTGAAAAAATAAAATTCCAAAATGACTTTGAATTTATCTTAATGTGCACTAAATGGACCTTGAAAACATGTCTAATCACTAGTCATTCATGTGTAAATACTTGCGAACAAAGGTGCATGGTATTTATTTAGTGGGATTCCTATATCAATATGTATCAGCCACTTTATTTATTTTTTTATGCCTGACTTGATTGACATAGAAAGTCACACAAACCTTAGAGTAGAGTCTACAGATATATATGTGCTTGGGTGATTTTATCTCACTATAAATTGCATCTAAATATTGAAAACCTATGATCATCTATCATACAAAATCTATGAATGGCACAAATTGGCTTTGGGAATAAATTGGGATGAGCCAAATCTCATTAATGGGGTCCCACAAGCCAGCTAAATAGATAACAAAATTTAATAATTGCTAGACAAGCCCTCTTAAGTAGGGTACCTTGGAATTTTAGAGGTGTTGAAGGGGCTATGGTCATCTTTATTCCTTCATTGATAAGGACAAATTTTGAACTATGCTTGAAAAGGACAACTCTCTAATTACACTAGCAACAGAACCTTGGGTCCTAAATCTTAATTAGGTGTCTCAAAGTTGTGATTGAATCCTAACTTTGTATAGCTTTCTTGCATGTAGGGTTACAAAATAAACAAGTGGAGGTGATCATATTGCAAGCTAGTCCATTTCTGTATTTTTCATGCATAATTACATGACAAGATATAAATCAAGTTGAAATAAGAGTTAATCTAATTAAATTCATCTCAATAACTTAAAATGTTGTTTATGCTTGAATAATTCATTTGTGTTGGAAAATACACCAAATTACTCAATTCTTTAGGACCAAATACTAAAAGCTCATTTAAATTCATTCGAGTGTACTTTAATAAACAAGTGACAGATGACAGTTTTTGTTAAATTAGATATAAAAATCGTCTCATCTTAAATTCAATATTAAAAATATTATAATATGTATCAGAAGATCATGCTATTCAAGCAACACACTACGTTCAAATCGATTAAATCTCATTCAAGTTCGACCTCGTTAATAATCAAACAAAATTTAAACACGCTTTCTAAAAGTTAATAAAAACCTAAAAGAAAACATGAAAAGTAATGTATTTGACTCGATTTGATTTACGTACACTCCTACAACTGTACAAATATCGCCATACTGATATATTTATAACCTCTAGAGACCGGCTCTATTTATCAAATTTGCCATAAAGTTGGATCATCTTGTTAAGATTTTAGCCAATGATGATGTGAGATGGATATATATTTAGAATAAATGCACCTTCCATCCAAGAAGATGACATAATTGGACCAATTGTAATGACATTGCATTAATCATCATGTGGAATGTTACAATTCCGTCACCGTCTCACAACTAAGTTATGATGGTCTGAAAAAAATATCCCAATGTAATAAATAGGAATGATCACAATAGACAATGACCAGATAGGGATTTGGAACAAAATCCTCAAGAATCTGTTTGGGGAATTACCTTTTCAGTGAAAACCATTTATCATTCAGGCTACTAGGAATAGGATTTGCCCCTAAAGGTCTTCTTTTTTCTAAGGCCAAGAAAAGTGGGTTTGGGAATTTTAATGTTAAAAGATTCTAGGTATTTCTGACCTGTTTGTTTTTTGGGTTAACCAGATTTGGAGGTGGAGTCAATTCACACCTGATCTTGTCTGGAAGCTGTTATTGGGCTTCCATGGTCCATGGGTTTTTTGTGGTATCTTAATATTAGAGTTGGAGAAATAGTTAGTCGCTAGTTGGACATCACACCAGCAACTACGTACGCTATGGGCGAATGACAATTTTTTTTAAAAAAAATTGGCCGCTTAGGCCACTTCTGTCCAATTTTTGGCCACTTACGCCCGATTTTTGGCCGAGGCGATTTTTTCAGTGATTGAGCAAAATTACCTCAGCATCCCTAGGCCGATTTTTACATCGCCGCTTAATATTTAAAAGAAGATTTTCCTGGCTCCAAATTAAAAGAAGGGTATATTGGATGCCGAAGAAATTGCACTTTTAGTCCCATTAGATTTGAGGTATTGCAATTATAGTCCCACAAGTTGCACATTTAGTCCCAATGTTAAAATTTGGGCAGAAAACATCCCAGAAGAATTGGTGTGTTGCAAATTTAGTCCCAACCCGTCAAAAAATTAACGGAGCATCACCAATACACGTTAGGTTGGTTAGCTAACCCTACCACACTTTCCCAGAATTCCATTTCCCTTGTGCCCTAGTTTTCTCATTCCAAATTCCTCACTGTAAAATGAAATCTTGCTTTTGAAAATCGACACCGAGCATCGAGGAGACATGGGATTACCTCAACCACCAATTTTGGAGTTTCCTACCCCAGATTACGGTAAATGACTTGATTTGTAGTAATACTTTTTTATTTTTTGAAATTTTGAACATGTTTGGCATTTTTAGGGATTTGTAGTGATAATTTTAGAATTTATTATTTCAGCAGTGGAGTTTTTCCCTCCAAAATGAAATAGTCCAAGGAATTTCCCTCCAAAATGACATTTTTGACAGATCATTCAGTTAGATTGACGGAGGATTTAACGTTGGGACCAAAGTTGCAATAAAATCATTCTAATGGGACCATTTCTAAATCATGGGACTATAATTGCAACACCTCAAATCTAATGGGACTAAAAGTGCAATTTCCTCATTGGATGCCATATCCACCTCCTTTGAAATCCAATTAAATAATTCTAAATCAAATTAACTGTTCCCTGGGAATTTTATTCCTTCTTTTTTTTTTTTTTTTTTAGGGGGTTCCTACCAAAATGTTTGCTGTAACTATTGCTGAAAATATGTTGTCAATATTGGGCTCCAATCTTTGTACCTTATTGGGCTGCGCACATATATTCTACAATTCTGCAGGCCCAAAGTTACGAACCAGGGTTGGAGCTGAAAAACAACTTAGGGAGTGTTTGCAAAAACTTCTGCTTTTAGAATAAGTGATTTATTATAGCAAAAGTAGAAATAGTTGAGAATCAGAAGTTGGTAGTGTTTGAAAATAGAATTAAAAGTTGAGAATGAGAAGTTGAGAGTGTTTGGTGAAAAAGTAGTAAAAGTACTTATTTATTTGTAAAATTCAAACTAGAAGCAGAAGCAGAATTTAAAGCACCCCTCTCCCTGCTTTTAGATTCTGATTAAATAAAGTAGAATTAGAAGTAGAAATTGGTATATGTAAACACTAAAAACTGTTTTTTTTAAGCAAAAAACTAAAAAGCACTTATTTTAGTGTTTGCAAACACTCCCATAGTCTTGATCGTTTTGAATGTTGGGGAAATTACATGGAATACGCTGATTTTAGTACACACAACACACAATACGCTCTTATTATTTTTTGTACCTATTTTTTTACTTTTGTACTTTTTTTTATGCTTCTGCATATTTTTTGATTATTTTTATTTTTTTTCGTTTTTATTTTGTTCATGCATTGATTTATATGCTATATAGGTTGTTTCGATGTTGTTTAAATTTGCTTCTTTGTTGTTTCTATGTTGTTTCTTTGTTGTTTCGATGTTTCAAAACAAATTTAACCTATTTTTTATGCTATTTTTTATTCATATATTATTTTGTACATTGTTTCTATTGTTTCGGTGTTATTCATAAAATAATATTTTTTTATTATTTTGTTGTTTTCATGTAATGTTCAATGTGTAAATACAGTTTTTACTTATTTTTAAGCTCATTTTATTCATGTGGTGTTTTTAATATTTTTTACGTTGTTTCTGGATTGTTTCCACACGCTGTTTAATTGTTGTTCCGATGTTTCTTTGTTGTTTCCATGAAGTTTTCGATGTTTAAATACAATTTTTACCTATTATTAACTCTTTTTACTCATATGGTGTTTTAACTGTTTTCTATATTATTTTTGGTTTGTTTTTATACTGCCTCTTGGTTGTTTCAATGTTTTTTATGTTTTCATGCATTGGATCAAAAATTGAATTGTGTTTTTTAATTCATGTTGTTTCTATAATATTTTTAATTTATTTGGTTTTAAAATGTGTTGTTTTATGGTATATTTCTTGATTTTTTATAAGACTTCGAATATAAAATGGATTATTTAACGATGGCAAAATTTATTTTTTCACTGAAAATTTATTAAAAGAAACATGTTTGAAACATGTAAGAAACAATGATGAAACAAAGCGTAAAAAATCCGGGAATTTTTGTTGGAGCGTATTGTTGTGTAAAAAATAGGGCGGAAGCGTAAATTTAGGTAAATAGTACCAAAAACGTAAAAATCGATTGTCTTGAAAAAGTGGGTATTTGTGTCAATTGCTTCAATTAAGCTGATATAAATCTTTGATGCCAACGAAATTTATAAACTTTTGACGTGTGAATATCTTTTAAAGCCGCGGAATTTGGTGAAAAAATAATAATTATCTCTTCATGTAAGTCAAAAAAGGGGAAAAAAAAAAAAGCGATCCTCATAAGCTCGTTTCTTTTTTTCAATTAAAAATAATTATTCGATCAAGCATGGTTTGAGTAATAAGTATTTTGTTATTTTATTTTGATAATGTCATATCACAAAAATTCTATGAATTTTCTATCTAAATATTTTAACATCTTTAATAATTTTTTTTGAGGGAACATCTTTAATAAGTTGAAAAGGGTTAAAGAGCCTTTCCAACTATTTTAGAATGATTAACTCCTATCTTTTCAATCGTGGCAGTTATATCTAGGGCTGAAAACGAATCAATCTACTCGATACTCGAATTGAGATCGATCATTAAAAGCTTGTTTGAGCTCGATTTGTTAACATAACGAACCGAATTTGAACACATTTTTCGGTTCGATAAGATGTAAAGATCGGCTCGAGCTCGACTCGATTAGTAAAAAAGAATATGTGTAAAAATATCAAGATACTCGAGCTCGATTCGTGTCTAGCTCGACTAAGGTGTTTGGCTAAACTTATTTAAAACATCTTATAAGCTCCTACATCTGATAAGCTGTTTTACGAGCTTATAAGATGTTAGATCTTATTTTTTTTTTTTTTTGAGGGGAATGTTAGATCTTATTTTTAAAATAAGCTGTCAAAGTGTTTGGATAAAACAAGATAGTTGAGCTTATAAGATGTTTTTATATCTTATAAAATTATTAAGTATATTTTTTGTCTTTTGAATGTTTAAAATAAAGAGCTTATAAGCTCTTTTAAAAAAAGTTGGGGTGAATGTACTTTTTTTTAGGAGCTTATAAGCTCTCTGACATCTTTTTTTAGAGCTTATAAGCTCTTTTGGAAAAAAAATACCAAACACATTTTAAGAGCTTATAAGCTCTTAAACATCTTATAAACTGTTTTTAAGAGTTTATAAGCTCAGCCAAACACCCTCTAAGCTCCTTCGAGTTTTATTCAGTTAATAATCAAACCAAACTCAAACACAATTTTTGAAGCTCAATTAAAATTCAAACAAACTTGAACAATTATGTGTTCGGCTAGACTCGACTCGTTTACACACTTATATCTTGATTATATAAATGCTATTTTTTTACTACAGTTCTGAAAAGGGTGGAAAATTCTGATATGAGTGGGCGGTAACCCAGATGGAAACCTGACAAATTGAGCATTAAACCACTTGCGCTACACTCTAATTTCAATATTATTTTGACTGATTATTATTCAATACGACATTTAAAAATATTCATTGCATTTAGAGATATATGTAATTGGTTTATTAATTATTATCGAATCAAAATTGAATAGAAACAAGTAGTTCAATTTTATTTTTCCAAAAATTATGTTATTCAACTTTTATTGGGATACTGTGGATCGACAAAAAAAAAAAAACTTTTATTTTTTATTAAAACCAAAATAAGCCATATTTTTCTATTTTGGTTTTGGCTAGCCTAGGGCCTTTCTTTTTGACCACGCTATACTCAGTAAACCACCTTAGCCCAGTTCTCACTCACCGTCGGAGCACAGAGCGCACCGCGGTGATAGGTCTCACCCACCGGCCACCAGCTCACCTCACCAGCCACCACACACTGTGCCTCCGTACACGTCAGTCTACCTCCAGCCCACCACTTTCCATCCCTTTTCACTGCCTTACTTGCCGCCGGAACTTTCGTTTTCCTCGCACTCCACACCGACGCGGCGTTTCTACTCACCAGACGTCGCCATCGGAGTCCCTCCCGCTCAGCGAAACTCCGCTCATTGTGGATTTAGTCCAGAATCAGTGGTTCCCCAAAACCCTAATTTGAAAAACCCTACCTACCCAAATCAGGTAATTTTTTTCATTTTCCATAAGTTCGTTTAATTGTATTATTTCTAGCTTTTCAATAGTTATGCGCCCCCTCCATTTAGTGTTACCATTAGTTGTTCAGAGGAACTGATTGAAATTATCAGTTTTCAAATTCCAATTGTAGGGTAATATCCATGCTGTACACCCTGTGCATGGATGAAACCCAAGTGTCTCATTTTATAGAAAATTGAATACTTGGAGGTGGATGCTACTTTAATTACATATAAACCTGGTATAGCCTCTGCAAGACCCTGATTGTAATGAGAAAGCTAATGGAAGTTCTTATATATTTAATTTTTTTAATCTTTTTTTTTAGGATTCAGTTTTACTTACCGAACCGAGATTACCGAATTTTTTTTATCTGTATTTGACTATTTGGCTGTCATACCGATTTAAATTGATTTTGGTGAGCTTTTTGCTGCCAATTTAGTAATTTAAACCTATTATATTAAATAGACAATGTTACAAAATCAAGTTGGAAATGCACACCATCATAAATAAATTACGGGTTTTAGATGTTCTTAGTTTGCAGATGTTCGTACACTAATGTTATATGTTTAATTAGTACATTGAAATTAAAATTAAAATATGGGTACCTTAAACTTGATGTCCAAACAGCCACTTGTTTATCACTAATGATATCTTTTAACATCTTAAATGCTGGTGGATGGAGACTAATTTAGTATGTAATTTCATAGTTGAGACTTGAGAGGTAAAGGGATGACTTGAGATATTGATAGGCTTAAAAAATAATTCATTTTAATTAGAGTACTCATTATAAAAAGACCAATTAAACAGGCTTTTCCAACTATGTAACTCTAATTCTCACCATACCAAGTGTTAATAACAGGGGTTTCAGATTATGGCATCGGTGAATGGAGGTAATGCAGATATATTGATGCTGGAGGCGCCACCGCATTTTGCTGCGGCTCTGCATTCTGAGATTATAGACGCTCTGCCTTACATTGATGACGACTATGGCAACCCAAAAGTAAAAGAAGAAGTGGACCGATTGGTAGAAGAAGAGATGCGCCGTAGCTCCAAGAAGCCTTCCGATTTCCTCAAAGACCTTCCTCCTCTCCCCAAAGTCAATTTTCAGGTTCATTGTCAATATTTTAGTGTTATGGAAAGAGGTTTAAAGAGGTGACGAATAATACTGTGGGTTTGTTAGGTTTTGACTGATATTTATTTCTGAGTTGGGTATTTTATGCAGGAAACCATGGAATTAGTCCTTGTTTTCATTTAAGCCTGATCTTAACTTCAATAATCTGTTTGTTAATTAGTTTATACTTGTTTGATAATTGTGTATTCTAATAATGTTGAAAAATGTTGCATGAATTGAGTTTTGGAGAAGTAACTATGTGCATTTTGTTCAAAGTTGAGAGAAGTGGTTCTGTAATTAACTCAAAGCCTCGATTCTATTAACCGAACCGGATGCTAGTATGTAATTTCATTTTTTTTTTCCTTTTGCCCTTCGTTTCAGCTTCAAACTTTAACAGCACACTTTTGGCTGCAGAATGAAAACTTTATTTACTGTTATTTTCGGCATTTTGTGGGGAATGTATGTATATTGAGAATGTGTTTGCATGTTTTATTTAGAAATAATGATGTGTATTTTGGGAGACATTTTCAACCAATATTGTTTTGTTGTGGTTAGTGGGAGATATTTTTCAACTCGTAAATGTTTTAATAATATCATCTTGTTCTAGTTAGCAGGGGATAGTACTATATATGATTATTTAATAGAAGTAATGATGAGTGAATGAATAAGTATTTCTCGAAACCTGTTTTAAACACATTTTTCATTTTCCAAAGGCAGTGAGAGTTCAAGTCCATGCTGGCATTCTGACCGGACAGTAAGGCGGTACCAATCCTGTAGCTAGGACCTAGGGCTTTGGGAAAATAGAAACAAAGAAACAAACTTCTTTTCAGGATTTTTCTTTTTCTGTGTTGGAATGTTCTTTTGAATCTTTTGAATATAATGCCTTTGTCAAATTAGAACTTTTATGATCCGTGGAGTGGAGGGAGGGAGATGCTTTAGTGTCCTTAGCTTATGATATCAATGTATCAGGATCATCCAATGCTTGCCAGGGAATATGAGAGGGTCAGAGCTGGGAAGCCCCCAGTGCAAATAGATACATCCAGATATGGACTTGAAGTGCCGCCCGTGAACAAACGGAATGATGAGACTGCATGGAGGCAGGCGCTCCAGAAAGCCCAGCGCTTGTTGCAGCATCAAGTGATCAGGTAGTTGTCTTAAATGTGGCCAATAAAGATCTCGTTTTATTTCATCAAAGTTCGTCAATTGTAGGTGTTGAGTTTCTCAATGGGATCCAACTTTTGCAATCTCTTTTGTTTCGCACCCTGCATTTGCGTTTGTTTTCTTTTTTAAAATTTATGTTACTGTTTATCGTCCCATTTGACAAATTTGTGAATGATGATGATTTGAAAAATATATATAAAGACTTAGATATTTAAGGTCCAAGAATTAAATACTTCTGCTTCAGTATTCGATAAATAGAAAAGCAAACAAGAAAAAGGTGAGGGTTTTGAAAGGGTGTCGATTTTGATGCTGCAAGCAGTGTAATGTTCACATAAGATTTTAATAAATTGGATTAAAAATCAGTCTAAACTTCATATTTATTCTGCAAACTTTGACATTAATAGAAGCACATTAACCTTTCCATTTTGAACAGATGTCCCTTGTCATATATTTTAAAAATCGTAACTCTTGATAGTGGATCTTCCCTGTACTCAAAGTGAATTGTCTAAGCACTCCCCTTTCTCTCATTGTCTATACTTCTGTTTGTATTTGGTATACTGAAGCCATTGATTGTGTTCTTTGTTCTGAAGGCTTGAAAATCTAGATTTGATGTCAAAGCATGGCCCTGAAGTTTGGAAGTTGTATAATCAACAGTTGGAGGCATTTCTGTCAAGGTGCGTTTTTCACATCACTTGTTTAATGTCCCTAGGGAAAATTCATTAAGCATCTGTGTGGCATTCATTTGTTACAGTCTTGATCATTTATGTACTTTTTTTCTTTTTTTCTATAGTGATTTTTTATATTTTATTATCATTTAGCCAGTTAGAACTCTTTCAGTTTGGCATAATTATATGTTAAATCTGCAGTGGTGAGGTTGCCTTTTCAATGAACTGCTAGTAGTTATGTAAAGCATATAACTCATTGCCTTCATTTGTATGCATAGACGTTATCAGCTAGTTAAAAGTACTTATCATCTCAAATTCATCACCTCAGTTATTGTAAATCGTTAGAATATTTCTTTTGTCTTGATTGACCTACTAACATAGTTCAATTCAAGCATCAACATGAGACCGCGCATATAAGTATGAAACTTGTGTCGGTTCTGTGTGGGTTTAATGTCCATGTCTGTGTCTGTTTGTCTAACTTTCCAAATTTTGATTGTCTATTTATTTGTGCCCTGGAATTATGATGTAAACCTTATAGCCTTCTCTAGAGGATGTTGATCGACCAGAGTTGATTTGTGCAATAAATGCTTTCTATGGTATTTAAGAGAAAACCATACTTTGTTTGCTATGATGTTTATTAATGCCAGAAGATGCTAAGGTGTGTGTCAATGCACCAAACATATGAAGCTCATCTATGTTTTCAATTTTCCTTGAGGGTAAAAAATGTATTACCTACCTCGTTAAATTCCATAATTAGAGCTCTGGTGTTACTTTTGTGTGCTTTATGTTGATCTATTTTTTGACTTTCTCTGCATGCTGTAAATATAAAGGTCATTTTAGACACTTCACCTGCAGTTCTATTTTTATGACACTAATTTTGGCTTCCTTTACAGAATGCAAGCACAAGTTCTGGAGCTCAATGGAAAGATTGAATCTGTAAATCGAGAGAGGAAGTATCACCAGGTAATTCTAAAGAAACTGTTCTCAGCTCCAGTCTACTGCAAAGGAAAAATCACCAGGACATAAATGGGGATTGTGCATTTAAAATTCACGCTTCTATATTTTTTCAGCAAAACACTGCCTATGAGCTCAGTGCTTTATCCTCTCAATGGAGAGAGCTTTGTTTGAAGAACATTGAAATCCAAGCCGCATGTGCTGAAATTGAAACCCGTATTGAAGAGCTAAAGAGTGAAGCTGCTGGAAGGTAATTAATGTCCTTGTCATTTTGGTTTCCCTCATTTTGCTTGTTTATGAGTTTCTTATTTTTATAATTAGGAACTGGAATTTGGAAGCAAGTATTGAGAATGGACCCTTTCTTCATGCTGAAAAATGAGGTTTGAGTTATGCTTCTTGACCTTTTCTCTTTTGTGATGATAACGGAGGAAGAGTGGCTCAAAGGGAAAAAAACTGTTAATATACTCGAGATATTTTATGCAATTTTATAATTTCTTTTTTTGTTTTTAATAATGAATGCATGTGTCAATATATGTATTTGTGTACGAGAAATCCACATAAATCATGTATAAAAGTAATTATTTTTTTCCATAATCACTGATTCAATTATTTCTATCCATTTATCTGCCATAGCCTTGCAGATCAGAAAAGACTGCATGTCCATTAAACAAATTAAAGGGGTCATATTTTCATCTCCAAGGTTCTTGCTTCAAGTGCGCGATCAAGTGGTTTACAGGGCCGGAGCTATAGAAGGAAGAGTTCATTTTTGTGGCACTTAGAATTTTGTTATTGCTCTATTGGAATCTCTGTTTCATGCATTATGTTCGTTCGGCCTTAAAAACATGCAAAGCAGCCTTGAAATGCTGTTAGCTCTTTGTTTTCTGTATGATTTACAGGAAAGGTATCAATTTCCTCATTAGGCGTTTCATTATCGTTTATTATAGTGTATTTTCAAAAATTATCTGGATATTAATCAATTATAAGAACTAATTGCTGAACTTGGACTGCCTTTCAAGAGGTTTTTAACATTAACATTAGTTGGTTTCTGGTAGTCAGTATGATCAATTAGTGCATCTGCATTTGCATATTTCGGCTTTATTTCAATTATGAGAAATTATGCCCCGAGGTATTTTTAGTGGGGGCGTCAATCGTGTTGTGTTTCATGTTCGCTGGTCATGTTCTGACATGGGTATTACATGCTTGACACGAACACGAACACGAACTGTGTAATTATTCATGTCAAGATACACGACACGAACACGACCTGTTTATGACACTGGTAACCCGACACGACGCAAAATATTTATATAATTTAAAGTTGTCACGAAAAAGAATAAAAAAATGGAGAAAAAGCTAAAATTATAAATAAAAAATACATTAAATTATTAGAAAATGCATTCAATAATTTGTCCAACATTATATAACCAACTAATACATCATAAAATATGAAAAAATTATGTCAATATACAATTGAATTATTAGAAAATGCATTCAATAATTTGTCCAACATCATATAACAAACTAAATCATTACAAGATATGAAAAAATATTTCACTATACAATTAAATGTGTTAAATAGATCAATCGTATTGACACGCGGGTTGACCTGGCCTGACATGAATAATTAAATGGGTTGTTAAATATATCAAGAACTGTACACTTCCCTTTTTTTCCCGTGTTAATCGTGCTCGACCCGAACTTGCTAAGGGTTGTGCCTGTACCTGCTAAATTCCAGTTAGATTAGAGTCGGATTATTGCGTCGTGTCACAAATTGACACTCCTAATTTTTAGGCATAAAAGAAGACAATGTTGTGCGTGCAACTAAGTCAATAAAAAACGTTCTTCAGTTTTGATCATCTAATAATTATTCAAATGCTTGATTCTGCGACCATGTTGGAGAATTTGTTTTTTTTTTTATGCTCAATTTTGCACACAAATAAAATGAAAATTCAAGATAGTATTTTATTGTTCGAATAACACACTACAAAATTAAAATTTTCACAATTCAAATAAAATGAAAATTCAAGATAGTATTTTATTATTCCAATAACACACTACAAAATTAAAATTTTCACAATTTTATTTGTTGGAAAAATAAGCACAAACAAAGGAATTATTAATCTACTAATTTAGGATCAAGCAACAATAAAATAATAAGAAGCCAAAAGTTAAATAAGAGTTAAGTTTAGGATAGCCTCAGCCGAAGACGCAAGAGCGCTCTCTTTATAGAGGAAATGCCCCCCTTTGACCGATAATTTTGTTGATAGCACGTCCCTCTCCCAAGATTCGACAACCCGTTGGTGCTCTCATGTGCAGCAAATAGAACCCCAAACCACTAGTGAACTCAATGCTCAAATCAATGGGGACGACAAATAAAAGTCATTGTTGGATTTTTATTTTAAATTATAAAACCGAGAAGCAGAGTATCAAGTAGGGATAATCTGTAATCTATGCCTTTTAAAATAGAAGAACAAGAGGCTTTATTGGTTTTGTTTATCAACAAAAAGAGAAGTTAATAGAATGGCCGTATGTTGTGTGTTCTGCTTTAATTAAACTAGAGTCATCCAAAACGATCATGGGTTGGGCGGGCTGGCCCGCTTATAAATGAAAAAAATATTTTTTGTGTTTAAAAAAAATTATTTTTCATTGCAAATACAAAATAAACTTGTATTATTTTATAATTCATAAACAATTTGCTTCAAAAAAACCCAATTATTTCATTATTTTTCTTTTATTCCCGGCATTTATAAATAGTGTTAATTTTAGCAAATCTAATGTAAATCAAATCATCCCATTGCCAGGGCTTATAGCTTAAAATAACTGTACAACTAAAATATAAATTGAACCTCTTTCTCACCACTCCCTTAATATAAGTTTTATCACCAATTCATCACTAGTCACTACTGGAGATTAACAGCTTTGATTTGAGTTTTTTTACTCTTTTTTTTGATCGGTTTCTTTTACTCTTCTTATTATGTGAATTTGGAATAGCATGCAAAATTTAGTTAAATTCTATCACTGAATCAAAATTTCTGTTTCTTATTATAAAGTTTGTATTAAAATATTTTTTTTTAATTAAAAAAGTGGACGGCCTACGGGCTAGCCCGTCCCGCCGCGGGTTAGCTCGCCTCAACCCACGGCCCAAATGGGCTAGCCTGTTTAGGCCCGCCTCTTACCGGGCCACTAAACCGTCAACCCACCCCCTACCTTTAGAGGGGCCAGGACGGGCCTAACCCGTTTTGACAGCTCTAAATAAAACCCAAACTTCTTTATTTATAATAGAAGCCAAATACAAAACTCAGCCAACCATTATAACAACTTGCAAAATTTGTGACGAAAGTGGGTATGACTTTAGCCGTTAGTGGCCAAAGACTAGGGCACTTAATTTTAAATCAAAAAAATAAAATTATCCAACATTCCCCCACATGATTTAAAATTCAGAAGGGAAAATTTTGAAAATTGAAATGAGCATATAATACCGTGTAATAGGTGTAGGTACCTTCCAGGTTTGGACCTCACTTAGTGTGAATGCACTACTACCTATAGGACAATTGAGCCATGAATGTCTTGATCTAAGTCCTTGTAGCTAGATGGCAACACAACACACACCACTTACGGTATGAGTAAACATTGTGGTTCTATCAGGTGGTGCACTTTCCTGGTCATGCGCAGAATCTTGAATCATAAACGTCATTAGGGAGTAGCCTACACCCCCACAGTGGCGACCCCACCACCACGTTTATTTAGGTGAATCCTCCAAGAGTGACTTGTGACCAACCACCCCGCAAAATTATGCCTTTGGATTCATTAAGAGATAAACTCAACCTCAATCGTCACATAAAGAGCACTTAACACCATAGGAATGGGACTCGGAAAATTTCCGCAAACATAAATAATTTATTAATATATTGTGCTCTTCCAAGCCACCTTTTTACAATTTCATTTGTACCCATTGAACTTCGTTCATGGGATCTCCATATCTCCGAAGACGGGTTTCCACTGTAGTGACTTAATTAATAGGCTCCAATCCCATTCCCCTCGATGATTGTAAAACTTGCTGACGCGCCAGTCCCTTTGTGAGCGGATCCGCAATGTTGTTTTCAGACCTGACAAAATCCAAAGAAATAACACCATGAGAAATTAAATGTCTAATTGATTTATGTCTCACAGTCAAACGCCTTCTTTTCTCATTATAATTTTTGCTTTTAGCTCTAGCGATAACAACTTGACTGTCGCAATGTAAAGAAATATGAGGAATAAGCTTAGGCAGTAAAAGAATATCATTTAAAATTTTTTTAAGCCACTCAGCCTCAGTGCAAGCCGCATCTAAGGCAATTAATTCAGCCTCTATAGTTGACCGAGATATTACAGTCTGCTTAGCAGACTTCTATGATATTGCTCCTCCTGCAAATGTAAATACATATCCACTCGTTGATTTGGTTTCCTCCGAATCAGTGATCCAATTTGCATCACTGTAACCTTCTAAAACATCAGGAAAACCCGTGAAATTAATAGCATAATCAATAGTCCTTTTTAAATATTTAAAAATTAATCTTTCCAATGCATCCCAATAGGAAGTATTAGGACTATGAGTGTATCTTGCTAATCTACCAACAACATACACAATGTCCGGCCTAGTATGATTCATCAAATGCAATAATGATCCAATAATTTGAGAATATTTATGTTGAGAAACACTAGCACCTTTATTTTTTCTCAACTTAAAAGCTGGATCATAAGGAGTAGATACCAGATTCACACTGGAATAATTAAATTTACTCAATAATTTTTCAATATAATGAGATTGTGACAAAGAAATAGAATCACCATTTCTAGTTATCTTTATCCCTAAAATAACATCAATAGGGCCAAGGTTTTTCATATCAAAATGATTAGACAAGAATTTTTTGGTATAATTAATAACATGAATATTGCTACGAAAAATTAAAATATCATCAACATACAATCACAAAATTACACAAGTGTCATCGACAACTTTTATATAAACACACTTATCACCTTTATTAATATAAAAACCATTAGAAATTATAACACTATCAAATTTTTCATGTCACTGCATCGGAGCCTGTTTTAATCCGTAAAGAGATTTAACAAGCTTACATACTTTCTTTTCTTCACCAGCCACAACAAAACCTTCCGGCTGGTTCATATAAATTTCCTCATCCAAATCACCATTTAAAAAGACAGTTCTTACATCCATTTGATGAATATCCAATTTATAAACAGAGGCAATAGCAATCAACATTCTAATGGTAGTAATTTTAGAAACAGGCGATTAAGTGTCAAAAAAGTCAACGCCAGGTTTTTGCTCAAAACCCTTAACAACTAGCATGGCCTTGTATTTTTCTATAGAACTATCAATCTTCAATTTTTTCTTAAAAATCCATTTACATCCAATTGGCTTACAACCAGGTGGTAGGTCCGTTAAAAACTCAAGTTTTATTAATCATAAGGGAGTTCATTTCATCATTAACTGCTTCCTTCCAAAAAGGAGCATCTAAGGACAACATAGCATCATTATAGGTTTTAGGGTCATCTTCAAGTAAAAAAGTATAAAAATCATCACCAAAATTTTTAGCTTTTCTACTCCTTTTACTCCTCATAGGCTCAACAGGTTCCTCATTAAAAACAGTAGGAGAAGAATCATTAACATTAGAAATAGAACATGCATAACAGGCCTGGATAATTTATCTTTCATAGAAAAAATATTTTCAGAAAAGACCACATCTCTAGATTCAATAATGATATTATTGGCAATTTCAGGAACTTCTGAATTAAACATCAAAAATCTATAAGTAGAACTATTTAAAGAATACCCAACAAAAACACAATCAACAGTTTTGGGGCATATTTTTCTTTTCTTAACAATAAGAATATTAACCTTGGCTAGGCATCCCCACACTTTTAAAAATTTAAGAGAAGGTTTTTTTATTCTTGAATAACTCATCGGAGTTTTATCGAATTTTTATAAGGGACTCGTTAAGAATCAAACAAGCGAGAATATAAATTAAGCTTCACCCCAACAATTTTTAAGCAAACCAGAGCTAAGAAACATTGCATTCACCATATCAAGTAATGTCCTATTTTTTCTTTCCGTCACACCATTAGATTGAGGAGAATAAGAAGGTGTCAATTCGTGCACAATACCATGCAATTTACAAAAATCACTCATTTCATCAGAAGCATATTCACCACCCCTATCGTGAGCGAAGAATTTTTATTTTCTTTTCAAGTGATTTTCAACTTCCGCTTTATATTCTTTAAACTTATTATATAAATTATTCTTTGCATTAATTAAATAAACATAGCAATATTTAAAAAACCGTCAACAAAAATAATGAAATATTGATTACCACCACGAGTCGACATGATTGTTATTACAATTATCACTATGAATTAATCCAAGCAACATGGTTTCTTTTTCCACTTTGATTTATGCGGTTTTTTAGGTTGCTTAGCTTGCACACAAATTTCACATTTTTCTTTCACATTAATAGAAGACTTGGGAATAAGATCTAAATGCATCATTCTTTTTATTGTTCCAAAATTCACATGATCAAGTCTACCATGCCAAGTATCACAACATTCAACATTAGCAATAGATAAAGAAGAATTCAAACTTTCATTACTAGAAGAAGGCATTACACTTAAACAAAATAAACCATCCGACATAAAACCTTTACCAACAAACTGACCATGTCTAGAAATTACAACTTTATTGGATTCAAGTTTTAAGACAACGCCTTTTACTATTTTTTTTTAATGATTGCTAATCAAGAATGGACTATTTTTATAAAAGAACTATATATATGAATCAATGAGCAGTGTGTTAATATGTAAAAGCTTTGTCAAATGAATGATAACCTGGACGGCCAAAATGATTAGAGATACATGTGTGCAAGTGTTTGTTGTTTTTTCTCTAATAAAAAACAAAGAACAGAAAAAATTGATTCTTTTAAAAGTAATCTGTTCCTATATATAATAAAACTAAGATAACAACCATTTACCCATGTTCACCATTTTCTTTAAGAACATTTAGAATCACAAAAAATAATCCTACTCCAGTCAACCAAAATTTCATTTGTTGTTGCCAACACAAAAGGTTTTTCCCATCAAATTTTTCAGGCTTGCTAGACAATGACTTAAGAAAATCCATGTTCGGGAAGCAGCAAATAATCCTAAATTAATAGAATTAATCTTTTCTCTCTCTAAATTTGTTGGAAAAATAAGCACAAACAACAGAGATTATTAATCTACTAATTTAGGAACAAGCAAAAGTAAAATAATAACAAGCCAAAAGTTAAATATGAGTTAAGTTTAAGATAGTCTGGGTCGAAGCACGCCGTAGCGCTCTCTTTATAGAGGAAACTGTTAGTCCAAGTGGCTACGATAATCTAGAGGGGGGGTGAATAGATTATGCCGATTTTTCGCAAATCACCCTCTTTTTCGAATCAACAAGTAAATGACAAGAATGTAAATAAGGAAATTAAACAACACTCGTTGATTTAAAGAGGTTCAACCCACCTAGGGCCTAATCCTCTACCACCCCAGTATCTCCGGGATGGATTTAAAAAAAAAAAGATTTTATTAATTTACCAAAAATTAATACAACACCTTGAGGATCACCACAATCCTCTTACAACACCTTCAAGGAGATTACCACAATCTTCCTTCACCACCTTTGAAGAGTACCACAATCTTCAAACACCTATCACCTAAATCACCCAAGTGTATTCTTACCACAAGAATACTTCACAAGGATGTCTTGTGTTGAATGATGGATAAAATTCAAGATTACAACTCTATGAAACCAATACAAAGATTGAGTGCAAGTGTAATCAAGAATCAAAAAGCCTAGACCTCAAAGATGTGCAAGTGAAAGTACTTAGGCTATTACAACAAGAGTGTAAAAATGAAAGCTTGAACAATTTGCAGATTTCTTGTTGTGTATTTTGCTTGTATGTCTTGTATCTCGTGTCTTCAATTCATCCTCTATTTATAGAGAAGCTTCACCAACATAGGCTCCCAACATAGGCTCCTCTATCTTCACTTTTGTCTACAAAAAGAAGATCACAAGATATAGAAATATTGTACAAAATTGAAAAGCAAATCTTGCATCACAGATTACAACGGTTGGAATTTTCTTTGTCAAAAAATAACATAGGGCGACCCGTTGCCTGTTGAAGATTTCGACCGTTTTTAAAAAATAGTGCGATCCGGGTAGGGGTTGCGGGGGTGCGACCAGGCCGAGGTGGGGTGCGGCCCCGTCGACCTCACCTCGACCGGTCCCCCTCCCTTTTTTTTCAAGACACTGTAAGTTCTTTTTCGATTTTCTAATCTTCGAGTCCGGTCGACCACTTTGGGACGGCCGACCCCTTTGAAATGTTGTCCGATTTTTTCAAAAATAAACTTCAAGAAATACTCCAAAAAATTAGTAAAAACATTTTAAATCATTTGGGAGTATTTAGACAACATTTATAAACATAGTTTTGGTGTAAAAACCAATTTAAACAAAACCATCAAAAGTGTTGTCCAATTTTTATCAAATTAAAAACTAAGAAATACTCCAAAAATTAGTAAAAACATTTTAAATCATTTAGGAGTATTTGGACAACATATAAAAACATTGTTTTGGTATAAAATCTTATTAAAACAAAATCATCAAAATCTTGATAAAAACATTTATCTAACAAACTCCCCCTTTTTGATGATTACAAACCAAAACAATTTTAGAAGGTCGATTTTAAAACAAAACAAATTTTCCGGTCTTAAAACAACAATTAATTACAAACAAGATACATCATAAGTACAAGCACACAAGGATAGGAGCAAAGATTTTTCAAAATCATTTTTGCACATGCTCCCCCTATCAACATGCATATAAAGAACAAGTATACAAGCAACAACTAAAAGCTAAAAGCTTAGCTTTCACAACTTAAGCTTGAATTCCATGAGCTTATAAGCTCCCCATTGTCACAAAACATCATTAGTCAAGCATAAAAGTCCACACTACATCAAATGGACTAAGCATTGTTCACAGCTTATGGCTTTCAAGAGCCCTAGCTTATAGCTTTTCTTGCAAGCTTATTTTCACTTCTTTGAGCGTATGAGCATTTTTCCTGTTTCTCCCCCTTTGGAATCATCAAAAAGAGTGTTAGCACGATAAAAACATCATATATTCATATCAAAGTGCGCAAATTTATCGATTTATCGAGCTTATTGAAAATTGAAGCTTAAATTCCAAGTAAAAGGGAAAAGTTGATCAATTGACTTGCAAAAGCTCATTTGATTGATAAAACATGATCTCTATAAACTTATATGACTTTTCAAATCGAGAGAATCACGTAGGTGATGAATTTTTCATTGAAACATTTTGACGAACATTTGGCGTGCGTCGAATTAAACTAGAAGTATATAACGCCTTTGAAATTCATTTAAGCCAAAAATTTTCATCACCAATTCAGTTCAAACAACATTCAATACATTATAAATATTAAGCTCATCACATTCATATGAAACTAGCATCAAGAATTTTGCAAATAATTCAAAATCTCAAGGGTTCAACCCAATTGAGCAAATGGAGTAGAATTCTTACCATTTATTCGGTAAAGATGAGCAATGATGATGATAATCGAGCTTAATGAAGTCCAAAATATAAAACATAATATAAAACATATGCAAGAAAACAATTTTGAAGTGAAATTTGTGTGATTTAGGCAAAGGGGACGAAAAATGGCCAAAATAAGTTAAAATGAAGAATGCTGAAGACAGAACGGTTTTAATCCAATTTTATGCTTAGGGCGACCGATCGACGTTGAGGGCGACCGGTTGCCCTCAACCCTTTCCTTTACTGCATCTGGTTTTTTTCAAAATCCGAATTTTCAACCAAAAATCCGATTTTTCGCCCCTAAGTTTTTAAAAACGTGCAAAATGCAATCATAGACCTCATTCAATATGCATTATGCCTAACCGAGCTCGTATTGATGCAAAAGTCTCAGAGGTTAGCGGTTTAGTAAAAATGTCCGCTAATTGATCTTGAGATGGTACAAAAGATATCTCAATTTTTCGTTTTGAGACACAATCCCTTAGAAAATGATGTCGAATCTCAATATGTTTAGTACGGTTATGATGAACCGGTTTTGAGCAATATTTATAGCGGATATGTTATCACAAAAGATAGGAACATTTTCAAAAGAACATTTATAATCCGCTAAAGTTTGTTTCATCCAAAGAAGTTGAGTACAACAAAATGTTGCGGAAATATATTCGCCGGCCGTTGAAAGTGAAACACAATTTTGTTTCTTTGAAAACCAAGAAACTAGGCAATCACCTAGAAATTGACATGATCCTGAAGTACTTTTTCGATCATCAATATTTCCCGCATAATCCGAATCACTATAACCTTTAAGAGAAAAATTTTCATTCTTTGGATAGAATAAACCATATTGAATAGTGCCTTTCAAATATCGAAAAATCCTTTTAACGACACTTAAATGAGATTCTTTGGGATTGCTTTGAAAACGAGCGCATAGGCATACGGCATGAAGAATGTCCGGTCTACTTGCGGTTAAATAAAGTAAACTACCAATCATACCTCTATATTTGGATTCATCAACCGACTTGCCTTTTTCATCTTTGTCAATCTTGACATTTGTTGCCATTAGGGTAGAGACGGTTCTTCCTTCTTCAATGCCAAATTTCTTCAAAAGCTCCTTTGTATATTTTGATTGAGAAATATAAATTCCTTCTTGGCATTGCTTAATTTGAAGTCCAAGGAAGAAGTTGAACTCCCCCATCATGCTCATTTCAAATTCACCTTGCATTAACTTAGAAAATTTCTTGCACAAGGATTCATTAGTAGCACCAAAAATAATATCATCAACATAAATTTGCACTAATAAGCAATCTTGCCATTTTTCAAAAACAAAGAGAGTAGTATCAACTTTACCTCTTGTAAAACCATTTTGCAAAAAGAAAAGAGCTAAGTCTATCATACCATGCACGGTGCTTGTTTCAAACCATACAAGGCCTTTTTAAGTCTATAAACATCATTAGGCCTAGAAAAATTTTCAAACCCCGGAGGTTGTTTTACATAGACTTCTTCTTGAATAATACCATTTAAAAATGCGGATTTTACATCCATTTGGTAAAGCTTGAAATTTTTAAAACAAGAATAGGCAAGTAAAATACGAATAGCTTCTAAACGTGCTCTTTGGTGCAAATGTTTCATCATAATCAATACCTTCTTCTTGACAATAACCTTGAGCTACTAACCTTGCTTTGTTTGAACAATATTGCCTTGGTCATCGAGCTTGTTCCGAAATACCCATTTTGTACCAATAATGGTTTGAGATGGAGGACAAGGTACTAATTCCCATACATCATTCCTTTCAAATTGATTCAACTCCTCTTGCATTTCTAAAAACCAATCCTCATCTTCAATGGCTTCCTTAGCATTTTTAGGCTCTTTTTGAGATATAAGAGCTTTCTCGCAAATTTTCCTCGAGTCATTACTTTATCAAGGGGATCACCAATAATAAGATCTTTTGGATGATCTCCTTAAATTTCAATGCTACGGGAAGATTCAAGTATCACCTTTATCTTCTTGAGGAACACTTGAGCTTGAAGGTTGATCATTTTGAGTTTCATCTTGAACAATGGTTTCAACCATATCCTCTTCATCACTTTCATCATTGAGTATCCTTTCAACACCCGAAGCTTCATTGAATTTGACATGGATAGATTCTTCAACAACCCCACTAGTCTTATTATAAACCCGATATGCTTTGCTCTTGATTGAATACCCCATAAATATTCCTTCATCGGCCTTAGGATCAAGTTTGTCTAGTTGATCCTTAGTATTCAAAATAAAACATTTACATCCAAATATTTTGAAATAACTAATATTTGGAGTTCTTCCTTTCCAAAGCTCATATGGAGTTTTATTCATTTTAGACGAATATAAACTCGATTAATGACATAGCAAGCGGTACTTACGGCTTCGGCCCAAAAATATTTTGGAAGTGAAAATTCATTGAGCATGGACCGACTCATTTCTTGAAGTGTCCGATTCTTGTTGAGGTGTCCTTGGAGCCGAAAAATTATGACTATATCCCTTGGTTTCACAAAAGACTCTAAATTCGCCACAAATTCTCCACCTCGATCACTTCGAATGGACTTAATAGTATCTTCCTTTTCATTTTCAATGAGTCTACACAACTTAACAAACTCATTAACGGCATCGCTTTTATTTGTAAGAAATAGAGCCCAAGTATATCTAGAAAAATCATCAACTATAACAAAAGTGTAATGTTTTCCATTTAGACTTGTCGTACCAATATCCCCATACAAATCAAGATGAAGCATTTGTAGGGGTTTGGTAGTGGAAATTTCATTTTTGGGCTTAAAACTACTCTTAACTAATTTGTTCTTTTGACAAGTGTCACATAAGCCAAGATTTTCAAAATTCAATTTGGGTAGTCCTTTTACATGTTGGTTTTTGTAAATAGTTTGCAAATTTTTGTATCCAACATGTCCAAGTCGCCTATGCCATAAGCTAGTTAAATCATTATTGGCGACAAGACAAGAAACATTTTGACTAACCAAATCACTTGTACAAATTTTGTAAAGATTGCCTTTTCTAATTGCTTCACAAATAATTTTATCATTTTTGGAAATAAGGCATTTTTCTTTATTAAAAACAACATTATAATTTGAGTCACAAAGTTGGCTAACACTTATCAAATTGAACTTAAGCCCTTCTACTAAAAGAACATTACTAAGAGAGAAAAAAGAGTTACCAATTTCTCCATTTCCAAGAATTCTTCCTTTGCCATTGCCGAACATGACCATACCCTCTTCTTGGAGCTTGATGTTGGTAAAAAGTTCTCTCTTTCCGGTCATATGGCGTGAACATCCGCTGTCCACGAGCTATTTTGAATCTTCCATTGTTGTTATAGCCCCTATAACCTACAAATGAATTATTTTTAGGTACCCTATAATTTTGGGGTCCATGGGGGTTAGCCTTGAGACCTTTAGGTCTCCAATAATAGCTAAAATTATTCTTCAATTTACAATTGCTAGCATAGTGTCCATTCTTACCACAATAAAAACAAGTAATAATACGAGGACTACTAGCACGTACAAAGGTTGGACCTTGGTCTTTTTTCTTAAAAGCATTTTGAAAAGGTTTATAACCAAGTCCTAATTTAGAATGCTCACCTCTTTGTGCATCTAAAATTTTTGTGACTTTATCCGTGCTTAAATTGAATCGATGCACATCCTTTTTCAAATTTTCAATATCATTTGTGAGCGTTTGTTTTTCGGTTTCAAGAGTACGGACCATAGTAAGAGTAATAGCATGAGCTTTATCAAGGGAGTCATAAGAAGTAAATAATTTATCCTTTTCTAGTTTAAGCTCTTTATGCTCCATTTTTAAATTCTTGTATTTAACAATCAAATTTTGAAACTCATTTTGCAATTCATCAAAATCACATTGTAATTCATCAACTAGGGAAGAAGATGACGCATTAGAGCGTACCTCGGTATTTTCATCGTCTATGGCCATAAGACCATGTTCGAATTCTCCTTCCTCGTCGGTTGTTTCAAGTAATTCATCCCAAGTTTTGACGTCCGCATTTAACGCCTTCTTTTTCAGAAAAGGCTTTTTCTTCTTTTGTTCCTCTTCCGCTAATTTTGGGCAATCGGCTATGTAGTGCCCAGATTTTCCGCATTTGAATCAAGAATTGTCTCTTGGCTTTCTTGCTTTATTTTTGTTTACAAATTTTGCAAATTTTCTAACAAGAGTCGCGTTTCTTCATCATCCTCATCACTAGCATAATAAACATTATTAGAAGAAGATGCTAAGCCTTTAATAATATTTTGCGTACCGATTTAGAGGTGGATGGTTGAGAATTTTTCCTCTCCTTGAGATATACTTCATAAATGAGGAGATTCCCAATGAGCTCATCAAACTTGAGTATCTCAAGATTTTGAGCTTCCGTGATTGCCGTCACCTTTTCGGACCATGAGCCGGGAAGGGCGTTTAATACCTTGGTCACCTTGTCTTCTTCGGAGATGACCTTTCCAAGAGCCACAAGAGGATTGACAATGTTGTTAAGCCTTTCCACCATTTTTGATATGCTTTCACCATCATGCATATTGAAATTTTCAAAGTCTTTCACAAGCATTGTTTTTCTTGCTTGCTTTACTTTCTTTGTGCCCTCATAAATGGTTTCTAATTTTTCCCAAACTTCATGTGCCGACCGTATGCCTCTTATGCGATTATATTCGGTGGCGGTAAGAGAGCAATGTAAAATATTTAAGGCCTTACCATTTAGAGAGAAAGCCTTCTTGTCATTTTCATCATACTCCTTGAATGGCTTGGGAGTAGTGGTACCATCCTCCAATTTTGTTGTTGGTTGAGCAACTCCTTCAATGACCACATTCCAAATATCAAATCCGCATCCTTGTAGAAATCACTCCATGCGGTCTTTCCAAAATGCGTAGTTGTTGGCGTCAAATAGTGGTGGCTTGTTGGTGGAGGCGCCGGTGGTGAGATAAGCTTCATTCGTAGCCATGGATCTTTCCTCTTTACTCGGAACGAGCTTAGCCAAAGAGTTTGGCTTTGATACCACTTGTTAGTCCAAGTGGCTACGATAATCTAGAGGGGGGGTGAATAGATTATGCCGATTTTTCGCAAATCACCCTCTTTTTCGAATCAACAAGTAAATGGAAAGAATGTAAATAAGGAAATTAAACAACACTCGTTGATTTAAAGAGGTTCAACCCACCTAGGGCCTAATCCTCTACCACCCCAAGATTCCTGGGATGGATTTCAAAAAAAAAGATTTTATTAATTTACCAAAAATTAATACAACACCTTGAGGATCACCACAATCCTCTTACAACACCTTCAAGGAGATTACCACAGTCTTCCTTCACCACCTTTGAAGAGTACCACAATCTTCAAACACCTATCACCTAAATCACCCAAGTGTATTCTTACCACAAGAATACTTCACAAGGATGTCTTGTGTTGAATGATGGATAAAATTCAAGATTACAACTCTATGAAACCAATACAAAGATTGAGTGCAAGTGTAATCAAGAATCAAAAAGCCTAGACCTCAAAGATGTGCAAGTGAAAGTACTTAGGCTATTACAACAAGAGTGTAAAAATGAAAGCTTGAACAATTTGCAGATTTCTTGTTGTGTATTTTGCTTGTATGTCTTGTATCTTGTGTCTTCAATTCATCCTCTATTTATAGAGAAGCTTCACCAACATAGGCTCCTCTATCTTCACTTTTGTCTACAAAAAGAAGATCACAAGATGTAGAAATATTGTACAAAAATTGAAAAGCAAATCTTGTCTTTGTCACAGTTACAAACGTTGGAATTTTCTTTGTCAAAAAATAACATAGGGCGACCTGGTTGCCCTGTTGAAGATTTCGACCGTTTTTAAAAAATAGTGCGATCCGTAGGGGTTGTAGGGGTGCGACCGGGTCGAGGTGGGTGCGACCGGTCGACCTCACCTCGACCTGGTCCCCCTCCCTCTTTTTCAAGACCGTAAGTTCCTGCTTCGATTTTCTAATCTTCGTGCACGGCCGACCACTTTGGGCGACCGTCCGATCGCCCCTTTGAAATGTTGTCCGATTTTTTCAAAAATAAACTTCAAGAAATACTCCAAAAATTAGTAAAAACATTTTAAATCATTTGGGAGTATTTAGACAACATTTATAAACATAGTTTTGGTGTAAAAACCAATTTAAACAAAACCATCAAAAGTGTTGTCCAATTTTTATCAAATTAAAAACTCTAAGAAATACTCCAAAAATTAGTAAAAACATTTTAAATCATTTAGGAGTATTTGGACAACATATAAAAACATTATTTTGGTATAAAATCTTATTAAAACAAAATCATCAAAATCTTGATAAAAACATTTATATAACAGAAACGCCCCCACTGCACTGGTAATTTTGTTGATAGCACGTCCCTCTCCCAAGATTCGACAACCCGTTGGTGCTCTCGTGTGCAGCGAAGAGAACCCCGAACCACTAGTGAACTCAATGCTCAAATCAACGGGGACGACAAATAAAAGTCATTGTTGGATTTTTATTTTAAATTATAAAATCGAGAAGCGAGAGTATCAAGTAGGGATAATATGTAATGTATGCCTTTTAAAATAGAAGAACAAGAGGCTTTATTGGTTTTGTTTATCAACAAAATGAGAAGTTAATAGAATGGCCGTATGTTGTGTGTTACTTTTAATAAAACCCAAACTTCTTTATTTATAATAAAAGCCAAACACAAAACTCACCAACCATTATAACAACTTGCAAAATTGGTGGAAAATGGGTATGACTTTAGCCGTTAGTGGCCAAAGACTAGGGAACTTAATTTTAAATCAAAAAAATAAAATTATCCAACATAACACACTACAAAATTAAAATTTTCACAATTTAAACCAAGAAATTATTTCTGATGAATAATTTCTATCCTGATTGAATCATTTTTAGAGAAAACCGACATGGTACTAAGATAAAGAGAAAAAGTATTACCAACATCTCAAATAATTCTTGTTAGATTAATTGATCTTATGCATTCCAAGAAGAAATCAAAGAGAGAGAAAATGAAGTTTTTTAGAAATTGAAGATGTCTTACAAGAGAGGAAAACAACTAACTTAGTGGGAAGGATGAAGACAACATATAAATACCTAGGGTTACAAGGAAATATAAAAGGACTAAAGTACCCTTACTAATACAAAGAAATAACAATGCTAATTAAACACTACTAGCTCTAATATCCCCCCACAAACTCAAGATGCGGCTGCAAGGAGCATCGAGAGTTTGCTAACCAAAAAACGAAAACGTGGAATTGGGTGTGCTTTGGTGAAGAAGTCTGCAATCTGTGATGAGGAGGAAATGAACGGCAAAGTAATAGTATCTTGTTGAAGGTGATGACGAGTGAGATGACAATCAATTTTAATATGTTTTGTCCTTTCGTGAAACACCAAATTGTGAGCAATTTGAATAGCACTCCTATTATCGCGTTACATAGGAGTGGGTGAAAGAAGAATAACACCCATATCGCAAGTAGTCATCGTAAACTAAACGATATCGGTGGTCGTAGGCTTTGCCATACTTGATACTCTGGCCGGTAGAAGAACGAGATACAACAATTTGTTTCTTTCTCTTCCAAGAGATAAGAGAAATCCCGAGGAAAACACAAAATCCGTGATAGATTATGATCTACTGGGATCACCGCCCAATCAACATCGAGAAGGCACGCAAATCCAAAGAGGAAGTAGACGAAAATAAAAGACTACGAAGAGAGTGCCTCTAAGGTAACGTAAGATACGAAGAAAACAATTTGCCGCCCAAAGGCGATCGTAGGAGTAATGTAACGAATCTAACAATGTGAACATCATAAGCAATATTGGGCGTGTAATGGTGAGATAAACTAAGCTACCAACAATGGCACAATATAAAGTAGGATCGACCAAAGGTGTCCCATCCGAAGAATATCTAACATTAACTTCAATGGGAGAATCAACAGTCTAGTGTCGGTTAGGCGAGCACGTTCAAGTATACCAATTGCATACTTGGGTAGCGTGAGATCGAATAACCTTTAGGTGACCAACTTACCTCAATACTTAGAAAGTATCGTAGAGAACCCAAGTCTTTCATTTCAAAAAGAGATGACAATTGATTTCAAGAGCGCAATCCCATCAACATCACGCCCGTAATAATCATATCATCAACATATAAGGAGAGCACAATAATACCGTCAAGAGTTCTTAATAAAAAGAGCAAAATCGTGATCACTACGACGAAAACCAAGAGAAATAAGGGCAACGGAGAACTTCTCAAACCAAGCATGGGGTGCTTGTTTGAGACCATACAGAGCTTTCTTTAGTTTACAGACCTCTCTTGGATTATGGACCACACCTAGGAGGAGGAATCATATAAACTTCTTCTTGAAGATTTCCATTCAAGAAGGCATTTCGACATCCATCCCCGGACATATGCCATTTACGGCGGTCTGCAATGGCAATAAGTGTACGAACGGTAGTCATCTTTGCAACGGGAGCAAATGTTTCCTCGTAATCCAAACCATACTGCTGAGAAAATCCTTTAGCAACCAATCGTGCCTTATACCGCTCAATCGAACCATCAGACTTAGTTTTGATTTTATACACCCAACGAGAACCAATTGCATTTTTACCTTGTGGTAGAGGTACCAAATCCCAAGTTTCAGTTTTTTGACAAAGCAGATAGTTCCTCAGCCATAGCTTGTTGCCAACGAGGATCAATAGCCGCCTCTTTGTAAGAAGTTGGCTCAGAGAGATTGTGAATATACGACAAAAAGGATGTAAAAGATGGAGAATAAGAAGAATATACAAAATCTGGTAAATGAGTAGACTTACGAACCCGTGATGGTTAACGGGGATCAGGATCCACAGTCTTAGGAGGAGGAGAGGTAGACGTAGGAGAAGAGGGTAACCGTATCAGTTGAAGCATCAGTACCAGTATCTACAGAAATATCATCTATATCGCTAGCAAAATGATCAATATGGAGAAGATCTGATTTAAACACATTGCGAGAACAAGATGGAATGGAGTAAAAAGGAATATGCTCAAAAAAGAAAACAAAACATGACGTGACACATATAATTTTTGTGCAATAGGATCATAACAAAGATACCCCTTTTGACCATCTCCATAGCCTAAGAAAACATATATAGTAGAGCGAGAAGATAATTTACTACGTTCAGCATGAGGACGAAGGACAAAACAGGTAGAACCAAATACTCGTAAGGAAGAGTAGTCAGGAGCATTACCAAATAATTTTTGAAATGGTGACACACCCGAGGTATGGATGGTTGGAATCCTGTTAATAGAATAAACAGCCGTAAGAACAGCTTCTTCCCAGAATTCATTAGGAACAGATGTATATAATAAAAGAGAACGGGCAGTTTCCATGATATGTCTATGTTTTCTTTCTGCAACACCATTTTGTTCGGGAGTATCTGTACAAAAAGTTTGGTGTATGGTTCCATCTAAAGCAAGGATTTCACGAAAGCTGTTAGAGGTATATTCCCCACCCAAGTCATATCTAAAATATTTTATAACCGCAGAGTGTTGTGTTTTGACAAAACCACGAAAAGAGGTATAAATGGTCAAGAAATCAGAATGATGTTTCATCAAATAAACCCAAGAATAGCGCGTGTGATCATCAATAAAGGAAACATAGTATCGGGACCCTCCTTTTTGTGGCAATTGGAGAAGGTCCCCAAACATCGAAATGAACCAAATCAAATGGTGCGAGAAATAGACACACTTTTACTAAAAGGCAATGCGAAAACTTAGCAAGTTTACAACCACTACAACTTAAAATATCATATTTTTTAAGTTCCCTAACAAACCATTAGAAACCAAGTACTTCAAACGAGAAAAAGATACATGACCCAAACGAGAATGCCATAAATAAAAATCAGATGAAGATGGACTCAAACGAAAAGAAGACAAATCAACACTAGATGTTGCTATATCTAGTACTCGAAGTTCATCCAAAATATACAACCCTCCACTCCTACGGCCTATCCCAATCAGCCTCTGGGAGTGGGGATCCTGCACACAACAAGAATCAGAAGAGAAATTCACAGAATATCCAGAATCACATAATTTACCAACTGAAACAAGATTTAATGTAAGTTGAGAAATGTGATAAACACTATGTAAAGACACATGGTGAGACGATAGAACCAACACTGCTAAGGCGGCATAGGGTGCCATCAACATCATACGATACGAGTTTGAAGGAGAAATAGAAACAAAAGATTCTGCATTAGGGGACATATGATGAGAAGCTCCCGAGTCCAATAACCAAATAGATGAGATATACCTGAGGAGCTTGGAGCTGGCGAACCTGCAGCGGACATAGCATGTGGTTGAAGGCTAAGGAATTTCTGAAACTGCTCATAGAGAGAATCTGTAACAGAAATAGATGGTGAAGCAACTCCAGATTTTAAAGAGTCGGATGGTGGTACAACTGCGGCAACATTATGTAGTGGAGGTGGTCTAGGACCACGTTGAGAAAAGTGAGGATATGTAGGGGCACGCGGGGCTGGGCGACCCATCAACTTCGGGCACTGAGCCTTCCAATGTCCTGGAGTTCTACAAAAGCTACATTCATCTGAAGCAACAACTTTAGGATTCCGCTTATTCGGATACTTACGAAATGGATGATTTGGAAACAAAAGACACATGGACTAGGTATTGGAAGGATCCCCTTATCGATCTGGGACTTGTGGCGTGTTTCATCAACAATTAATTCATTGACCATAGAATCAACAAATATTAAAGAGGACTACGATGCAAAATATTTCCACGTAAAGACTCAAAATCATCACGAAGAGCCATAAGAAACTAAACCAACCTTTGTTCATTACGTCGAAGCAATATAAGGAGCAAAAGCACTAAGCTCTGCCGGATTGTCAAAAGCTAATTGATCCCAAAGATTAGTCATTGTCGAATAGAATTCTGAATACTCATATCCTTTTGTTGAAGAGTTCGAATGTCCATTTCTAACTGATATTGTTTAGCAAAATTTGTCCGGTATATAGTCGTTCTAAGTGCTCCCAAACTT